>JAJKFL010000039.1:5530952-6130952 GCA_021186555.1 Reticulitermes speratus
CTTTGGTATGGACATCCAATAACAAATGTTATGTAAATCCGTTTCGTAACTCCGAAGAGAAAACATGTAGACGGACAGTCTTGACCTCCCGATTTTGCGTTACTTCTTGGCAATTTATACAAATAAAGTTAAACGGGGGCAATGAGAATCAGAAAATAACGTACACAAGTAAACACGCTCTCCCAAAACCGAACCACTACATCCCTACAACAACGTTCAATACCCACCTGGACCTTATTCCGTCTTATTTAATGCCTATGCAAAAGTGGAGAGAAAAAGGTAGAAATCCACAACAGAAGACAATTCTGATTCCCTCTACGGCTCAAGTCAGGTTCTTAAAAGTTACTTTCTTTCATGAGTTTCCGAGGCCCTGAAAGTTCCTCGCTAAGTACAGGATCATCGTTCAGAAGATTACAAAAAACGACATTTGCTGCACTTTGAAGGAAGTTTTGAAATCCTTCACATTCTAGGCTTCAACTTGTCACAATTGTCACCCCCCTCCACCCCCCCGTTCCCGTCCAACCATCAAGAACTTTTCAGTTCCGCTCACCATCTTAGTGTATCAAAGGAAACGCTTCGACGTCTTTTCAAATATTACAGTTCTTCCCCCACTAAAATCTAAAAAAAAAAAAACGGGAAACTGGTTCGACAGACAACTGTATACACTGAAATGTCACACAGAACAGTAGAACTCATCTGTGGCCATACCAAAAGTGTGGTGGTTAGTCGTCGGCTTCTCGCCGCGGTGGATCAACTTAAACCCCAGGTCCGTCCTTTTAGTGGACAAAGTGGCGTTTGGGCAGGTTCTTCACTGGATATTACGGTTTTCCCCTACAAGTATCATTACACTAATGCCGATCGGCAGAGAATTCTCGTCCCAGTGGTCGAGAGGTTTAAGTAAAAACTTTCAAGCACGAAGTAGAATGAATAAAGAAAGGATAAAAGAAGTGGAACTTAGTAGTAAGAGTCACTCCATTTATTACAAACATAAAAAATTTAAAGACTCGCAAGGTTCCCCAGGCAGTGCGCGCTCGTCGGTCTCGTAAGAAGGGTTGCAAATACGGTTGAGCGTACGAAGTGACAAAGGTGAGGTGACAGAATGTGGGGCTTTTGAACATCCAGCACATGGAAGAAGCGGATCAGCAGTGTACTTGGGCTGAATTTGGATGTCGTATAGGGAACGCTGCATTAAGTAATATTTTGGTAACACCCAGAGAACTAAATGTGGGGTAGGCAGAGATAGCGTAGTCAGTATAGCGACTCACTACTGGATGTACGGTGCGGGGATCCAATCCCGGTGGTGGGGTGTTTTTCCGCACCCCTCCAAAACTTTTATTTCAATGCTGGAAGAGCTCCATGAAAAGCACGCAGTGGTCTGTGGAACACGGGTACCAACTAAGCGTTTATTCTACGATCAGGAAAACTGTGGAAAATCTTTATCAAGTTAGCATCAAGTTCAGATACATAATGCACAACTTTACTGCTACTTCAAAAGAAGCACGCCCCGCCACCACTACATAGACCAACGCTCAATGCTAGTATCGACGTATATTCTGAGAATTACAAGAAATCCATAGATGCATTCTGTAGCAAAATGAAGAGTTTCTTAGTTAAAGCCGGCGGTAAATCACAGTGCTTTTAAAATTGACACGATTGTTCATGGCGCGCATTACAGTGTGGCCTACAACACTGCAGTCATGTACCCTGAAGCCTATAGGTACATAGGGAGCTATGTAAATGTTCACTGCAGGTCTGCATCTCAGTTCTGGAACAGGCACCACACCTTTTACGTGTACACACATCGGACACGAACAGCAGCTCAAGCCAAAGAAGGCATGCGCGGCAGGAACGGTAAACATGTGTTGAAAGCGATCACATTTTAGGGTCCCTATACCACAGCGGTTTGAATAATGACGAGTGCGTTTATTATGTGACAAAGACGTCACTAATCGCCGCCATAACAAAAACTTCAAGCATTTCCCAGTCCAGTACTATCATAGTCAACACACAACACAGTACGAAATGCATATTTTCAAACACCTATCATAGTGGACCCGTTCCATATCCTAACTCCATAACTCTACGGAACAGTCTTCCTTCAGATGCACGACAGTCCTTCAGCTGATGCTAAATTCCCATTGCGTGGAACCCGAAGGTTCACTGCCGTGCTCACAGGACCCCGCTACTTGTCCTCTTTTGGGTCAGATGAGTCCATACAACCCTCTCATCCTACCTCTTTAACGCCCATTTTAATACTATCCTCCCATCTACGCCTAGGTCTTCCCAAGGGCCTCTTTCTTTCCGATTTCCCCACTAAAACCCTGCATGGATTTCTCTTTTCCCCACAGTTCTACATGTCCCATCCATCTCATTCTTCTTAATTTCATCGCCCGATATTATCTGGCAAGAAATACATATCATTAAGATATTCATTACGCAATTTTCTCCGGTCTCCTCCTACATTCTCCTCCTTATGCTCACACACCTCCCTTAACACCCATTCTCGAAACCCTCAACCTATATTCGTCCGTTAACGCGACAGACCAAGTTTCAAACACACACGAAACAAAAGATGAAATTATAGTTCTGTAATTTGGATCTTTATATTTCTGGACAGCAAACGGGAATACAAAAGTTCTGGACGGACTGGCAGCAGACATTCCCTCAGTTTAGTCTGCTGTTTAATTTGTTCACAGACGCAACTTTCATTTTTTAAAGTTGTCCCCACATATTTGAACTTTATCTTAGTGTTGTGATTTTGTCATGCATTCTGTTCACGAGACATTAGCATATACTTAGTTAACTCAGCATCTACTCATACTTCTAGACTAACCTTAATATCGATTAAATAAGTTCCTGTGTTTTCCTAACAGTACGTATGTAGAGATATGCGCTCTTCTGGGATATTACGCGGCGTCGTGTGGTAATTGTTTGCCAACGTTTCGGGACAACGTATCGGTCCCCTCTTCACGGTGCTTCAATGTACACTTTCGGCTCGAGGTTTAGAGCGTACATCCGTGACGACGCAATACACGTGATTCTCACGTTATTACCCCTTGTGTCCCATCGGCCATTTTGTCAATAAACCGTATTCCCATCGCACGAAAAGCAAAGCTTCTCTTTGTCCACGGAACATAGTTTTGCAATTATGCACACTTTACTATTAAATTAATCATTACTGCAAGTTATTATTGGCGCAGTTGGTTGAGGCACTGCGCTACAAGCCGGTTCGATTCTCGATGGGGTCATTGAGATTTTTCATTGACATAATCCTTCCGGCCGCTCTATGGTCTTGAGGTCGACTCAGCCTCTAACAGACATGAGTACCAGGGATGTCTCTTGGCGGTGAAGGCGGCCGGTGCGTAGGGCTGACAACCTTGCCACCTTCATGTGCCGATTGTCTAGAAATTCGCATCCTCTTGGAGTCCTTAGGGCCTGTCCACGCCTGTATACGGACAACTTTACCTCTTAATACTTTCAAGACCTCGCGTCACACCCAGCCGCCTTTAACTTCCACTGCCAGAAACACAGTGATCTAAATGCAGGTGCCGCTTTGTCGTACCTGTACCCAGTTCAGTATTTTGGTGTAACTACAACGGCAGCTCAGTCGGTACAGTGACTCGAAACAGGCTGCAAGACCGAGGAATACGGGTTCCATTCCCGGGATGAGTAAGATATTTCTCTCTTCGCCAGAGCGTCCAGACCGGCGTAGGTATCAGTATCAACTCAACCTACTATTTAATGGATAATTGGGTCTCTTTTACTTGAGGTAATGCGGCCGGCGCGTGAAAGCAATCACCTCAATCTAGTGCCGAGATTAAGAATGCGTGAACCTAATCCCTCAGAAGCTTTCGTAGCACTGAGCTTAATTAAGCACAGGGACAAGTTTGCCTTTCTTTATGGCTGTCTTTGCAGAAATTAACGCTTTCGGTGTTACGTACTTTTGACGAAGTTCGCACATAACAAACTGTTCTTAAACACATGTCAGCTTCAAATTGCCTGACCGATAACTGTAAATGCCCATAAGATTCGACGGACATGTTCTATATTGCATACTCTACACCTAAGTTACATATTATGACAATCGAATTCAGTTCCGAGTCATATAAATCACGCTGTCTTCATTACAAAATACATTGTTAATTCTGTTCAGGAAAATAATCACTTATACACGTGTCTTTTTTTCCGTCTGAATCACAAAAGTGCGTACTGTGTATATATCCTTAGGAAACTCGATTCTGTAAACACAATTAAGGCCAAAAAGAAACAAATCAATATTTTAGAAGCGCTTAAATCCTGTAATCGTGTTGGTAGCATGTTTACACGGCTCCTCTAATTTATTTTAAATTCCCTTGCACCTTCACGCTCAAGTGGATTTCGTTTGACGGAACTAACGAGGTGGCGTAAATAATTCCGCGGATTGATCGGGAATCACTAACCTCTTCACCCGACTGGCCGTGACAGTCACCTGCCGAGGGTGACAAAAGCCACTGAATTTTACGTTGTAACAAGCTACAGACACAAGGGAACATCAAATGGTTGTGTTCCGTGAACCATGCCACACTATGCTCTAACAGCAGAGCGAATAACGAGCACAGACGCAAACTTGCATTATGAGAAGTCCTGCCCTCCGACCACTATACGAGTACACTACACATGAAGTAACTTACGAGCATATATTGCGATATACTTTTTGACTGTTTAAAGCAAAGTGGTTACTATATGCACCGAATGCCTGTACATTTAAAAATCTCTACATTTTTTTTCACACCGGGTGTACGAGTATTATGTTTCGTAAGCTTCTCACAGCAATTCTCTGAACGTTACTAGCCGACTGTCTTTGTAATGGAAACCCAGTGTATTCTTAGTGACGTACTAACTTAATTTATATAAGCTATGAAACAAATTTGTACTTCACATGGTTAAATACGGGTCAATCGGTCAACAATCAATTTCAGGATAACTTAAAATATGGTTACGACATGAAATCTTTTTCCTCGCCGTCCAGACCGGCCATGGGGCTCACCCAGACTTCTCTACAATGGGTACCGGGTCACTCCTGGAGGTAAAGCGACCGAGGTGTGACGTTAACCACCCACCTCAATCTAGCGCCGAGGTAAAGAAAGAGTATAACTATATCGTTACTCCCCCTCTGTGCCTTCATGGAAGTTTATAGAGTGAATTTAAAATTCTTTACCTTTACAAGAAATTTTATTTTGACCTATTGCGTTAGTTGTTTATGATTCGCTTAACAACGATGTCTACTGCGCACTGTAGCGTCGAGTGGCAGGATTATTAACGAATAATGAATTGTCAATGGTGTGAGAGGAAGAGGCCGTGGCCTGATTTAAGGTACTATGATAGCATTTGCCCATACGGACTGAAGAAAATAATATTCCGTCCCTCGGCCCAGATTTGAATCCAAGACCTCCTGGATGCGAAGGAGTTCAATACTTTCGATTGAGGCTTTCCATAACACGTGACGCTGTATCCAAAAAAAAATTATGTTCACATATATTTCGGGCGACTGACTAAACAGTCTCGAGTACTCTCCCTGAATTTCTCTCCTGAAATCAGTAACGATGATCTAATATGTTTTCTTTCAAGTAAAAATAAAATTCTTAAGCTCATTTAACCCTCCTGTAAAACATATCTGTGAGCTTCTTAAAACTGAAGCAACTGTACGTGTATGGACTGCCGCTAGGGTTCGCGCAGTTGAAGGCCGGACTCCTGGCTAGAAGTCAGTAAGCATCAGAAGGATCCTGCGACCAACAAAGTCGACCAAATTCTCCCGCGTTTTTCGTCAGTTCTAGAGCAAATGCTAAGTTGTGTACCACTCAGCCAAGACCCACGTTCCACTGCATACTTCGCACGCAGCCCTCCCAACATAAACTGCAAATTTCTGCCCAAAAGCAGCCCTCCCAAAGCCATCAAAATTTCTTCATTGTGCAGCCCCCAAATACAGAACTCAAAATTCAGCCCAAATGCTCAAATTCTTTCCTCTGACTCAAAACTGTCCACTTCACAGCCCTCTCTGCAGCCAACTTGTACCAGAAGGGCGAGTGGAAATCTCCATCCATCCCCACTCGCAGACAATCTCCAGTACGTAGTATAACAGGGATCCACTACAAAATCACCTACAGCTTAACTCATCGTCTTTGTATACCTTTTATATATTTTTAACATGTACACATATTGTTAGTTCTGTTTTGTGAAATTTTGCTTTTAGACGAATCCCTGATGGTGATCACAGAGGGATCGAAACATGTTGGGCTGACTACAGATATTGTAATATAGAATATCCAGAACAGTAGAGTGCATCTTGTTGGGCTGAATATTGTGTGATTTGATACGCGACAATGCACGGTATAAACAATATAAAATTTAGCAGAAATTTTGTTGCCCGACTTTCAATTAATGCAGTGCCTCTCACTACACCCCTTCTTCTCCTCTCTTTACATTTAACATTTGTCTCAGTCTGTAGCACTGGTTTTCTTCAGTCCATCCGGGATAGTACCAATTCATTATCCATTCATCGTCCTACCATTAGACTCATAGACTGAGCTGCCGACGGCGTCGTTCAATAAAACACAAACAAGTAACTAAATACGCCTAGTAAAATGTCAGGTAGTAAACATCCTCAAATCGAGATAAAAATTAATATCCGACTGGTCTACATTCAACCTTTTAAAACACGCAAATTCAACCCAGTCCCTTGACTGTCAGATTTTCATGTACATCTAAGGTTCTGAGTTTTCCTAACGTGGCATGAACAAACTGTAGATGTGTTCGTAATCTATGTTCATACGAAACGTAATATTCCTAGCTAGAACTGTTCCTTAGTTACCGCTGCGGAACTTAAAGCTAAATGAAAACTGTCACATGGCCATCGGGTTTTACATCCTACAAGAATTACACATCCTGTAGGAAACGGGACTAATTTTGCGTCTAACCCACAAATTTGTGCATTTGCTGAATGTTACGACTAACACTAGAAAGTTAAGAAATACCGTACAAGGTTAAGCCGGCTTCCTATGGAGTTTCCATGTCAAAACTCCGTTTAAAAGGGCCAGTGGATTGAAAATTGGAAGAGGGTCCATACGAACACACAGACAACTGATTCCTATAGACCTACATTTCAGGGACCCAGCAACATTTCGAATATCAAAAAATTATTTTCCTACAAAAGCAAATGAAGTATGGTTCCGATGGGCCCCAAAGAGTAAATTGCATAAAGTGGTAGTGATTTGTTTGTTTGCTGTTTGTTTACTTCTACGCGAACCAACGATTTATCAAGTCATGTAATGTCGAATGAGAGAAATGTTATGTGGAAGGACGTCCTAGCAAGGTAACGTAATCCATCTTAACACAGCATCCCATCATTTTCCTACAGGGTCTAACACAACCAGGACATCTTTCTTTAAATATAACAAATTCAGGGACAAAATTAGAATCCACTACTTGCGGAGTACGACGTTATTTTGCTAGACACAGCACCGAGAAAGTCGGCGTACTTCCACAAAAACAAACAAACAAACACACTGTGGTATGTACATACACTATACGAAAGTGCATGAGTACGGCTAACATGTCAGGAAATTAAACTTCCCTGGTCTCACACAGATTTGCTATTTGATTAAACGGAGACAAGTTAAAAATTAAGGAACATGTGTTTAAATTTCAGCACATCGATTATGAAAGATTCCTTCAATGCCTGGCCTTTATTCACATCTCATGCGTCGATTCCTTTGTGCTTCGAACTGGTGTGTCTGGCTTAGTACAGCAACGCACTGCCAAACCGCGGTGACACAACCCACCTTGCAGTCCAAACTTACGACTTAGCGCTTCCAGTTTTAGGCACGGAACCATAAATAAGAACCTCGCCCCAAATAATAACCGTATGACTGTACAGGCCTGTAAGAAAGAAGATAAAAACAACACACAGGTGACTGTGTTGTGTCAAATCGTAAACCCGTTACGACAGACAGGTACAAAGGTAAAGGTCCCCCTAAAACATGCCATGAAGGCCTGGACGGGGAGTAGTGGTATAGATCTACTCTTTCTTTAACCTCGGCGCTAGATGGGATGGTGATTAACGCCACGCCCCGGTAGCTTTACTCCGGGAAAGAAGCCGGTTCCCATTGTACAGGGGTCTGGGTGAGTATCAAGGCCGGTCAGTACTGGTGCGGAAAATTCGCCCACACCGGGATTCGAACCCCGGACCGGACCGTCCAGTCCGTAGTGAGTCGCTATACCGACTGAGCTACCCCGCCCGAGAACAAAAGAGTGGAGGCTGTTAAGAATAGCTTCCACATTCGGTGAGGCAGGGCTCCCAGTGAAGACCAACCGATGAACCCCATCCAAAAAACATCCTGGGCAGCTGCCGGAAACATTGCACCATCGTGACCTTGACCTCTACGATCGACCCCCATCTATGGCCACAGCGCTTTCCTGATGGTAACGAACAATTGGAAGTCACACGATGCACGGTGCAAGCTGCATTCAAGATGCCACAACACCTCCCAGCGCATAGTTCGCAGTGTATCCTCTACAGTGCGGGCCAGGTGTGAGCGGGCGCTGTCGCTCAATACGATGACATTCCTTGTGAGCATGGTGGTATGGTCTTGGTGGTCTCCACATCAGCGCTCTTCTGTGATGGGAACAGCAGGGTATTTCAACTACATAGCGCTTAAATAATGTGGATCAAGGTCGGGCGAAGACGTCACGGATGGTGCAGCCAAGCCAGCAGCAGCCCGAAGAGTTCGTTATAACGGAGGATTCATCGGATGATGTTTCAATGGAATGCCTACCATCACGGCCTCTACCTCATCCAGAACAATCCACCAAGGGGTTTCATTTGAACAACCCCATAAGCAAAAATATTACAGCTTGCCAACTCATGCTTCAGCTGTAATGTCCTTCACAACAATTAAAAATTATGCTGAATTTGTAACCGATGTTTCCTGCTATCACTTCAACTTTAACACTTTCAAATCCACATCCGCACTCAAAAGTTTTAGCAAGTTCAAGTAACTAACAGCAAAATGTAGAAGAGAACCGGGATAGCTCAGTCGGTGTAGTGATTAGGCTACGGCTAGAAAACCGAGAAATCGGGTTGGATTTCCGGCAAGAGGTAAGCGATTTTTCTGTTCTTCAAATCGTCCAGAACGGCCCTGAGGCCAACCAAGCCTCCTATTCCACGAGTATCAGGGGACCTTCCCCAGCGGTTAAAGCAACCGGGGTATGAAGCTCACTACTCACCTCTATCTAGCGCGGAGATAAAGAATGCTAGCAGACGTAACTAACTTCCTCCATACGCGTGCATACAGACAACTTACCGTTACATTTACAGTGCAGAGGAAGTATTCCTCATAACGTTGCGGAAAAGAGGTTTTACCGTGTATGAACGAAATTCAGGCTTATTTAACACTGAACTTGGAATTATGCAATGTGTATAGAACAGTCTCAATACAAAAGAAACTTACAATACTGAGCACAAGTGTCAACCCTTTAATGGGCATTAGACACCTGGCGTAAAGGTAAAGGAATCGAAATCTCGCCAACAGTTTCCGTTGATTCTCATTATCGCTGTTATGTAAAGTAAAAGTAAAGTTAACGCTATAACCTGCATTGAAGGCCCAGAGGAGGAGTAGAGGTATAACTTAAACCTCGGCGCTAGATGGGGTGGGTGGTTAACGCCACGCCCCGGTAGCTTTACCCCCGCAAAGACCATGTACCCATTATATAAGAGGCTCTGTGGGCCCCAGGACCGGTCTGGACGGATGCGGACATTAACTTTGTTAGCAGAATTAATTTCAAAATAGACATGAGATATTTTCACTATGACGTAAGAACTAAACCTTGAATATGATTGCTATCAGCTTCGCAGTTTCGAAGACTAAAACACCTTTACGTGCCGTAGCATGCAAGATTTCCCCAGTTTGTTACATTATTTGTTACTCCAGGTTTTGAAATTCTTCAGCACCTCTGCCTTTGGAATGATCAAGTTAATAGCAATATGCCATAACTCATCAGCTGCGCAAGACGTCGCCGGACAGCAGTCGGCAAAATGTTACACGCTTCGTGAAGGGGCGCGGCCAAGCGATATTCGTCTTCGGCACGCAAGAGACATTCGCTTCCTTTATTACAGAAAGACACGTCAATGCGGATTTTAAACTACTTACTCCGATGATATTTCGGTAATATCTACAACATTCTGAAGACGGTATTGGTTGCATAACACTTTACAGCAGTGGACTAGTAACACTTACGTCAACAGCAAGAAACTCAGTCACTTCCCCACAGACTGTAGTTACATGTTTCGTATGTTATTCACAATAGACAGCGATCATTCCCTTCACGGCACCAACCGGTTGGTATATATACCGCAGCACCCTTATGTACCGAGTACCCCGGACGGATTTCATGCTTCTAAGGATTAGCAACTCAATAATCCTCCGACTGTACGGAATCAGAAGGTTCCTTACCACATTCTACAGGGTGGGGCAGCGTTAATTAATCATCTTGATTTACGTAGTACTCGGGCAGCTCGAAGAAGCACGGAAACTAAGTTCGCTATAGGTTCAGCTCGGGCCATCATTTAATAAAAACGTGTATCTGAGGTAGGCTGTCCACCGTGCAATCGCCTTAGAGACTTTTCCATAAGTAACGACGTTTATGGCCACATTTCTTGGCCAGCCCGTTCGCCCGATCTGTCGGCTTGTGATTTCTTTTTATGGGGCTCTTTGAAAAGAAGAGTTTCACACACGTTCGGCAGACTTTACACAATCTCAAACTACGAATTTCTGAAGAAAGAAATGCCACATAACCTGTCATGTCCGCGTAATGGAAAGTGTTATAAATCGAGTTCATCAGTGCATCAGTCTTGATGGACGACATCTGACGGCTGTTATTTAAGAGTAACTTCGTTGTAATGTTCCTCAATAATGACAAACATCTGTGTTTCTATTCACATTACTTTGAACAAATTTTAATAAACCGTGGTCGACTAGTGCGAACGCTGCGCCACCCTGTACAAGTCCGAAACCCTCTCCAACATTTCGTAACACTTAGCTTTTCACGTAAGGAGTTGCAGTTGGGCGCCCGAAACCCAAACTGGAGTACCACCCCTTGTAAAATGTTCAAGAATGCTCCTCGAATACATTCAAAGTTACTTCATATCGGGGGAGGGGGCCGTTTCTTTCACACTCAACCGGAGGATGTGCCACCGACTTCCGTAGCCAGATCATACAACGTAAAGTTCATTCTGCAGCCAATAATTATCAATAAAAGGATCAGTTCCGTGCAGAAATCACAAAACTTACTTTTCTGCCCCATATACAACAGATACGTTACTTATTACTGTCACTGCACTTAAACCTCCTTTAAAACTTTATTACTTAGGCCTAAGTACAAATTCTGCACACAATATAACTGGCAGACATAACCTCAAAATGTCGCATCGTTGATACATTAACTCCTGTCGACTTACAACAACACTTCAGAGATAATGTGTACGTATATTCATGATCTACCTCCGCCCCCAATTTCACATGACTACCCCCGATTCACCGGTTATCGCTATCAAACCGAGAGTTAAAGAAATATTTCGGTATGCCTCCGTCTCGTCTCACATTCTACGAAATATTACCTAAGTAAAAATTTCAAATTCTTCCGAGGTATGTTACCATACAATAATTCCTAATCAAAAAAGTGGAATTCCCGATTTCCAAGCTCGCGCGTCCACCATGTTGTTATTACAGACACAAAAGGCTTAAAAAAGTAAGGCGTTGATGCGTCCTTCAATGGCACAATGCTCATCGGCTCAAACGCTAAAACGGCGGACAGACACGCAGGCACACAAACACATTCGTGGTCTCATAAGTCTATTTTTTTCCCCTCTTTAGGAGCGAAAGTAAAATAACAATTCAGTTTATACCGCGAATGAAACACCGCGCCTCCATTACAAAGACACCCTAGTCGTTGCTATTCGGTTAATCATACGAAACCCATTAAAGCAACTGTGCGAAAAGTTCACTTTTCAAAATCCGACTGCAGTTGGCAACCAATGTGCCTTAACGGGTTACGAGCAATTCCAATAATATGAGGAACTCAGATTGACAGACACCGAGTTGTATCCTCCGGTTTCACAAAACAACCCAAATATATTTAATTAATAGTTTCTTTAAAGCCGTTGCCTATCGCAAAGGTTACGTACGGCGGAATGACAGAATTATATGTGAAGGATGAAATGAAAAGATGTGCAAAGAAACTATCGCCAGATAAGGTCAGGTATTATAGCGTCATTTCTCTACAGATACTGAGGAAAACTACGACAAAGCATTAGGACACCGAGTCTCCGGGTCGAGATTGAACTCCGAACCTCCCGAATACAAATCAGAACTGCTACACACTACACCGTGACATTCGGTTGTAAACTGCAATGCGTAAACGAAATCTTATAACTGCGTACCATAAAGTAGCTACGCAAAATATCCAAATATTTCACGCACACGTACGTGAACACATACGCTACTTTATAGCACAGCACGATTGGGTGTGTCTAATGTGCATCCACATGAGAATCTGTGGGAAACACCGCATCAAGTACGTACGTTGTTACTGTAGGTACATTACCAGGATACTGCTGCTGGTGGTGATGGTGCTGGTGGTGATGGTTTCGGTGGTGATGATGTGGAGATGACGATGGCACAGGTGACGGAGGAAGTGATCTGCGTCTTGGCGGTGACTGTTGCATATATTCACGACTATATTGATGATGGTGACGGTATTCCATTGTCACGTATGTGATTAAATCACCAAAGGAAACAAATTTTCACTGCACCTGCTAGTTTTAACGGACACGGCGCAGTGTGTGGCGTCGCGACGCGTCTTTCTCCAACCAGTACGGAGGAGAAACTGACTGGAACTGCGCGCAGAGCAGCCCCCGTCGGCTTCGCACAGAATACTGTCACGTGCTACTCGGAATCGCGAAATACCCAAAAGCCTCAAAACACAATTACATTGTACCGACGCTCCACTGCCACCGCCCTACACCCAACACAGCAGAGGTTTGCAACTAAATAACGTTCCGCCCATACAGGCTACGGCGTCGATCGTGTTCATAATGGGCTTCTACTTTGTGAGATACGTGGTCTGTGAAAATAATACCCTCGACTAGGCCCCACAGTACGTTCTGTTGCTTCGAAGTGACCTTTTTCGCAAATACACGCTGGTTCTACACACCTTGTATAGAATAAAACGAAACGGAAGCAACAGAGAATGACTAGTCTTTGAAGACTAAAATTAATCTGCACTATATATAAAGATTGATTTCGTAGCACACAAAGAACAGTGTTCACATCCACTAGAAAGACTGCGTAGGGAAATTATCGTTCTTTATTGTTTGAATCATGCGAAACACATAAATAATCAAATGCGTGGGGAAATTTGAGGGATGTTTATTGTTCGACTTGCGGTACGTACAGCTGCCACTTGGCTTTAAGGAGTTAAACAAATACACAGCCAACCCGTGCTTGTAGGTTATTTTATTTCAAAAATACGTTTTATAAAAAACACGACAAATTAGTTTAAAAACACGCATTTCAGAACTTGATAAACGTAATAGAAAACACTTATCAACCAACAATTACACTATTAAAGTTTATTATCACTTAAAATTACCCTACATATGTTTCGGTCATCAGGTGACCATCCTCCATCATTTTCTTTGAAAATCCATTTTAATAATACCCTTCCATCTACGTCTAGGTCTTCCAAGTGGATTCCTTCCCTCAGGTTTCTCCACCAAAACGCTCTATGTACTTGTCTCCAAAGGTGCCACATGTCCAGCACAACACAGTCATATTCATTCGATCACCCAAAACAATAGAAAACACTTATCAACCAACAATTGCACTATTAAAGTTTATTATCACTAAAAATTACCCTACATATGTTTCGGTCATCAGGTGACCATCCTCCAGCATTTTCTTTGAAAATCCATTTTAATAATACCCTTCCATCTACGTCTAGGTCTTCCAAGTGGATTCCTTCCCTCAGGTTTCTCCACCAAAACGCTCTATGTACTTGTCTCCAAAGGTGCCACATGTCCAGCACAACACAGTCATATTCATTCGATCACCCAAAACAATAGAAAACACTTATCAACCAACAATTGCACTATTAAAGTTTATTATCACTAAAAATTACCCTACATATGTTTCGGTCATCAGGTGACCATCATCAGGGGCATTCACACGTACATGCTTCCACTTCACCGCGCTGTCCACCTATAAAGATGTTTTGCACTAGGAAATCCTTGTGTACACCACACTACTGTGGTGGGTGATGTTAGTTGTCTATTGTAGCCGTACGTCGATGTGCTGTGCGCTGTCCACTTTGTTATGTGATATATGAATATTTATCACTGATGTTTTTCACTGGGTTACATATGTTTTTGTGACAACGTGACCATCATCGGGGGTGTTTATATGTATATGTGTAGACAGTGGACAGCGCAGTGAAGTGTAAGCATGTACGTGTGAATGCCCCTGATGATGGTCACCTGATGACCGAAACATATGTAGGGTAATTTTAAGTGATAATAAACTTTAATAGTGCAACTGTTGGTTGATAAGTGTTTTCTATTACCATAATGCACGGTGAACAAAAAGTTAAGTTGATAAACGTAAGCTTAAAGTTGCCACTGTGTCTACCTGAACACCACGCATGAGAAACTATGGGAAAGCGCACGTAAAGGTCGGCGTATTCTTAACCTCGGCAGTAGATGGAAAGAAGTGGTCACCTCCAAGACCAGGCTGCAACCATCTCTTTAAAAGTTGCAAGACTGGCTACCCTGCCGGTAACCGTGACAAAAACATAAGAACTGCAAAGCTGGAGAGATATCCAATGGCATAACACTCACTGTGAGTTTCAAGACAATCAGTTTATTATAGAGTATAATAATGGCTCAGAAGGGTTCAGGCAGCTCGCTAATTGGATTCTGAAGGAGTTCTGTTGTACAATCATTAGCGTGTAATTTCCGCCAGCTATTATGACCCAGAACTTCTTGCCTAGTTGTCCACATGCAACTCTACAAAGTCCATTAATGAACACCGAGCACCATGAGAATTGTTCAGCGCAAAAGTACAAGTGTGAGTTTTCTTATTATCTGTAAGTTGATGTATTAGGTGGAAGAGCATTTAGTGTTCTCTGGAGGGGATCAGATTTTACAGTTTTCATTCAACAAGTAGCTACAAAGAAGGTGAAATGTATAGTTTACCTGCAACACAAACGAGTGAACAAACAAAAGAATTCCTCTTACCTCAACTCCTGTTACTGGACTTCTTGTTACCTCAGCAACTGTTAACCCAATTCCTGTTAGCTCAACTCCTTTACTGACGCTTCAACAGGTCATAAAGTATGTCTAAACTTTTTTATTACTGGTACTGTAGCTACCCAAGGCCTATTGCAATAGCACCGAATGAGTGACGAATAAACACGGAGCATTTAAAATAACTGACGAGGAAAAACAGAAGTCCTCGGAGAAATATCTGTCCCAGTGCCATTTGTCCACCACAAATCCCAGATAATCGTACATGCACGTTTTTGGAGAGAACGAAATACAACTTCAATAACTGTCTGCTAGGCACTAGACAACCAAAACGATCAATACCGGCAACAACAAACCTGGGCAAATAAACATTTATTTTTTTATGGTTGTCATCCCGCCGTGATTTCCAATATCAACAAACACACAGTCAAATTTGACTCTTTAACAAATTATATATATTTTTTTTTTCAGCTACATGTTTCGGTCCTCAAAAGGACCATCATCAGGCATTTCTGTATAAAAAGTTTTAAATCCACTGTGAGATTTCACAGTTTATAATTTCTACTGCAACTTTTCTATCCTTACGAAAACATTATCGTAGCTATTATTCTGTTGTGTTTTCTCTTTAAAATATCAAGTACTACGAATTGTTAAAATCAAAATATCCTACATGATGAGCAACCGTGGTGTTTTTTGCGACTTTTTTAAGTTTTTATAAGCCTACGTGGTGTGTATTTTTCTTTTACTTTATTTTCTATATCCCACGATAATCTCCTTCTGAAAGATCCTGCAAATTCTTTACTATATTTAGTCTTATCTTTGATGTTTTAGCAATCCCTAATCTTCGTAATAGGATATATTTTGATATAGCCTTCCGTATATGTTGTACGCACTACATTTCAAATTTCCGTTTATGACGGCGTTATCAGGCTTACGACCTTCTTCGATGTGATGTGATACCCGTTTCGAAGGAACCTACTGCCCCCATCTTCAGTGCTCGTACTTCTCCTCGCCAACGGGGGCATCAACTCCCGTCCAAAAACCTGGTTGTGCACATCTATCAAAACACACAGCGCCATATAACAGAAGACCTTAACCTAAGCACAATCAAAACCACATCCACACGAGCATTAAGTTTAAAATACTAGCCTTCTGTCTTCTGGTTGTTTTATAAGATTTTTCCCACCAAACTTCTCCAAGCATTTTTCTTTTTTATCCGAGGTTACATGTCCACATCAAAGCGATAAATTTCATTCTACTCATTTATGTGGTTGGAAACTGAAGGGCTGTATGGTAGGAACCACGAACGACCGGTAATCAGTACATTCCAAAGCGGAAAACGCTAAAAACATTATATTTACCCTTCACAGCGCCAGTGGTTACTATATGTGCATCGTACCACTTGCAGTAACACTAAAAGCTCTCCATTTTCTGACAAAGTGTATTTATGCATTTCTTACAATCTATAAACACCATTACCAACTGCATTTACAGTGCAGATGCAGCGTGTTTCTACGAGGTAGGAAGAGATAAAGGTAAGGTCCTGCCTTTCCACGCCATTAAAGAATACGGAGGAGTGGTGGCATAAACTCCACTCATTCTTAAGCTCGACAACAGATATGGGTGAGCGGTCAGTTTCACGCCCCGGCCACTTTACCACCGGGGCAGAGACCCCGTTACCCACCACACAGTATGCAGGGTAAGACCCAGAGCCGGTCTGGACGTTTTGGAGAACCTGTAGAACGTGACCCTGCCAGGTAATCGAGCCACGATTCCTCACTAGTGCAGCCCGTAATCTAGTCGCTATACAAAATGCGCTATTCCGGCTCAAATGTGAGACATGAAGCGTTTCTTTAAATGCAATTCAGATTAACTTGTTGCTACACAGCGTTTCGACATGTTGAAGTGCCAAATGTGGACAGCAAAGACGCAGTTCTGACGAATAATGTAAATTACAGACCAACATGAGCCATGTGGATGCTTTTGTAAGGTGTGGATGTTTTTGTAATGTGTGTACGGTGTTCTAATGTGTGTACTTGTATTTACTGTATGTATTTTGTTTTGTAATTGTGTATAGTTTGTTTTGTATTGTTATTTTTATGTATATTATATGTCCATTTGTATTGTGTGTACTAGTGTAAGGACTACTGCCACCGGGTGAAAACATTTGTATTGTGTGTACTAGTGTAAGGACTACTGCCACCGGGTGAAAACATTTGTATTGTGTGTACTAGTGTAAGGACTACTGCCACCGGGTGAAAACATTTGTATTGTGTGTACTAGTGTAAGGACTACTGCCACCGGGTGAAAACATTTGTATTGTGTGTACTAGTGTAAGGACTACTGCCACCGGGTGAAAACATTTGTATTGTGTGTACTAGTGTAAGGACTACTGCCACCGGGTGAAAACATTTGTATTGTGTGTTACTAGTGTAAGGACTACTGCCACCGGTGTGAAAACATTTGTATTGTGTGTACTAGTGTAAGGACTACTGCCACCGGGTGAAAACATTTGTATTGTGTGTACTAGTGTAAGGACTACTGCCACCGGGTGAAAACATTTGTATTGTGTGTACTAGTGTAAGGACTACTGCCACCGGGTGAAAACATTTGTATTGTGTGTACTAGTGTAAGGACTACTGCCACCGGGTGAAAACATTTGTATTGTGTGTACTAGTGTAAGGACTACTGCCACCGGGTGAAAACATTTGTATTGTGTGTACTAGTGTAAGGACTACTGCCACCGGGTGAAAACATTTGTACTGCGTGTACTAGTGTAAGGACTACTGCCACCGGGTGAAAACATTTGTATTGTGTGTACTAGTGTAAGGACTACTGCCACCGGGTGAAAACATTTGTATTGTGTGTACTAGTGTAAGGACTACTGCCACCGGGTGAAAACATTTGTATTGTGTGTACTAGTGTAAGGACTACTGCCACCGGGTGAAAACATTTGTATTGTGTGTACTAGTGTAAGGACTACTGCCACCGGGTGAAAACATTTGTATTGTGTGTACTAGTGTAAGGACTACTGCCACCGGGTGAAAACATTTGTACTGCGTGTACTAGTGTAAGGACTACTGCCACCGGGTGAAAACCCAATTGCAGTAAATAATAATAATAATAATAATAATAATATTCAGAGCCTGTGTGCCTGTAAGTTAAAATGATGACAGGGAACGGCCCGCTACGAGGAAGGAACTTCTATTAGTGGATAATAATTAACGTAGGCAACGTGGAATACCCGTGTAGTCATATTACCTGTTAAATCTGTAAGGTACTGTAGTTTTATACGGGGCCCCATCCCGTAATAAACAGGGTTTAAGCAGGGATGTTTCGTATAGCAGAATTTAATCGATTATTCAACTATTCCAGGTTACCCAAGATCATTATTTATACATTAACTAATTATTTTAAGATATCCATTTCTACAGTCCGATATATGGGAGCATTCGATGTCAGGCCGCTCGACGGCAGGATGTACGAATGTGTCCGCGTCTTTCTATGCTCTGTCATGTGCTGTGTTATGTCGTGTACGCAGGTACTCGCAATGTGACATTTCTGGTTCAAAAAGTACCAAATTCAGGAAAGATGAATTCGTTCAAAACGAAATCTGAATTTATAAACAGTCCAACGGCCTGTCCATACATGTCTAAAAAGAATGGAAATACGCAAAATAAATCTACACACAGCCCTATATAGTTTGCTTTCAATCTCTCAAACACGAAATTCTTGAAAACAATATTTAAAAATTCAGTTCCCACCTAACTGTAAACACAATTTTTCTCTATTATACGCACCAATCGGCCCTTTAAATAAAGCAAACTTGTTACTACTGTATGTACCACATTCCTACACGGTATATTAACCCTCTAAGGCCCAGTGGTTGCTTTGTGTACCACCAGATTTAAGGCCAAAATACTCTACGCTATGCCCCCACACAGTATTTATGTGTTTTGTGTGGATCTCAGGAAAAAACAGCTACAACTCCCATGTAATACAGAATGAACTCATTGGTTTTCACAAACGAAACGTAAAGTGTTTACTGCGCGGTACGAACTGGATCTCTAAATATATTCAGGTTGACCTCAGATATAAATGGTTAATGTGTGCTGTTTCATTCGCACAATAAATTTACATTACTTCCCTAAACAGAACCAACCGGTTGACCTTTGCAATGGTGACGCACTCAGATAAAGATTGAACTCTCATGTTAATATCTACATGAATTCAATGTTTCAAACTTTCAAAGGCTCACAAAATTTACGACCCGATGAGAATAAACAAACCTCCTCTGTGAACACCCACGTCAATGAACGAGCTCCCCTCTAGCCCTGGGTAATGTTTATGTTCGAACATGCCGCAGTAAGTCGTCGGCTTGGTACAGATACTGACTGTGAAGTTTGCAGTTGACCTTGTGAACGGTTTGCCCTAGGGAAAGGCCACCGTCCCTTGTTTGTAACCAGTAACTGGTGTATTCCAGTTAAAAATACAGGGCATACACAAAAGAATGGTGCGGTGTGGTGGTTATTTGTGGGTTAACCGCACCATTCGTTTGTGTATGCTCTGTACTTTGGGTTGAACCGCAGTCGTTCTTTTGCGTGTGAGACAGTAGTTATTTTCTGTAGTGTCATACGTGGTTAGAGCTACGCATAAATTTGACTTCATGCTTGTTATAAACGTAAAAAACTACGTCATTCAGTGATAGACACGCATGTTTTTAACAAAATCTGTATGATAACTCTCGATAGTCATCACGAGTGTTACGGGCCTCTCTTCACGCTGTGCAGTCAACTGCGTTCTCTTGAGTAAGAGACAATACTTCCCACAGATTTCACTCCCTCTATTTTGCAATGTTCAAAGACTTAACACTGCTCATGTAATCGTTATAATTACGAGTTATTACGAGAATCATACAAAACACATCTATATGACTGTGGGCAATGCAAAAGTTTTGATTTTAAATTACGCGGTAGTTACGAATAAATGGTGAAAGTAAGAAGCGTAAAATTTAGAGCGAAACTGCAGAATTCTAATAGAAGGCCTCTATTGATTATTTTATCAGACGTCTGTTGTCACTGTATCTTATAGTCATTCTGGTAATATTATATTCGACATGCATGTCTCGAGTGCCGACGTAATCAATAGACCTAGCAGCCAGGCAACCACATTTCTTTCGTGTCAAGTTGTCGAGGACACACAAGGGATATTATGGTTGGGACACAGAGGTGAGCCGGGTGTGTCTGAACCCTAACAAGCTGCGTTCAAAGCCGAAACACGGGTCTGGCTTGGTAGTTCTTACACCTGCAGAAGATGAAGTTCACAACAGGTAAGGACATGTGAATTCCTCATTATTTTCAACGTACCCTCACATGTTCAACATCACCAAACCTCTGCAGTTGATACAGCAACCAGACTCACTCGTAATCACAGGAGGAAATTTAAATCCATCTTCAGTACGCACTTCTGACTGTTTGTGATATGAAATGCCATGCTCCCTAACGCGGTGTATTATTGTGTGGGATCACACTTTTGTTGCAAGAACTGGAAGGCTTTTCAGAAAGAGCTTACTGAGCTAAACTACCAAACTGTGCACAAGAAAAGAAAAAGAACGCCTTATGTGGGTGCACTGTCTGTCCACCAAGATTATTTTTCTGCGACCTAATATCAGCTTCTAAAACGTCTGACACATTTTTAAATTCAATTTGCGAGACTTCGATTAAAAGTTGGGCAATTCCGATTTCCGTCCATACTCGTCCATAACAAAGTGCACTTTACTTAAGACCACAAACGGATAAATTCATCTCACTCAGAGTACCGGCGTTCGACGTCAAGATCGGAATTTGAAACTTCCCAAATACCACTACACCAAATTGTGCTATTGTCATGAAAGAAGAGGACGCCCTGGTTCACTGGCACTTATTCCACTCTAAATTAAAATGGATGACAACACTTTAAATATGAAAATTAATGCTGAATTATATTTAAAGATTCTTTTCTTTATCAAATTCAGCCCGTTAAGGCGTGACATTTCAATATTTCTATAGTTTTCACACTGTTGACACCGTGCATCTTCGTCATATTAAATTAAGTTATAAACCAACTGATGCACACTAAAACCACTTTTTAAGTAGCTTTATTATAAAATTGTTAAAATTGTACCCCTACACGTGTTTCGATCCTAGGATCATCGTCAGGGGTTTTTTTTTTTGCTAAAAGCTACAGTCACTTCAAACACATGATTTAAAATATTTTATCGGCACTTTAAAACATAAGTTAAAATCTTGAAAAAGATTCGTTAAAAGTTGTAAAATTATAAAAGCACTGTAGATGGTAGATTGCGGAACTGCTGGCGTGTGGGATCGTGGCAATCTACCATCTACAGTGCTTTTATAATTTTACAACTTTTAACGAATCTTTTTCAAGATTTTAACTTATGTTTTAAAGTGCCGATAAAATATTTTAAATCATGTGTTTGAAGTAACTGTAGCTTTTAGCAAAAAAAAACCCCTGACGATGATCCTAGGATCGAAACACGTGTAGGGGTACAATTTCAACAATTTTATAATAAAGCTACTTAAAAAGTGGTTTTAGTGTGCATCAGTTGGTTTATAACTTAATTTAATATTTCTATAGTTATTGGCGCCCAACACAACAATGCTTTGTTGCGTTTCTCAATAATGCTACATGTTTCGGTCCTTCTTAAGCATCATCATAAGGCATAAAACACATATCTAAAACGCAAGTATGTATGAAAGTGAATATTTGGAATTTGCGAGCTAACAAATGTTACCATATTATTTCAATCTCAATGTAGCATTAAATTAAAAATATTTAACGCTTCCACGCATATTTCATTTTGTTAAAATAACTGCTGTAAAATTACTAAAGTTACTGAAAGTTGTGCTTCAGTCTCTTCAGTTTTGGACTTTGAATAATCAAATTTTTCAGTTTTCGAAGTGTGTGTAGCTTTTCGCGAACGTGGTTCCTCTTGGACTCAGGGTATATTTACTATGCAATTTTGTTGGCATATTCATTATTTAATGCTACATTAAAATTGAAATAAGATTGTAAAATTTGTGAGTTCGCAAATACCAAATATTCACTTGCATACATACTTGCGTTTTACATATGTATTTTATGCCTGATGATGGTCCATACGAAGGACCGAAACGTGTAGCATTATTGATAAACGCAACAAAGGATTGTTGTGTTCGACGGTAATAAATATAGCAATATTTAAAGATCCAATTAGTACCGCGCGGTAGACACACACTGCCTTAGTTACAACAAAATCAGTCAGTGCTGTATACGGAAGCAAATGCTGAATGTTCTGAGATCCATAAAAATCAGAGACATTCACTCTGTCGGCAGAATGGAGATTTTGATGCTTAAACCTGGTGGTAACTGCAGTAACCATTGGGCCTTAAAGTGCTAATATATACAATTTTATAACGACAGTTATGATAAGACAGGCAATGTAAGTATACACCTAACATTCAGGGGCGTTCGTGTAACCATTGTTGACATGGGAAAAAAAAATAGGTATGACGTATTCTGAGTGTGTGTCTGCAGCCTTAGTTATGCGGCATATAATGCGCATGCGTCGTACTACTCGTACATTGTCACCTATGGCCTGTATGGCTGTACCATATATTTCCACATTATCTCATAAACAGCACGATTTTCGGAAAAAAGTTATTGAACATAAAATGTGTTTTCATTTTCTCTACAGCTTATGTCTGAAACATGCCATTCTAAGAATAATTCAGAGAAATATTATCATAAATATACATAGCTCTTCATCTATATACCCGTTTTTCTTGTCACATTTTAGTCAAACTTGAATTTTCTCAACAGATTTTCGAAAAATCCTCAAATATCAAATTTCATGAAAATCCGTCCAGTGGAGCCGAGTTGTTCCATGCGGACAGACAGACAGACAGACAGACAGATATGACGAAGCTAATAGTCGCTTTTCGCAACTTTGCGAAAGCGCCTAAAAACGAATATCAATGTCTGCTTGAATTTTAACAGTAAGTGCACAGAAAAGAAAGGTCAACTCCCGAAGGGCACATCCGCCACTAACATCAGCAGTGCACGTGTTCACTGCGTACACGGCACGTTACACAGCGACCTAACTCAGGCGTTTAGCCGTCGGATTCTGCTCGCCGAAGCCCAGCAAATCCTCGGAGCAGTCCATGTTACATCTGAGGTGAACATATGGCACTGGGACATAGCAGTTATCAAGTACATCAGATTTCTCCTGTCAGTTTTCATTCCACTAATACTCCGCACTCATTCATCAATCACGCAGGGGTGTACAATGGGCCCACTAGATAGTGCAGTCCCACATTCACACATTCCCAACCACTGGTATAGTGATTAGGCGACAAGTTGGGCCACTGAGGAATCTAGATTAGATTTCCGATAAGAGTAAGCAATTTTTCTCTTTTCCAAAGCCTCCAGACAGCATGCAGGACCCACCCAACCTGCTATCCAATAGGTTAAGCGGCCGGGAAGTGATTTTGACCATTCTGCCCCATCTAGTGCCAAGCTAAAGAATGCTTGGAGCTATACCTCTACTCCCCCATATGCCTTCACAGCGTGCATGAGGACAACTTCACATTTAGCTAACTAGTAGAACGAGTCGACACTGAGCTGTACAGTGAACCAACCTATCCTCCAACTTAAACAAGCAGCAGAAGTTTGGGAGGTGGATGACTGTGCGGATCTGAGAACGTTCATGAACATTAAAGAACACTCCAAAACGATTTGCAGCTCGAACTCACATAGCGTAGCACAATGATAAAAAGCAACCAACGACCATGTGCAAATTGATCTGATGACATATACCAATTGGCTGCCACTTCCATACTCCCTGCACATGGAGCAAAAATGTTCCTCCGACACGTTGTTGCCAATTTCCCAGAGCACAAGACGTCACATCCCACAAAACCGTAATCTCAAAACCCGACATAATGAATTCGTTCACTTTGACATCCTTCTGTTACTATTATTCACGGCTTAGGCTGGAATCGCTGACAATAAAACAGGTGATCTAGGCCTCCACAGTCGCACGAACAACCAGCACTTACGTCCACAAAGACTACGCTGAATTACTCATTCTACAACGTCATGGCCAGAAATTAATTATCGTATTGGTTTCGCGAGTCAACTAAAGTTATTTTAATGTGTTCGGGACTTTCGGGTCGTATCATAGGACAAGAAGAGCGGGTATGTGTGTGAAAGGGGCAGAGGCCAAGAGGCAAGTCACCATTCTGAACTACGTCTTGTAAGTAAGTTAAAGCAACTTTTTTTTTTCCTATGGCTCGACAGCCCTATATGGGCCTGGGCCTCCTCGTTTCGTCGAGGTTTCACGATCACACACATTTGAGACACACCACAGTCGGTAGGACTCCTCTGGACGAGGGACCAGCTCGTCGCAGAGACCTCTACCTGACTACACACAACACTCTCAAGAGACAGACATCCATGCCCTCGGTGGGATTCAAACCCACGATCCTAGTAAGCGAGTGGCCGAAGACCCACGCCTTAGACCGCACGGCCACTGGGATCGGCTAGTTAAAGCAACTAGCTACACCGAAATCATGACTGCTGCAGAAATAAAAGAAGGCGTTCGTTCCATCCAACAGATGCACACGGCTCTCGGTAAACAGTCGGAGCGTGAAGCTGATAGTTTATCCCCCGCCCACTTATCGCCGAGGTTATGGGTTCGACTATTCTTCTACTCCCTTGTACGTCTACAATGTGTGGCCCTTAACTAAGGAAAGAACAAATCAAGTGACCATTCGCTGGTCTTTCATTAAAATTCCATAACGCAACCATCACAACAATTTGAGGTCACTACAGAACAGAAGGCGACAACTGCGAGCGAATGCCGAACGCACGTCCCTCAAGATATTCTGTAGTTATTCTGTCCCTATGCAGGAAGCCATTCTTAGTTACGGATACGTACAGTAGATGGGAGTCATTGCTGAAAACAGATTGTCTTTACGAAGCAGTCGAGAGGTAAACATGTTGGACTGGTATTTCAACCTGGACCTTTGTTAGTAACAATACATTTACACGCAGTAGCACCATATCTTCTAACGTACATGTCCAATTAAACTGTAATTTCGTGGTATTTCTCAAGAGTTACAATGTATAAAAACGGATCACTGGAAAAGTTATCCGTGCAAATCACAGGAAAGCCGAATGTCAAAAATGTCAATTTTTCCAGCTGAAATTCCAACTACCGTTGTGCTAGTTACATTTAAACTCCAGGCACATGTAAATGGTACTTTCTTAGCCTGTCCTCACGTAAGTGTCGGTTCAGATGTAAAGGCCATGACTGTTATAATGTTACTGCTCAGTAGGCCATTCGCAGGCCCATGTCATGGAGATGAATGAGTATGGGACATCGGTGGAATGACGACGAGCAACAGAGAAGCGAAATACTTACAGAGGAACCTACTACAGTGCCACTTTGTCCGCCACTAACACCACAAGTTGCTCTGAGATTAATTCTACGCTTCCGTGGTGATAATCCGGTGGTCAATCGCCTCAGCTATATCTACGTCCTGTCGAGGCTCTATTTTACCCGAAGCAGGACAGAATGTGCGAGGACATAAATTAAATCCCTTGAAAATTCAAATGAAAATCTCGAAAATTTCCATCTCCAGCTACAACTTCCATGTAAAACCCTTCCACTGTTCTATTCTCATACATTGCAGCTCTTGAGGGACACCACAAGTTCATGACGTGACTGAGTACACATGAGAAGTTCAACAAAGACAACTTGATATAATAAGCATGATAAAAGTAGTAGGACTACCATTCTTGGGCGAGGGTCGACACGGTATTGCCGAATGATGGCACTGCAATGCAGACTGAAACACTGCCCGTTGTTACTGACTTTTATGTCTCTATGCGTAACGAAATGACATTCGTTTTGAATTAAATTTCCATGACAATAACGTAACGACATATTGACAAACTATCAACTCTTACCCTGCTTACAGTAAGTATAAATCTCTTGGAAATATGTTAAATTCATTTAGACACACACAGAAATATGTCAGCATTCCTGTCGGCTCCAGTGTCAGTTGTGACTACAGACAAACGCACCAAACGTTTTATTCAGTGCAGCAACTATGTCCACCTCTCATCCATGCCATTTCATTGTGTCTAATTTTCTCTGAAAAGAGACCTATTACCTTAAAATAGATGCTCGCGTGTGAATGACACCTGGCCGTGGTTCTAGCAATTACGACAGGCAGTGTCGAATGTTCATGTCTTATGCATGTGGCATACGCGTGCGAGGGTAGCGTAGCGTAGTGCCAGGTACCGGCTGCACGTAACGGGACAATGAGGAGGTTAAATATAACTAATCTGTCATCTATTGATAATCTGCACTTAGGATGAACTGCATCGGACTGTTAAATAACAATTTTCCAGTGTAAACAATGTTTCAGCAGTATACTTATACGTTTCAAGTAATGTAACTTGAATAAATGGAAGTGTTTGAATCGCAAAACGTCACAGACAAGGAAGTACACAGACAGAGGATGTTCCAGAAAGATGATGCTAGGTAGAATATTTGGGCCCAAGAGGGAGAAACTAGCGGGAGAATGGAGAAAACTGCACAATGAAGAGTTTCATGATTTTTACTCCTCGCCAAATGTGACTACAATGATCAGCGGGACATGAACCATGCATGGAGATAAGCGAAATGCGTACAGGATTTGGGTAGAAACCCCTGAAGGAATAAAATGTACATTAAACGAATGGAGTGGGAGGGTGAGGCCAGGATTAAACTGGCTCAGAATAGGGGCCACTGACGAGCTCTTGTTAATAAGTTAAATATACCTTCAAGTTGGCTAACATCTTTCATATTTCTGAAATAGATGGGCGACCGTTAGCTTCTCAAGAAACACTGGTCCAAAGAACTAATTAATGTAGTCATTTATATGATTAATATTAACGAAGAAATCAGAAACTGTAGCGAGCCATACGGAATACCATGCAGGCAACATACAAATCCATTACACAAAACATGGTGAAGTAATACGATAACAGCAGGCGGTACGTACACTGTATTATTCACTGCTGCTGCAGCACATCAACACAATTTTGTTTTAATTAAAGCCCGAGCGGTGACAGGGCATCAGTAACTACAATGCAAACCGCCTGACAACTTGAATCATGATCGGTGCATGAACGTTTGTAACGAGTGCTCACTGTGTACAACAAAACTGAGGCCACAGAACGACGCCCCATGGGCTGTGACAACGATGGCGCTCGAGGCTTCTCTGCTTCTACCTACTGTGTGTTCCTCTCCGGCGCCATCCGGCCTATTAATGAGCCCAAAGCGTCTGTCACTATCATATGTCACCACGTGGTTATCAGACCAACATTCCTATCAACAGGATAGTTAAGAAAACTGGAGGGGAATATATGGAGTCGCTAGATGGAGAAGCGTAGCAGGTCGAGGAGGCTGTGGACAGGTCCATCCATGGGACTTCTTACCGTGACTCCACGGAGCAGTCAATCTTGAGAAGCTGCAACCCACTCAGCTGTCCCTTTCTTAACGTGACTGTTCCTAACAGCGTTACATATGCTTTCCTTCTTTCTAACTTCTAACGGTAGAACTATTTACGAATGGGGAATTAGAAATGATACGAAAAGAAACGGAAGTGGCCCATTTTAAGGAATAATTCTGTTACTTCCCTGAAAGGACTGAGAAGTCCACGACCTTCAGTCAACCATCTTCAAAAAAAATTAATCCACGGTATCTACAATATGACGGCGTGTTGACCGTTAAACTGCGACGAAGATGGCTCCAACAGCTATTAGTTCAACGGATGTGCTTACGATGCACGTGGCGGAGATGATGCTGCGAAATGTGTAGAGTATTTTGTCGGAAAACCAAAAAGACACAACTACTTGGAATGCGTGGGCGTAGACAGGAACACAATATGAACATGTATCAATCAGAAAGGATGTAAAAGCAAACGACAGTGTTCTGTTTTTAGGTACCATTTCACAATTTCCCTAGAGCTAAGTAATCCTAAAAGCACTTTTTCCTACATGGGTTTGAAACAAAATATGGTATGCATTTAATGTTCCTCCCCAAGCGCGACGAACGTACCTCTAACCTCATTCTCCTAACAATATCTGGCGAAAAATATAAGTTATGAAGCCTCTCGTTATGAAAAATTTCTCTGCCTGCATGCATCTGTCCTAGATCAAAACACTCTCATCGCCAACTTCTGAAGAGCACATTAGCCCATACGAATTACGTAAACACACATTCACCCAATCCTCTTTAATTTCCCGAAACACATCGAGGATCCATTAACTCCCTCTGTCAGCAATTTATAAAGGTAATAAAACGATTACAGAAACAGTTACAGCACGATACGAGGTTCTGTGATTAACGTGCACAAAATAACATCACTTTTTTCTCCACGAAGTACACACGCTCTACAGTGGCTAGTATCTGCTACGCATTTTCTGTAATGCGAAGATTCACCACCGTGGTAAAAAAAAAACAGCCATTGGTCCCTATTCTGAAACAAATGAATCCACACCACACGCCACGATCCTATTTAAGTAAAATGTAGTGAAGTCTTATCATACCATCTACAGCTAGGTCATCCAAGTGGTCTCCTTCCTTGAGGTTTACAGCCAATATTTTGCACGCATTTCTCTTCTCCCCCCGTTACATGCATCACCCATCTCATTATCCTTATTTTAATCATCTAAATAAGTGTGATCCTAAACACTCTGAGTCTTATGACATACGACGTCATGCAGTAAACAGTCACAGTCGTTTCGGAGAAATCCTAGAAGACTACTAGACCCTGAAAAAGGAGGCAGCAAGCTCTTTCGAAACGTCGGTAACTCTGCCAATCGATAAGGCGCAATGTCCCAGAAGGCTCAAGTCTTCATCATTACCGCCACGAGAACCCCAACGCTCGCAAGTGCGCCCTTAATGCAGCTTCAAAATATGGTCTGATTAGATGCCAACACAACTAGGCCTGCGCTGAAATGCTGACTAAATCACCAGGGACCACGTTTTGACAGTAACGTAACGATAAGTTGTCCTTGAGCACACCATAGTCACATTGGGGGGGGGGGGGTGCAGGTATAAGCCCATTCATTCAAGGTAAAGTCCTCCCTGTCTATTCTATGAAGGCGTATAGGAGGAGCAGATGTATGGGTCCACATTTTTAACCTCGGCGCTACGTGGAAGTGAATGGTCACCTTCACGTCCCGGCAGCTTTACCCGCGGGAAAGAACCCCCGTTACCACTGAATAGGAGGCTGGGTCGGCCCCCCGAGCCGGTCTTTAGAGAATTGAAAAATCTCTTGCCCTTGCCGGAAATGGAACCCCGGATCGTCCAGCCCGTAGCCCAGTACACAATCCCGACTCCCCCATCCATTCTTAACCTCGGCATAAGACGAAAGTGAGGGGTCAGATTCATGCCTCGACGACTTTACCCCAGCGAAAGACACCAGGTACCCTTAAATAGGAGGCTTCGTGGACCCCACAGCCGGTCTGGATGCTGTAGAGAAGACAAAAATCTCTTGACCCTGGCAGGCATCAAACCACAATTCCTCGGTCGTCCAGCCCGTGGCCTAGACAATACACCAACTACGCCATCGCGGCTGCAATATTGGACAGTGGCGTTAATATCAAAATGTATTTCCTCTTCGACAAGCTTCGTGCGGTGATCCCTGTGCCCTATTGTGATTCAGAGGCACATGGTAGGATTGTGTATATGGGGTGTGAGGCCACTGCAATATTTCTATCACCACAGGACACGAGGCGACAGAACAGAGAAACCTGAGAGCCTAGCCTCTGCATGGGCGAAACTACCAGATCAGTTGTAATACGATACGCCGATACACAGTGGTGGCAGGATTCCATTGCGTTTACACATGAAGAATACGAGGAGCTAAACCTCCACTCATACGTACGTCTTCATGGCGTTCTTATTTAAGTACGGGAGGAACGTTAAAAGCACAGGGATCATAATGTACACCAACAGATTTAACGTTTAAAAGGCTCTGTCTTTTTGCCCACAATATGTTTCAGTACTTCGTATGATTCAAACAGAACAAGCACACATCCATATTTATTGACTTATATAACGAGCTGCCCCTAGTTCAGGCTACACAGAGCCGAATATTAGGACAATTAGCGAATAAACGAGTTGTAAGGCATGTGGACGGAAGCGGTCGTGGCATGAGGACACCCATGAAAAAATCAGAATAGTCGATGTCGCGGCCGAAATTCGAACACGGCACCCCCCCAATACATATCAGTAGCGTTACTTTGGTACACCTCTTGTGTGGGGCAACAGACCATCGATACAATAACTGGGTCTTACAAAAGAATTTCGGTATCTGAAATTAAAATACGATGATGAAATTGAAGGGAGAAGCATGCAGTCTCATTGAACACACTCGCACAGAATGGGAGGGTATCCCTACAGACACTGTCCGACTTACGCAATTTCAGACTTTTGCAATTTTTAAAAAGGTGAAAAAAATAACATTTATTAAAAATGCGCCGAATTCTTCTGAAGGGCTTGATACGCATAAGAGTAACTGCTTTCCATTCGTGAGAGCCCTCGTTCGTCTCTCAATCAGCAAGGCGGCTACTCTGACCGGGATGTTTTACGGTCTTCGTCCGTACAACCAAAGACCAAAACAGTACCGCAAAACACGCTACGACCGTATCGTTCCCTGTCATTATCAACTCTTCATTAGCAATCCTCCCATTCCATGCCACACGATACGCACAAGTGAGAAAGCGTCGGTGAATAAACTAGAAAAGAGAGACTAAAGGCAAAAGGGACAGGGCTTAGGATTACGGTTTTCAGAAATGTCACATAGTACAGATTCGAAGATTTACCACCGTTTCGGAAGGATATAAGTTACATCCGACTTCAGTGCAGAACCGACCTCTACCCTGAAGATGGAAAGAGCAGGATTTATGTTGTACCGATAACACAAGACAATTAAAACAGCTGGAGAAATTTAAGGGTCCTCGTTAAACAACATCGACGTCCGTTTAGTGTTGACATGTGACTTACGGACCAACAGGAGAACGAAGACTGTCAATCTTAAGCTCACTGTGCGTCTCTTATGCAAAGCACGCGTGATGTACGGTCACAGTACAGCTAAGTAGCCACTGTGAACATAAAGCGTAATATATGGTTACAGCACAGCTGTGTGTTATGCAAATACCGCGTAATGTACGGTCATACTACAGTCGCATGTCCACTGTGCGCTGTTTTTGGAAATACCGCGTAATGTACGGTCATACTACAGTCGCATGTCCACTGTGCGCTGTTTTTGGAAATACCGCGTAATGTACGGTCATACTACAGTCGCATGTCCACTGTGCGCTGTTTTTGGAAATACCGCGTAATGTACGGTCACACTACAGTCGCATGTCCACTGTGCGCTGTTTTTGGAAATACCGCGTAATGTACGGTTACAGTACAATTCTTTACGCAAAAGAAACAAGCAGTAAGATGAAAGTTCCAGTGAAATGTTTCACAGTCACCACGGAATTTGACAGATGCGTTGAAATAAATTACGCAACAGGAAATGGAAGAAGACTCTCGGCTTCCATAAAAGGCAGCCAATCTTTAACCGCGTTAGCGACCATTTGCGCCTCAAAAAGTTTCATAGGGCAAGTTCTTCAAGAATCGGACTGTACATAGCAATCTACTTTGAACGCTTCAATATGCATCGTATTATGCCAATAAAACAAGAAGCGGCCACAGCGACAATTTCTGAAGACCCCACTGCAACTTACTTGACCTTCCATGTGGAAGTGTCGGACACTCTGACCGTCAAATCGGTACCGCAGAGAACTGGACTGCTTATATCTCCGACAAACCTTCAGCCTAAATGCATCTCTGCTTGAATTTCGCTATTCTGAGCGCGTTCCTGGCACCTCCGTATAAAGTTTGCGCGTTATTCTTGGAAAACAGAAACTTCTGTCTCGGCACTTCTTCAGGCTCTGTCATCACTTGTTAATCACTAACAATAGCCACACGGACTAAAATCCAGGTGCTGGTCATAACTCCGAAAACGCAACCCCGAAGCAGTCCATGAATGTCCTTGTGTACAGGCAGCAGTAACATACAGTCGGAAGAAATCACATCGACGATTCTCATCTCCTTGACGCTTCAAAAATGAGGGAAGTAATCCTTCAAGTACCTTTCAGAATTAACCGTGCCCTCGAAATCAATTGGTCTAATTATTCCACATGCTCACACTGCACTACGCAATCTGAGACTATAGACAGGAACCGCGTGTACTAGTCTTGGATTGCGTGAAAAGTTAGCTGTCTTAGTTCTATGAATTTACCTCCAACGTAACAAACAAAAACATCATGGAAAAATAGATTCATTAAATAACGGTAGATGTCACCATCATGAACTGGCTGAATTACACAATCCCTTCGCTACAAAAATCACGTTGTTTCCATTGATGCACTACCGTTGTCTTAATGGGTTTCCGTTACAGGCGTCTTTGTACCGATGAAATCTGAAACTCCAGTCTTCTACTACAATCTACCGACATATTTCCGAGAAGTCTGACGCATAGCACGGATTACCTCCAGTGTCTCTTCACTGAGCACTTGCCGGCTTGTTTCCGTTTCAAAGATCCTGTCTGTCTCAGTGTATTTAAGATTCTGTATTTGTAACTTGCAACATCCTGAAATAGACGCCAAATTATTTTTTGTTAGTCTTCCTGTTGGGTAATTTTTTCACAACTATCGTAAGCTATATCCCACATAAACAGAAAGGAGAAAGGCTAACTGGATTGGTCAAATCTTGCTGGAGTGGTCAAATCTTGCCTAGGGACTGCATTCTAAAACACGTTATAGAAGGAAAGATAAAAGGAAGAGCAGAAGTGGCGTTAATACGAGCAGAAGGCGTAAACAGGTACTGGATGACGTTAATGAAATGAGAAGATACTGGAAAGACTAGATCGCACTCTGTACAGAACTCAATTCAGAAGAGTCTATGGACCTGTCATAAGACAGACCACGGAATGAATGAATTACAAGCTACACGAACACCCACTGTCCTAGTGCGTACTTCAGACGCAGCCTATCCACACAGGACATAACATGACAGAACTGGTGTGACGTAATCCACAGGTCCCGTGTAACATTAGCAGTTGAAGCAAATGCAATGGGCAGATACAAGTGGGACGGCCCATTAAAGCATTAATTCAACTGATGGCTGGGCTGTCTAAAAATGTTTCGGTCATATCTTAGAACGGGTAGTGATTATTTAACCATATTTTAGAGTCATATGATTTCAAGGCATCGGATCGAAATGGCAACACGGTGTACCCTGTGACACGTTTAATCGAATTACTCAAGTTACACCATAATAAAACCTGACAAGCTGTAAAGTATGCAAACTAATATGCTTTCTCCTTTCACACTAGATGTCAGGTGGACAGCTAATGATTAATGCAAATTAAATTCGAAGTGAAGTAAAGTTTGAATTCCGACGGAATGCGTCCTACAGCAGCAGTTAAAATATGCTAACGGAAAACAAAACTAGCTCTTTATGTACATTGCTTCTGAAGTACTTCTGTGCTTTAATCCACTAAGAGAAACTTGGAGTTTGTTTTGGGGCTTTCTGCACAGCAAACAGAGACGTTACGGTTTAAGAGAATTAAGCAAAGTTCAACGAAGTATATGCAATTAGGCCTACAATGTTTATCGGACCCCAGTACGTATGGAAATAAAGTTAAGACATCGATTATATCTTTACTTCTGATTAAGACACGTCAAAGAGCATTTGTTCCTTTACATGTAGATTGACACGGGAAATTCATAGCATGTAAGAAACTATAGCAATTCAAAAAATACCTCTGTTTTCATGAATTATGTTACTTGTATATGACTTTCAATATTCTATTTATTTCACCACATGCAATAAAACTACTACGTGTACGAGTACATTGTCTTCCTCAATGTGTGTTTTTTGCAATTGTTGTGAGCTTGAGAATGACATATCCTAGGTCGAAACATGTCGCACACATAAACTCTGTTGCCTAACTACAGTTGTGTTTTAACTGATACAAATTTTGTATATTATACTGTTATAACATTTCTCCCTTTCTCTTTTTTATCCTTCTTTACTATCAACTCTTCCTTGTTTTCTGTGTATGTTACATAGTATACAACGGTACGGCCGTTGTGAATAAATGTGGGAAGTAAGTGGCAGTAGCCTACCATGCGCCACAGACAGAGGGACTGTCGACAATGATAAAAGCCGTGTTTCAGTGCAGCAGGTCTAGCTGGCAAGTAATGCTAACAGCCAAAGTCGTCATGTCCGGTGTTACAATGCACACTAACAGACGAAAGGACGAGTAAGCAGACACACATAAACAAAGACAATTAAGTTCACATTTAAAATATACGTACAAGACACAAATTGCTCCTTTTCAAACACTCATTAACATTCCCTTACATGTCGACTGCATTACAGGATGTTACTCATTACCAGCTTTCCATTCGCTAAGTTTCCTAGTGCTAGTATGTGTAACCAGTAAGACGGTTCCATGGATGGACACACAAATAATAATAGACAGGTAAACTGTGGAACACCTGACAACATACATATAGACTCAGCATCAGCACCCAATCAGAGCACCGTGCTGTGCTGGCTGCCTCCTGCATCGTGTGAATACCGCGTGTGCTCTGACAGTTGACAACAGCTGTCTCCCACACGCGCATACAACTTTATGTATGTAGTTCCGCCATATTCCGCGCCTGTCAGAATGATTCGTGCTCGCTCTCAGCTGTGCTAGAAGTTAAAACTTCAAACCTGATAAAGCGTTATTACTGTCAGCAATGCCGATGAAAAGTCCCACGCTATTTTACTTCCTCTGTGTTCGAAATCAATAATTCGAAAAACTGCACGTACCCGTCAGTAAAGGGGGCACGCGGTGGCCCAGTTGATTGAGGCACTGTGCTACAAGTCGCAAGGTCGCGGGTTCGATTCCCGATAGTGTCACTGGAATTTTTCATTCTCTAACTGAAATGAGTACCAGGAATAATTTCCTGGGGGGGGGGGGGGGGGGTAAACCGTTTTGACGAGACCAGAATAGGCGTAGTCGGCATAGCGACTCGCTACAGGTTGGACGGTTCGGGATTCGACCCGCCGTGGGGAGTGTCAACCCAGCCTCTTGTGCAATGGGTACCGCAGCTCTTTTCCGGGTATAAAGCGGCCAGGGCATGAAGTTGAACACCCACGTCCATCTAGCGCCGAGGTTAAGAATCGGTACCCGTAGCTCGACCGTAACCCTTTCCCTGGCAATGCCGAGATAGAACGCAGAAGCAATTGTGAAAACTTAATGAACTACTTGTTTATGGTGATATACATTATATCACTAATCCATTTTGTAAAAATGTGCTGAAAACAACGACACCCTAGCCTATGTTGAGAATTGTACTTTTCATAAATTTTTCCTTTTATTATCAGTATACTTTTATCGCACATAACAATAAAATACACATGTAAAATTATATTACATAATTATACGTATAATTATTCATTCTTCATTTTGTGTATGAATTTCATGTTGCCCTAAGCAAATCAAATTTTGCCGTAGTTGCCCGCACCACATAAAAGGCTGAGCAAGCCTGGAGTACAACCTTACCTCTACTACCCCTCTGTGCCAGCACGGCATGCAACGGGGAAGACCTTTACCTTTACAATCGTAGTGGTATCAGACCTTCACAGCGGTAGGTGCTATGAAGACTAGTCTTCCGAAGTGTGACACCGTGTATTCTGATACACAGACAAAACATTTAGGATAAACCTGCTGCCGCCATCTTCATGACAGAAGTCTTAGAATTCCAGTGGAGGCACGGATATATATTTGCTTATTTTCTCTGGACGCCCTGTATTGGCAGTGCCATAGACGAACCGATATTCAGTTTAAGGAGACACTGTTTTACAATTCAGTACAATTCAGCAGGGCAGTCCTATTGATTATACCAAGAAGAGTGCGAGCACAGCTTCAATAAAGAAAACATTCAGACGGCAGTAAAAGAAATCATAGCAGACACAGCCAAAGGTAAGAATTTAATTTATAGAACATTCCATTTCTTTTAAGGACAGCAACAAAGAATTCCGCCGTTGAGGTTTCTAAGAAAGGCGTTTCCCAATTTAATTTAATTTAATCTACTTCAACTTGGAGTAAAAGGTTTGCATTTTAGGGGGGGAAAAAAATCCTTACAAACTGTCAAGTACTTTACTAGAGCAGTTCACTCGCCTTTGTAACGCTACAAAACAGACAAAAGGAATGGACTGAGATAAAATTTACTTCGTATGGCTCTGGAGGCGATTTAGGACTAAGATACAAAATGAATGCTGCGAGCCCTCATCAACATTTTGTTGCACTTACACTGTTTAATATCTGGCTCAGAAGAGGGACAGGTGGCGGGCGCTTGTGAAAGCGGTAATGAACCTTCGGGTTCCATGAAATGCGGGGAATTTCTTGACTAGCTGCGGAACTGTTAGCTTCTCAAAAAGGAATTTGCTCCATGGAGTCAGTCAGTCAGTCAGTTAGTGAATAAGTTTGTTAGTTATACTGTTTATTTCTAATCGTTTACTACTGTGCCTGTAACATTTACAATACAAACAGCCATGGACAACCGCAGGCATAAAGGCTACATTTCACTGTGGAACAATCAGCCACGTTACCAAATGCGTTCTACGTAACGCATGGTTTACTAACGCGTACTAATGACATTAGCTACTAATTTTATGCGTCGGTCGGGACAGCGGAGTCGGTATAGCGACTCGCTACGGGTTGAAAGGTCCGCGGATCGAATCCCGGTGGGAGGCGAAATTTTCCGTACCCGTCCAGATGGGCCCTGGGCCCCAAATACATTGCATTACAGTCCCACCTCATCTGATGTGTGCACATTCTCCACCATTCAGGCAGCCCTCTACATATGAAGGCAATATTACAGGTTACTAACACTCGGAACAGTTCGATACGCAAATAATTAAAACAAATGTGAAATTAAAATTCAATAAGACGCTTCAACACAATTAATTTTCAGCTATTTGATAAAGACCCTCTGAAAGCCGAAACACTCAGTAGTATAAGAATCCACAACAATACAAAACTATATTGTGTGGATGGTTCCATAAGTAAATTTATTTGATCACCGATGCTACAGCTAAGATTACACTGAAGCTGAGTTAGGCCCTCAAAACCCAACGGTCGCCTTCTTTGTCATCATTCAAAAAATGTCCATTTACAGCAAACTTCATACTTAACGCTATACAACCTGTGGTGGTGAAAAACGGCGTTTAAAAACCAAGAACGCAGTGGCTAAGTGTCTCGCTGGGCCCGTGATAGTCTAATAATTCAGGTCGTAAATAAACTGCATATCGTTACGAATTCAAAGCTTCACCACCGTGCTGCCAGACCTCCAACCAGTTCAAACACCGACCTGAGCCACACGCAGCCTACTGACTGGGTCCATCACATCGCACTGTCCATCACAGAATTACAAAACTGTTACCAAACAAATTTATGCACAGGTGTTTGTTTGGGTCACAATAATCTGCACATCTAATACCGCACAAATACCGACTTAAACCAGCTTCTTCTGAGTAATACGTATTAATAACTAGTCCCACCAACGGCTGAAGAAGAGTAGAGTAAGGCTCTATGGACTGGAACAGTCTATGTTCGTTTTCGCTAAGGCGTTTGAGATTATTTGTTTACTGTCGCTTCTACACTAAGCGGGCCAGTCCTTCCTCATTTCCAACAGGTGTCGCGGCCATTGAAGGTAGTTACGCTACCAGTGCTTGAACATGAACGCTCACTTAAAAGCAGTGCCAATAATATGCAGAAAGTTACAGCTGCTCATAGCGTGGTGCCAAGGTGGAGCACTTGATTGCGGTGAAGGGCACGTAGGACAGACATGTCCTTCCACTGCGGTAACAAGTGAGAAACACGCCGACAGTGACACCTGCATCAACCGGGCAGATAAGCAGTAGCGTACGCGTACGCGGCTTTGAATAGGGTCATTGGATCACCTTCCCAGAGGTACTAGACAAAGCATTGGGTCACACGCACCGACTTGTTGATAAGGCCACAGAACTACGTCAACAAGCAAATAACTTCATTTCGATAGACGGTTTCAAACTTAAGCCAGCCACACATAGGACGTCAGATTTGAACATCTCTCAAAAAGGTCTGAGTACATTTATTTGCCGTGAAGGAACTAAAACTATCTTTCATCCCAGAGGCGTCAGCGCCGTCTGACGGCATAATGCAGTAACCTCCACACGTTGTAGTTTGTGATAATCGCATGAGAATACATTCCGGTTGTTGGCATACAATTTTTTATTGACACTAAGAAAGAACACAGGTTGAATACGATCTGAGAAACTTCTTAGACAAAGCCTTGTACTACAGTTCCTGCAGGGACGTACAACACCGTGTCACAACGAAATTAAAGGGCTGCAGGAGGAGAAAGAAAAGCCTGGAGTTGAGCCAACTGCAAGTCACACCAAGTGGTTCCAGGAAAATATGAATTCTTCGTCGTGTTAGCGTGTCTATCCCCCAGGGAGCGCCCACAAGATCAACAAGTTGGGCGAGTTCTAATGGCGTGGAAGTCCGGCCTCAAGCACCAAGGGATCCGTCTGTCTGTCTGTGATAGGCTATGGGGACTGAGAAGAGTATTCACATATACTGGTCACATGATATCCTGCGTTTTGGCGTTCGTGCGACGGCTCTTTACCGAATTTCGAGCTTCATTATCATCTGCACCACGTAACAGCCATTCATGACAGTAGGAGCATCGTGGCACGGGAGTCCGCCCCATATCCCTTTAACCCCTTAAAACTCTGTGTTTTTCTATATGACGCTATTGCCATACTTAAAAAACTCAGCATTTTTTGTATAATTCCAGAAGAAACAAACATTATTTCCCTAACAGCATTAACCGATATATATGGTGTAAACCTCATCACATCAGCTTCACCATATCAACGGTGAAAAACTTCAATTCTTATTGTAACACTGAATTCCATGGTTTGCTACCAGCCTGTCCAGGACACAGACATCAACAGACTTATCTTAGACAGCAATGGTCTTTGTTGGAAGAGCTGACGAAAGATGTCCACTCAGAACACGAGGCGTCGTTGGATCAAGATGACAGTCGTCTTCGATGTGACGCCGTGTAGTCTGATCAAATATGCCGATTTACCGAGGTATCCTGTTGTTTTATACTTCAGGGAAGAAGACACTATCCACAGTATGGACGCAGCAGGTTCCCTCGAAACGTGGTTTAATATCTACAAGACTACAATGCGACACATCCAAGAACATACTAACCTTCACAGCCACCGCCGCGAGAACCACAAATCTCGCAAGCAAATTTCGTCAGCAATCGGCTCTCGGTGACGTAAGAGAACACGTAATCCGAGCTCGATCAAATAATGAACCCATCTTAGTCTTTCGACCATCGTCAGTTACTTCTACGTATGGGAAACCTTGGTTAGAATAGTGAGGAGCAACGGACGGCAGGTTTAAGCGTCGGTTTCGATTATGCGAATGCGAATAAAATTCAAGGCAATAACAGAATCAACCCTGAAGATGGAGGCGGGGTGTTCTTCTGAGGACTGTACTACCCTTCGCTCACTTCTTAGCGTGCAGTATGGGGTTCGTTACCAGGGCAGTCTGTCTGGGATTTCACGTGAACAATTTGTCACCGTGACAGTTTCTCTACGAGTCCTTCTGTTTCCCCTTGTAAGTTCTCATTCCACTAATACGCCATGTTCATTCATCTACCATCTGAGGGATGGACAATACGCCTGTTGAAGGGCGCAGTTCCTCAGTATGACACCACTACGAGAATTAAAAGAAGGTTCTGCTGAATACCTACCAGATTACACCTTGTCATAACCTGTGAGACCACAATATGAATCTCCGCCGACATGAAGATTCCAATTAGCATACCCAGACACCGAAAGTACATATTTTCCGCCAAGAAAACGAAAAACAAACAAAAAAAAAGCAGTTACAACGAATGCCAAAGGCAGACTCAGAAATAGAGAAGATACGGTAATGATGTACGGCATTATTGCCAGGCATTTAGTCATTCAGCAAATCCACTGACGCGTGACAAAATGGACGAAACCTGAGACATGTCGAACGGCGTATCTCTCGAATACAAATAAGACAAGTTACTGCGGTGTCAGTCTGTTAGGTTTGTGCTGCTAAAGACAGAATCCGATTGTGAGTCTTGCCGATGTACACAATCGTGCCCGACTTATGCAATTGGGAGTCTTGCCGATGTACACAAACGTGCCCCGACTTATGCATTGTGAGTCTTGCCGATGTACAAAACGTGCCCCGACTTATGCAATTGTGAGTCTTGCCGATGTACACAATCGTGCCCCGACTTATGCAATTGTGAGTCTTGCCGATGTACACAAACGGCCCCGACTTATGCAATTGTGAGTCTTGCCGATGTACACAAACGTGCCCCGACTTATGCAATTGTGAGTCTTGCCGATGTACACAAACGTGCCCCGACTTATGCAATTGTGAGTCTTGCCGATGTACACAAACGTGCCCCGACTTATGCAATTGTGAGTCTTGCCGATGTACACAAACGTGCCCCGACTTATGCAATTGGGAGTCTTGCCGATGTACACAAACGTGCCCCGACTTATGCAATTGTGAGTCTTGCCGATGTACACAAACGTGCCCCGACTTATGCAATTGTGAGTCTTGCCGATGTACACAAACGTGCCCCGACTTATGCAATTGTGAGTCTTGCCGATGTACACAAACGTGCCCCGACTTATGCAATTGGGAGTCTTGCCGATGTACACAAACGTGCCCCGACTTATACAATTTCAAGTTAAGCATTTTCAGACTTACACAAGTTTTCAAAAAAAAAAAAAAAAAAAAAAAAAAAAAAAAAAAAAAAAAAAAAAAAAAAAAAACAAAAACAACAACAACAACAACAACAACAACAACAACAACAACAACAACAACAACAACAACAACAACAACACAACAACCTTTCCTTGCGGCAGTGAAAGCGCAATTAGACGAAGGTGGAGGAAGAATACTGCTGGGCGATAACACGTGCGGCGGAAAGGTCATGCTGCAGCCGATCATGTTCCAGTGTGCTGGAGTTTGGATTTCAACTGGACTCCCTTATATATACGTATATATCTGACTACATGTTGCTATGCTAAATTGTGACTCGCACAAAATTCGACATGCACCGGGTCTTCCGGAACATAACTACCGTGCAAGTCGAAGTGTCTGTGCTTTGAAACACTCCACCTAGTTCATTTCCGTAATCAAATGTAATTCCCGCTTTGGAGAAGTTAACATCTGTTGGCAGATGGCTGCATATAATTACATCACCTTACTACACACCAAATAAATTTAAACGAAAAGTTTATGTACTTTCGAGCAAGATATCTCCTGTGTAGAAAGGTAAAGGTGATGACGAAATGACAATCGTACATATGGAATGAAATCGTTACAAGGAGTCGGTAAAGATACAAGCTGTATGTAAATGGAATCCTAACAAGGAGTCGGTAAACTGACAACCTGTATATAAATTGAATCTTTACAACGAATCGGTAACTGACAGGATGTACATAAATGAAATCCTAACAAGGAGTCGGTAAATGACAGGCTGTATATAAACGGAATCCTAACAAGGAGTCGGTGAACTGGCAGAATGTTTAAGTGAACGCAACCTTGAACCCCTGATGATGGCTCTGTTGCAGCCGAAACACGTGTAGGGTTAATGAACATACATAAGAAATAAAGTGCATTTGTTGGTTTGATTGTTGAATGGCAGACAGTATATAAATGGAATCGTTACAAGCAGTCGGTGACACGCTGTATATAACTGGGCAGCCGCAGTTTATTTCCGTATTCGTAATTTTTCCCATCACCTGTAGAATAACTTAAGAAGTGGGCATCAAGGGCTTCTTCGCCCCGGGAGGGTAGGTAGCGAAGAACAAAGTCACTTTAGCGCCGAGGTTAAGAAAGCACAGTCTTCATATCAGCGTTACGTGCTGACAATAGACACATCACTTACACGAACCAGCAAACAGCGCGTTGAAATTACAAAGGGGAATTCTTGAGGCTGCAACATTTATTATTGAATCCCGAAAATTAAATCTACTGAAGAAACCATTTCTGTGCACGCGCAGCACAGTTTACCCACAAAACTAACTTCGTTATGAATGCTTGCTCACATTAGCTTTAACAATTCTGCACAGACGGCTACAAATACAGCACGTTTCTGCTGCTGTAACGCTTTTCACTCGTACTCGGGAATGGGGTGCAGGTTCGAACATCGGACGGGACACCGGCTATTCTGTCTGAACTCCTTCGTGGAGTTCTCCTGTACCTCCAGACAAGTGCCGGGGTAATGCCTCGATCAATCAAAACCGCTTCCTTCCACATGCCATCCAATATGCCACAGAAATAAAGACAGCTGCGCGTATGGCCTACTAACATAGCAAACAATGACAATATGATGTAAGTGATAATGCTTCCCGCAGAAACTGTCTTCGGCAAAGGTAGAAACTATAGTACCGACTCAAGAATACCTTCTATTGTTGTCAGCTTCTGCCTCTGTTCGTGACTACTTGCAAGCATGCACAACGACGCAAGAGTAAGGCTTTGCTACTTCGGAATATATCTAGAGACCAGCACAATCAGTACGGTGTTTTGTCAGTCTTAATCGTCCTCTTCATGCATCCCACTTCACCCTCACGTTTCTCTCTTCTGACTTTACCCTCCTTTCTTCCTCGTCTACCACCTTTCTCCCACACCTCAGTTTCCCTCGCCAACCAACCAGCGATCGATACGATGGAGACGTTGCCAAATCTAAGTAAAGGCAAGTCACTGCCCTTATGAACTACTCAAATTTTGTGCACAGTTTACATCTGCCTACGTCGCGTCTATTTGTAACCTCCTCAATAATGATAATTACATGCGCGGGGTATCGAAACGCGGCATGGTGTCCTGCCGCCACATATATATGCACGCACGCACACATTACGACAGTTTGCACGCATGTAGCATAACCAGTGAAAATATTCTCATTAAATATGACACTGAATAATTTTACGAAAAAGTGTCCAGTCACTTCAATGATCGGACACTTGACATGGGTTTCTGTGTGGCTCTCGAGCGGCCCACATATTACATCGGAATCAAATCTGTTGTATTCCTATGATAGTGTTCCATTAGAACATGGCTGGAAACTTCATTCATCGCCAGGTACAACATTAAGAAACCCTACATTCTGCCCACAGAATGTATTTACGTCTTTCGCATGATTCTCACAACAAAGTGACAGCACTTCCCGGCACATAACCAATCGACTGATTTTTGGAATCGAGACAGGCTCTGTTTACTGCGCGGTACGAACTGAATCTAGGTTAAATTCAGTCTACAATTTATCTTCTTTTAATGTGCGTAATAACTGTGGACATCATAACCTTTCTTTAATACTCACTGCTTACTCGTTTAATGTACAGTTTTCACTTCTCGTCACATTTAATAATACGCTCCAGTACGAAATAACACTAGGCAGTTGCGTGTGACTGCTAGACCCTAGAGATGGCGGCAAGCAGCTCCTCCGAGAAGTCCGTAAGTACTTACTACTAGGCACGGCGTCATCTCCCCAAACTTCATTTGCGGGCAGATTTTATCGTATTGCTAATTATTCAGTTTAGCGAAGACCTTTATCTCCACGAATCACCTCAAAGTGAAGATGTTTAATGTCAATTACACAATACCACTTCTCTTTCTCACATACCCACATTTTATTTTCTCATAAGCGATTTGAAAAGGACCCGTGTACTTGTTAGCATGTCATTTATTATTCCCTCTGCTGAAAGCGCTCGTTAAATGTACGCCGCAAACTTTCACAATCTTGTTAAAGTAAATATTCCCCATAGTAGCAAACAACAATGCACACAGTATCTTAACTTCAAGTGTGCAAAACTCGCGACTCTAAAGCCGGGATTAGACGGCGCGTGGCTCGTCCAGTGACGTGACGTCACTTGCTCGGCCAACAGATCGGAACAGAAAAGACAATCTGGCTACACGACGCGGCGCAGCTCGGCAAACGGCGGACCAGCGGCCTTGCTCGGGTAGGTTCGGCTCGGCTTGTGGAATAAGTCGTGTTGTTCTATGAACTTAAAAATGTCCTCGTTTGACCACTCCATTCTAGCCAATACCAATTGTGGGACAGAAACTTTCACTCTTCGCGCACCCCGACAGCAGAAAACAAAGACCAGACCTAAGTGTATAGACTTGGACGAGACTGGCTTGGCGCGTAGACTGCAAGCGCCGTGTAGCCGCAACAGCTGCCCGCGCCGAGTCCCTTTGAGGCTCGTGAGAAAACCGCTTCTGAGGCGATCCCACGAGCCTCGCTCCACCAATCACACTCCGCGCCGCACCAGGCCGGTTACACGGCGCGTTTTAATACGATTCTTTGTCAGTGACGTCAGTTATGACGTAAAACGAGCCGAGCCACGCGCCGTCTAATCCCGGCTTAATACATCACTCTCTCCGATAGCAAAGGAACACGAAGACACGCCTGCCATCTGAAGAAACACTTTGGAAATTCAGGGAACCGTCAGACAATGAAATTGTTACGGCCTATGTGACTGTGACTGACTTCCTATATGGATTAGAGAGATACCTCACAAGGGACCACCACAGTGCTCTCTCAAAATAAAAAATAAAAAAAAATAGACACGACTGATCACCAATGCACTAACTATAACTCGATTACCACGAACAAAACGGACAGAACATTTCGGAGTTACATGAAATTCGGTATGACATATGTTTGTTTTCTTGCGCTAACAGTGTGAGTACTTTCTCCCAATGTCTCATATCTTGCGTGAAATGTGAAACGGCATGGAGGCATCGTTCTGTAAGTCAGTAAATACTCCAACACCTTATATCCCATCTAAAAGCAACACAGCAACGTATGTATTAACGTAACAATGAGGCGCGTTCGCGTAACCACTGTTGCCGTGGAAAAGCAATAAGTATTACATATTCTGAGTGTGTGTCTGTAGCCTTACTTACCCAGCATGCAAAGCGCATACCCCGTATTGTCATCTGTGGCTCTGCCACATTCTTCCTCATTATCTTATAAACGGCACGATTTTCGAGGAAAAAAAGTTATTGAACACAAAATGTGTCTTTTGATTTTCTCCGCAACTTTTATCTGAAACATTTCTCATTCTAAGAAGAATCAGCGAGACATTATCATAAATGTACATAGGTCTTCACGTAAGTACTCGTTATTATTATCAGATTTTAATGAAACATCAATTTTCTCGACAGATTTTCGAACAATACTAAAATATCAAATTTCATGAAAATCCGTCCAATCGGAGCCGAGTTGTTCCATGCGGACGGGCAGACAGACGGCAATGCGAAGCTCACAGTCGTTTTTCGCAATTCTGCGAACGCGCCTAATCAAACTGAAGTTTATTTAAGATGTTTCCTTGTTGTTACGCAGATTTAGGGAAAGACATTCAAATCAGGCTTAAGGCTGAATTTTCAACATGCACTAATCAGGTATTATATAAAGCTCATAGGCTAGTCTCAAGGTGGCAGGCATCACGAAATACAGTGCTTGATGTCAGAGTCATACTGCGTACGTAGCTCAGGTGTTGCAGCAGCCGCTGCATCCAACGCACAGATAAACACGCGTTGTTGTCATTTTGACATAATTAAATTAAATTCAATTAAATTTCCGAAGTTATTCAGCGTAAATTTCAATGCACAGTTTTTTTTATTTTACTTTCACCGTGCATTTTTACAATTCACAAATTACACACCAACGAAATGCATAGAATAAAGAATATAAAGTGAAATAGTGCATTTCGTTGGTGTGTAATTTGTGAATTCAATGCACAGTGTTAGCACCGCCACGCATGTTGGTAGCAAATCACAGCTCTTCCTATACGTACACAATTCACAAGTGCGCAGGCGCGGGAAAGCACACAATTCTACGTACATTTCCGAAACGTCGGCCTACGATGCGCTTTCCTGTACGTTCACACACCACGAGCAAGACAGTCACTGAGAGAAGCAAAGCTTCAGTGTTTATCTGAGCATGTTTCATTTACATCGTATTTTCATTTAATGACGCTCTCTTAGCTACACAGGTAACGCTGCGTCAAGTGACAAATCACACGATGCTGACTGACTGGAGAAGGATCTGGTCGTGGCCTATTCGCAGATATTACAGCATCAGTTTTATACTAGTATATTCCATGTTCCGTGCATTGATCAGCTTTATACAATTTTTAAAAATACCAACAAATACACTTGAGTGTATGACTAAGTTTATTATATAGCAACCACCGACATGTTTCGGCCACTCATGTGGCCATCTTCAGGTTGGTAAAAACAAGAATACAGTCAACATTATAATGTGTCGGTATTAATCTACAGATAAAAAAAATTCATATAATTTGGTTGAATTCACAGGTAAAAGAGTATCTTGCGGATAAGTATAGAATATCAGACGATAAAAGGTTGTACATGGATTAGTGGTGGATGATGTACACTGAAGATACATGTAGTGAATTGTGGTCCAGATTCGTGATCCATGATACAAAGACACAGTGAACCACGCGGAGTTATAACTTATATTCATACACTGAAGTGCATTCGTTGGTCTTTTTTAAAAATTGTATATCCTATAGCATCCTTTACCTATAAGACTTCGGGCTGCCTGGTTACGTGACTGTCTCACAATTGTTCATTCCTGGATGCGAAAGACAACTTAACAACCGCACTGCTAAGTTCAGTGAGCACAATTTGAATATCTCAATGCGCCCGTTTGGTGCTTGCATGTGTTGAAGATTAAGGACACAGACACACGGTCTCGCATACGGATGTATGGAAGTTACGTAATCTGAAAACACATCCTGATACACAAAAGAACCAGTTGGTATCGTATCGGACATGACACGTGTCAGAGAACGGTAGCTGTTCACCCCTGTGAACAAGATCCATCGCCGATACCGCAATGAAATTTGTTGGCTTTCATCAGCACGCTGACGCACGAACTCTACCATTTGTAGTTACGTTGCAAACCCGATGCCAAACTCCCCACAGTTCAGCGTAATATCGATTTTGATGTGAATAATTCATCACCTTTGATTCAGCGTTCGTGACCCGCTTAAACGCATACTAGCGAGTACGTTGCATACTACCGAATTCCAAGTTCATGTAACATACACACTACGCACACTTCTAAAGCCTTCCGATCCCGACCTGTTATTCTATTATTTTGTCCGCCCATTGGTAGTCCAGAAGTAACAATGTCCAGAAACTGCATCTGTTTCTACCTTCTACTTGCATCTTTATAAGTGGCCAGGCACCTAGGCATCTAAGCCCACCAGGAAGAGCCATTATTAGTCAGCAGACCACAGACCGAGAATCATTCCTTCTGTCGGACCCAACTCAGCAGATGCCACCCCACCATTTCATCCGAGAACGGACACAGGTCCAGTTTAAGAAACACTGTACTTTTACGAGTGAGAGACGATGGACAAAGTACAGAAACCAAACAATCCTACACAGAGACAATAAGCAGGTCATAGTACAAACGGTGCAATTTATCGAGTGATCCCTCGTATTAAAACCGAAACAGAGCTCCGTTCCAGAAGCACCAGACGATGAAGTGGACACACGGTTCCTTTTCAGTATTCGAGACGGGCTGTGAGGGAGTGGGGGGGGGGGGGGGTGTCACAGTTATGATGGTGCTTAATGGGTTGATTACAATAATTGCTAGGATGAAAACGAGACGATGTTGGGTATGTCGGTGGGTGGAAAGACGTCAGTTAGTGGGAGATCTTAATGAACTGAAGCGCGGATTTACGATGGAACATAATGAATCTTTAATGGGTAAACATGAGCTGGAACAGCTCAGTCAGTATAGTGAACAGGCTTCAAGCTGGATGGACAAAATTCGTATGAGTCGGCAAGTTCTTCCAAATTACTACCCAACTGAAAATCTAATAAAAATTCGTTCAGTGGTTCTCGGGTGGCTTAATGTATACTGACAGAGATAGAGACGACGCGATTTTAATAGGTGGTGCACAGAGATACGAACACATCGAAAATCCTTATTTGTGACGTTTCAGTTCTCTCACTGCCTAATCTTCTTTTGCCAACAATCACATATTAAGGCTTTTAAATATTCAATAACTTAAATCGTAAAGTACCAAGCAAACTTAAAAGGAGAAAATGTAATCAAGTTTCGAAGAACCCAATTTTCTGGGATACGACACTATGTTTAAGTTGATATATAAGTACCAGATTTTCGCAGGTTCTTGCTGTCTCCATCTTCAGGTTAATCTTGAAACAGCATAAGATGGACGCAGTAAGTTCCTCCGCAATAATGGTATATACATATCAATCCACACAGCGCTATATCCTACACGAGCAGAATTTTCATCACCACAGATGTGAGGATTTCAGAACTCGCGTAACTAATTCTCCCTTAAAATATTTTGGGTGAAAACTATTAAGCTAAATGTGTCCTTTCTTTGCGTTTTTCACGAATTAGAAGTCAGTCTATATTTTTATGTATGCTTTACGTGAACCAACAGTCTGCTGAACAGCGGAACGAAGTTCCTGTGGCAGAGAAAACAGAATACGTCCAACCCACAAGAACGTATGAAGAACCTACTTATCTTACGAGAAGACATTGTCTGAAGCACGTTATTGGGCGCGTTATTGTGGAACGTAACTCCGAGACCCATTCCACAAGATTTCTCTGTCGGTAGAAATCGATTTACAACCGGCTGCCAAGGCACCTACCGCATTCCGGAACGATCGTAGAGTTCGCGAAGAGAAAAAAGAAAGGGCGGAGGAATGAACACTAAAGGAAACGGGAAGAGAAAATGGAAATTCTCACAGGGGGCTCGATTTTCAGTGCAGCAAAATGGAAAATTTCCAACTCAAGTTTTATATTCAGCAGATACCTGCCTAGCAGTAGGGACATGCACATTATACCCATACGTCTGTTAGCTTCGCGGTGGGTTAAGACTCGTAACAGGCCCACTGTCCATCCCACGCATATGTTAATGAACACAGAAGATCGGGCGAAACGAACGCATTCGGAAAAAATGTCCCAGTGCCACGGTTCCTCCACAAACGCCACATTGGCTGCCCTGGGACCGAACCTGAGCCTCCGCGGTGTAAGCCGGCGACTCTAACCATCTTAGTGTACCACAGGGCACACTTACTTAACACAAAAATGTTCATTTGAATTTCTGTCTTAAAGTAACAAACGTTATGGTTGAGTAGGTGGTACTCCTGTTTCGTAATTGGGAGTTACCGGGTTGATATCTCTTGCTGGACACCTGATATTCTGAGTGTTTTCGTCGCTCACCTCAGTCTGGCCAGGCAAATGCAAGAACTGTACCTCAAATTCTGTCACAACTGCTTCCGTAACTTTCTAACATTCGACCGTCTTTAAATAACCACTTCAACTACCGTATGCACTGTGACGACATTAAACGTGCCGAGAAGTCGTGGCTCAGATAGAGCAATCAGTGTTGTGCTCCTCCGGCCACTCACGCACGCAGGCCTAAACAACGGGCGGGCTTCCTCTTCCTTACACAGTGTATCGACCTGCTCAAGGCGGAGCGCTAATATTACACTGGTCTAGAGCTACCCGTTTGTTGACTGACGGCAGTGGACGAGCTATTCACTTCTGCAACTGCATGGAGCAAGATCTGTCTTGAAATTAATTTATGTTGTGAACCTGTCAGTTCATCATCATGATCAAAAAAGCCTTCCACTGAACAGTATACTTACAAACTTGGAGTTGCCTACATTTCAATCAAAATATAAAGGTGAAGATAGACACGTAGTTGTTGTTCTGCTTAAAAAGCACTACTCAGGGGCGACATGGACGCTGTGGAGGAAAAAATTCCTTAACCGTGCCAGAAAACGCGTTCCGATTTATTGGTTGTCCGACCCGCAGCCTAGTCACTACAGCTACTGTGCTACGACGACTGCCTATTTCATTTAACAAGTGAACTATACGTTAGGAACAAAAATCAAATAAATCCAAAATATCCAATTTCCTGGCGTACCTCAACCTTAAGTCGTCATACATTAAATTCGCTACGACACTAGATGAGTGTTTCACAGTTAATTTTATATCAGTTTATTTCAAAACAGGATTATAACAACTCATATTAAACGAATAATTAATTAATTAATTAATAGTACGCTACAAAATTCCATACGAGTCTCTACAATCTAAGAAGTAATCAGGATACAAAACTCTTTCAGATTGAGGCACACGGGGAAGACTGTGACAGTCGCTCTCCCCTGGGATGACTCTATATACTCTAGTAGAAACCTAACGAAGTTTCGGGAAAACCTAATGCTTCCATCCTATTCTTTTACCATGAAGATGGACATAGTAGGTTCCTCCACAACGCTGGCAAATTTCTACCAGAATACACGCTGCCATATCACTGACAGCAATATTCAACGACTCTAATGAAGTCGACTCAGACTTACAGGATTCTTCCCGGCTGATGCTACACTCTCTCACCTGACGCCACGTCAGGCAAACAACTGATAATACCGCAGGAACCAAACGACCACAGCAGCACGCATATTCCTCTCCCGTCCTCAGCGACGCGGTACCATTTCGTATGAACGGTCACATCACAGAAAAGCCTCCGCCTGCCCTTTACTGGCCGCTCGCTATGGTGCGTCTTTCACGTCTAGACACGCCCTAAGCTCAACTGCTCACGTTCGGCCTTGCTTGTACAGCAACAGCTTCTTTACGAGTACGTTGCAGTGTTCTGGGTCTTCACACCGGACTGCAGTCTGCTGTAAGCAAAATATTGCCTCCACAACCCAAACGTCCAGGATATGCGGTTTACCAGTCGTAAAAACGTCAGATCATATTCCCCCTATACATACAGTATCCTAAAAAACGTTCAAAAATAAGAATTTTGTATTCACTGTCACTGCTAGATGCCGTGAATTAAGACACGTGTCATGACCATGCTCTGACAGCCTAAACCTTTAAGCGCCCATTAAGGTACGAGTATCAGTACATGTATGTGTGTATGTAATGTAATGTAACGTTATGTGTGTATGTATGTGTTCATGTATGTATGTATGTATGTATGTATGTATGAGCACAATAAGCCTAAGGCTGCGGTGCATCCGGAGCGAATGCCGACGGGCCCATAGAAAGAAGAAGAATGTATGTATATGTATGTGTGTATGTAGACTATGTATGTATGTACGTATGTATGCGTGTATGTATGTATGTATGTATGTATGTATGTATGTATGTATGTATGTACGTAGTCCAAGAAGAAACCGAACTTTTTAAATAGTGCGCCAGCGAGCCGGCGCAGCACGCTCGTGACGGTGGCGCTGTGTAGAGGGGAATTTAAGCTTTATTTTGACACTAGCCACATCAATTAGTCATCGAGCTACACGCGCTTGAGTGAACGTGTGTTCAGTGCCCTCGGTGATTTTTTGCAAGTTGAAAAATGAAGGATCTCGAAGAGCAACGTGTTTGCGTGAAATTCTGTTTCAAATTGGGAAAAACTTTTACGGAGACTTTTCAGATGTTGCAACAGGCTTATGGGGAGGATTGTTTGAGCCGTACGCAATGTCACGAGTGGTACAAGCGTTCAAATGGGCAGAACGTCCATCGAAGACGATCCCAAACCTGGACGGCCTTCCACGTCAACGGACGACGATCACGTTGATAATGTGCGTGCTTGATTCGTGAAAATCGTCGCCTAACTGTCCGTGAAGTTTCCGAAGAAGCAGGCATCTGTAAAAGTTTGTGCCACACGATTTTGACCGAAAAGCTGAAGACGCATCGTGTTGCCCCAAAATGTGTGCCTCGTCTGCTGACAGATGAACAAAAAGACAACCGTGTCACAGTCAGTCAGGAGCTGTTTGATCGTTCGAATGTGATGAAAACTTTTGAAAAACGTCTTTAACAGGTGATGAAACGTGGGTGTACGGCTATGATGTTGAAACAAAAGTGCAGTTGTCGCAGTGGAGTGGGAAATCGTCGCCACGACCAAAGAAAAGCACGTCAAGTCGCTCAAATGTGAAGGCGATGTTGACAGTTTTTTTTATTGGGCATCGTTCATCATGAGTTTGTTCCGCGTGGTCAGACAGTCAATAAAGAGTTTTACTTGAAGGTGATGAAGCGTTTGAGGGAGGCAGTGCGCAGGAAGAGGCCTGAGGCGTGGATAAACAAGACCTGGATGCTGCACCATGACAATACTCGTTCACGCGCTCACGCGTCGCTCCTTATCCGTGAATTTTTGGCGAAGCATGAGATGAGTCTCGTCCCCCAGGCGCCCTATTCTCCAGATTTGGCCCCTGCGGACTTTTTCTTGCTCCCAAAGTTAAAATCCACCCTAAAAGGTCGCCGATTTCAGAAGATGGAGGAGACAGAAGAAAATTCGCTACGGGACCTTCGCATCATCCCGCAAAACACGTTTCAGGACGCGTTCCAGAACTGGAAAAAACGTTGGGAGCGGTTATCAGCAGTGGAGGGGAGTACTTTGAAGGAGACATGTGTGATTATGTAGTAAGTAAAGCAATAAATTAAAATAAAAAAAGTTCACTATCTTTTTGGACAGACCTCGTACGTATGTATGCGTGTACGTATGTGTGTATGTACGTAATTTATGTAGTATGAACGTATGTATGTATGTATGTATATATGTAGGTAGGTAGGTAGGTATATGTACCGTTTTAAACAGAACGACAGTGTAAAGCGTTTACACACTAGCAATGTAATTCCTGCAGTGCGTTACCTCTGTTCGTCAATATGCGCCTACAGTCATGGACACCGTATCGCTCATAATTAGGCTTAGGACTATATGCATGCAACTTTCTTCGCTACCTTAATTGGCGGCCTGCAGGTAATTCCACGTTTCAGTTAAGAACACAATTCGCAAGGCAACTGTCTTACCTTTATTATTGGGCCTATCCCACTCACAATCATAAAATCTGTTCCAGTAATAAATGTTATGTTTTACAACAAACATGTCCTGGTGGAATACTCGCTGAAAATTAAAAGGAAAAAATTTGACACTTCCCATCACTAGTGAGGGATTCCACAGATAACCCTTCTTCCACTGAATCACTTCTATACATTAGACAGCACTTGAAGGACCCCTACATCACGGCTTCCCTGCATATGTGCCATGTAAATATGAAAAGTCAGGAAAGTCAGCTTCATATAGCAACGATTATGACGAAGATGATGATGATGATAATGATGATGATAATAATAATAATAATAATAATAATAATGCAGAGGCACGTTTTAACGGCAAAGAAACACTGAATTCTCTGTGTGATCGCAGTTTATTTTCACTTTACCCTCCAAACAAACATCAAAGGTTTCAGCTTCAAAATTCATCCTGCATTTAATCCTTCTAACAACCAACTACTAATCCCATGACCTATACAGTACAAAAATTATGTGCTCGCAGTACTTAGTATGACGTCCAACATTTTTTCATAAAAATATGTATTTATTGCATACGTCGTACGGGCGCCACAAAACGGTGCCAACTGCTGTATTTCTTCTAGTCTCTACTCATAACTGAAGAAAACCCGAAACTCTATTCCCTTAGCGGAATGAGATAACAATCTACTAAATCACGCTCGATAACAGGTCTGTATCAAACGCCTGAATAACAACACACAAAACACAACGCAACACTCAATAAACTGAAAACCTTAAGTTAACTACAATGTACCATCGTTCGGAATAACCCAATAAAATGCTTTTCGGGACTGACATCCGCTGGATGCACATGTGACGAAACAAATCTTCTATCTGCCACGCCTTAGTCGAATTTTGCGTGAGGGCCGTGTGCACTCAAGAGCACGGAAATGGTTTGGGCGCTCACAGCAGCACGCCACCCTGGAGTAATCCAGAAGTCACAACGGCCTCCGTGGGTGTGAAAGTCGACTGAACTGCTTAACTTCATAACATGTTAAGATAGGCTTGCGTCTAAACGACATGCATAAAACAAAACAAATGAAAAGATACTGCGAGTAACAGCAGTGGAAAAATAAAACCTACGTTCATTCAAAATGCACAGAATTTTACATGGACTGTCCGTCCACTAGAAATTTGTCTTTCTTACCATTTTGACCTGATGAGTCCATAAAATTAAACGGTTAATACGGACCACCGCGAATATTCCAACTCTCACACAGTACATCAATTTTGCACTTTACCATCTACTCCTTCCATCTATATCTCGATCTCGAAAGTAGTCTCTTCCCTGGAATAATTATTTAATTTGCAGGTGATTATATCGCGCAGCCACAATAGCTAATGCTGAAAGAACAAAATTAATAAAGGGGGAGAGGGTGTCTCATGAAAGTTGGCAGAGGGTACTACAACAAAATAACAGATAATTGCAAAAATGTTGCTGAACTTACGAAACAAATCTTCACAGACGTAGAAGGATAAAGTTTGGAAAAGCGGCCCCGCTACAGTGAAGTTCCTTACACCTGATTAGTCGTGTTTGCAGCAATATGACAAGGACAATAAACGAAATAATATTCCCTGACCAACAACTGTTATTGCCAAGCAGCTGACAGTTCTGCTTTCGGCACAGTAACCCAACAGCTACGGATGAGGAAATTTACCATTTTCTGGGACATGAAGCTCTCTTGTCTAGTGGAAATTTACAGACGTTTCAGAGAACTCTGATGCTCCTGTCTTCAGGGTAGAAGAATGATTCATCTCTTCTGCCATAAAGACGGAGGAAGCAACGCCCCTCCAAAAACGTCTATAAAGGGCAGCAGAAACGTCGAAATAAGAGTAGTCCTCTTTCATCTGACTACGGGAGCAGATCGTTCCTCCCCCCACGGTGGTACATTTCTACCAATCTACACAGCATCACATTCCAGAAGATGATAAGCTTAACAAGTACCATAGTGCGAGCGTCAAATCTCGCATCTGTGGACAACTTACGACTTCATCCGAAGAGGCAAACGCTCTGACATGTATCTGAGAACAATCTTGTTGGAATCGCTATCGGAAGTCCGCCGACCTTGAAAAGGCCGTTCGTGGACTAATCCTTACAGCCAAATTATGGATATGAAACTGAGGCAAGTCACAATGTTTCACTTAAGTCGCAGCAAATTAAATGCGCGGATATAATTCGATAACTTAATAATTTATCTGGTGGTTACCGATGTGAAATAACATAAGACCAACCACAGACATCTCCAAAGCATTTACTAGCCTATACACATTACGCCAGTACAGAAGGCAAGTAAGTTAGTGCTGCAAAGGGAAATAATACCTGCTTATCCTATGAATAATACAAAACGCGTAATATATTGTGTGGGTAATAAGCATTGTCACTTAATGTCAAATATGGCGGTAAATATAGTTACCACTGTCCTTAAGAGACTTTCGAAGGACCAACATCCAAACAAATTTCGATACAATGGGAAGAACCGAACTGCTACGTGTCTGTACAGTCTTAATATCTTGATACTGTGACCAGATCAAATTTACGTCTTTAAATCTACAATTGCCCCCACTTTCATCAGTGCTAATTCTAAATCGCTCTTGAACGTTACGCTCCAATGTTGAACACCGTTTGAGGTTCATTTACTTCAGAATCTCACAAAGCATAAGTAGAGTCAGTTCTACTATTCCGCGTGATTCGTTAACGCGAATTGGCTATAACACGATTGGTGAATAGCTGAACGCTGTCCGTAAAAAGCCAAACTTCGCATACGCGTCTTAGCTGTTACGAGATTTCAGCGACCAGTGTGAAGACACAAGGATGACGAACCAAATGTTGTCTGATCTGAAGCTGTTTTTATTATGCTATTAGAACTGATAGTACTGGGAGTTCAGCTGAAAACCAAACCACTGACACGTCAAATTTAACAGCCTTACATTTCCGCACATAATATACTCGTATATAATACTTGTACGTAATACAACTTACCGTATGTTACAGTTGTTGGAAATGACCTCCTTCGATTCTCATGCATGCTTAATTTCGAAGGAAATAAAACACAGGGAAACCGCATTCTAAATTTTCTACGACACTTTTCATATATTTCTTCCTTATATAGGTTTTAACAAAGAACATCAGCTGTATTAAACTTTAGGGCACACATAAGAACAAAAGAAATGTAGTTACACTGTGCTTCACATGTATGTTAACAGACGGCAGATTAAACTGGACTGAGTAAATTCGATGACGCAATGTAACCGTACCCGCGACAATAAGAGTGGGAGAGTGCGAGTCATCAGCTGCCGTTAAACCTTCCGCGCAGCATCGGCAATTTCTAGACAAGAAACTCGAAACAGATCCGTTCACCAGCTGTCAAGCATGTCTGAGGGGTGAACGTGGTCACTTCCAACACCTACTCTAATATATAGAAAGTTGTATGTCTATATATACATATATATGTGGAAACATAAGGCTCAGGCTTGCCACGCATGTGTTCGGTTTTCAATTGACCACCCTGTGTACAAAATCACTCACTAATCTACTTTTCGTTTCCAAGTGTCCGATCCAACCAGCACTGCTTCAGAATATGTCAGAATTCAAGAGAGGGACTCGAGCTGAGATACTGGAGGGTGAACAGATTATTTATACGAAGTGATACAGCGCCCTTACGTAACGTACAAACTGCAATAAAACGGCACAGAATAAGTTTGTGGTACTTTGCACATGAAGAAACGCAGATATTCACAAAGCTAGAACAGCCAGCCTGAGGGAAGTTGGTAACTCTGAGATTTCCCTACAGTGGTGCTGGCACGGCACAGTGCTGCTAATAACGTGGAATAATAAACTGAGTGTCTGCAAACACGCAGAGTGCGTTGTTTTGAGAATCAGGTCATAAGCGCAAGTGAGACAGGCGGCCGTAAACCATAAAAACATCACGGATAACAAAGAAGTTAATAGCGTGCTTCGCCCTCTTGCCTTTGTATCGGTGACACAATATTACAACAGTGGCTTGTACATAATGCCCGCGTTAAAACTGTGATCAATACACACAACTGTAATGAGTAATTCATTGTCTTAATTACTTAATTATATCATATTCTACCTAACGTCATACAGCAGGATCCTTCTTCGGAAGCTAACAGTTTCCCAGATAATCAAAAAACTTTCCGTATTTTATGGAACCCCGTGGTTCATTACCTTGTTTACAAAAGTCTCACCCCCTATACCGAGTCGGTGGAATCAGGTCCACGCCATCCCAACATATATCTTAACATCTATTTTAATATTATCCTCCCATTTAGACCTAGGTCTTCCAAGTGGTGTCTGTCCTTCAGTTATCCCACCAAACCTTGTACGCATCTCTCTCGAATCAAATCTTCACACCCGGAAAATAAACATTAAAACATCATTAATTTTCAAATCGATATGCTGATTACATAAATGGTATCAATAAAATCAAACTTCAGAATTACTATAAAGATTATCGTCTTCTGATTTGAAGTTGTGTATTCTGTAAGAACTGTACCGACGTTTCGGGGGAAGGTACTGCGTCCACCTTCCACTCAAAATGATAATAGAACGTTATTGCAATACAAGCTTCTACCAGACAACACGGCATCACACCCCAGCGACAGGCGTGATACCTTTAAATCTGGCACTCGGACTGGACATGCAATGAACTTCCACTCAGATGTCCAAAGATTCTGACTGATGATACGCCGGTGTATAAACGCTGTAGGAAACGTGCGTGCTAGTGCGTGTATGTGTGCTTTATGCGTGTGCATATGCTTCCAAGCGCCGATCCCAGTCGCCGTGCGGTCTAAGGCGTGGGTCTTCGGCCGCTCGCTTACTAGGATCGTGGGTTCGAATCCCACCGGGGGCATGTATGTCTGTCTCTTGTGAGTGTTGTGTGTTGTCAGGTAGAGGTCTCTGCGACGGGCTGATCACTCGTCCAGAGGAGTCCTACCGACTGTGGTGTGTCTCAAATGTGTGTGACCATGAAACCTCGACGAAGCGAGGAGGCCCAGGCCAATATAGGGCTGTCGAGCCACAGAAAAAAATATATATGTTTCCAAGTGTTTGTATGTGTCTGTGTTTGTGTGTGTGTATATGTGTGTGTGAATTTGTGTGCATGTGTTTGTATGTATGTATATGTTTGTGTGTGTATGTGTATGTGTGTGTGTTACATGGAACAGAACTGACGATATATACGTCAACCTAAATGAAACTCTAATTAGAAAAAAAGTAAGTCCACCAATTGAAACGGGTTCAATTTCAGTCGAACTACACATCTGTCACATCTGAGATCACAGTTTGTGTGGCTGTCACACTGACACTCCACACGTCACACACAGTCAATCAATCTGTAAGTACAGCGCGATAAATGTGAACACTGACGGGAGGTCTGACGTCCATATGCAGGGCAGTTGTGTTTGAGATTATACAAATTTCGCGGTAGGAAAATAAATCACGGCTAAGAATGGCGTAAAAATCGGTTAAGACTCTTGTGCCGTGAAGATGGAAGCATAATGTGTGTTCGAAATACTGGTAATCTACAACACCACACCGCATCATAACCTACAAGACAACATTAAGACTCTTCGCCGTGAAAATGAGGAATGTCACACATGAAGTAACGAGTCGCCCCTGTCAAGTAGCAATCCAGCTATACAGCACAGTAGGAGAAGTTGCCGCAAGGGCGGGGGATTAAAGAATTCTCTGATCGTAATGAGGCTTCGAAACATTGTAACGACAGAAAGACTGAGCAGGGATGCTGAAGCTGAAGCTTACGGTCATTACTTCCTAAAGAAGAAATAATTTCTTCTTCTTTTTTTTTCTTGTCGCCAGTCGGTTTCGTGCTGCAACTGCTTACAATTTCAGACATTAGACGTCTACCAAACTACAAAGCGCCACACCCAGACGACAATCGTCTTCGAAACTCCATTGTTATACAATAAATAAGCCTACAACTCCACACTGTCTTAGAAAGGCGATGTAAATATGCAGTAATGCCTGCTTGTTTGGTCTCTTAAGTCCGACCACTGATTTAAAAATTCCCTAAGTAATGACAGCAGTTCTCGATGTCTAACATCCGATCCTTAAGTATCGACATTTATTCGCATAAATGCCACAGGCGTTCTTCCCTTTTAAAACTCCAGGAAAAATGTATATAAAAGAAACAACTGTAAATTTCAGTTAACTGCTTAATTAAGTACCACGCCATGAAGACGTATGGGTAGTGGAGGTATAGCTACCCGCACTCTGAACGTCGGCACTTGATGGAGGTGAGTGGTCAGTATCACGATCCGGCCGGTCTATCCCAGGGGAATAATCCCCTAGCACCCTGAGGACAGGAGGGTGAGTGGAACCCACAAACGGTTTGAACGCTTTGGGAAAGAGAAACTTTTCTTGCCCATGCACGTACACAATACCTAATGTTCTATAATATTTTAGTTAGTCTATAAGTGGTATATTTCCAAAAGCTCAACTACCCTGTAACGATCTCGTCACGGTAACAATTTGGCCCTAACTCTAAAAATTCTTAAAACTTGGCCAGAATAGATGCTGTCCCAGCAAAGTTCCCAACTGGGAATCAAATTAACGATGGTTTCAGATTTTGTTGTTACTAATCAGTACTTATCAATTATGTTTAATCCCCTACTACTTCCACGATTCCCGCTATGACCCAGTATCCTATTATACATCAAGAACCTCGGTTCTAATGCTTTTCCTGTTGCTCCTTTTGACTATATCATTCTGGTTTATACCACCCCTTAAAAGTTTCTGTTCTTTTGTCTTCACGAAGTGTTCTCTTGTTACTTAATTTTACATTAAACTCGTTAAATGTTACGTAAAACACACACCGTTGCTAAAGGAACCTCCACCCATTTACATCGACGCATATTCTTTTATATAAGACACACCAATTTCCTCCGGATTATTTCGCACGAAGGAACAAGATTCCATTAATACAGAACATAAACCTCACTCCTCCCCCACCCCATTTTCTTGCCTCTTTCAACCTGCCTACCAGACGTGTTCTTCTTTCTTATTTTCTCTTCTTCCTTTGTCCTCTTTCTTTTTTTTTTTTTGTGGTGAAGGGCTCCGCAGCAGATGCTACGGACGCACCGCAGCCTTGAGGATTATTGTTCAAACCTGTGATGATGATGATGATTCATTTTTTTTCGTTTTTCCTTGTAAAGGAGCAACGGTGGAATACAAGTGACAGGGGAAAACCGAAGTACTCGGGGAAAACCCTGTCCCAGTGCCACATTGTCCACCACAAATCCCACATGGACTGACCCGGGATCGAACACGATCCTCCGCGGTGATCACTAGCCGGCTGAGCCATGGCACGGCCTCTTTCTGTCCTTACTCCTTTTTCTTCATTTTCCTCTCCCTCCTTATATTTTATTTCATTTTAGCTTTTGTTATTTTTCCTTCTTTCTTTCTTTCTTTCTTTCATTCTTTCCTTCAATACCATAAATGTTACGTCTATTCCACATTCACCTCTTTAAGAAAACCTCAGATGAAGTCGCATAACTTTAGGCCAAAAGATACGGCGCCTTAAAACACAGCACCTGTAAGTTATACAAAATACGCTCAACGCGGAAAATCGTTTTCGGTGTTATGTTCCTAGTTAGTTCAAGAAGTGACGTTTGTTTTCATCAACTATACTCACAAATCTCGCGGCCTTTACCTTGACGTCACATTTGCCAACAATACATGGGCATATCATGCCTAATATTCAGCAGTTTTTCATTACCACAAAGTCAAACGTAATTCAACTTGTGTGAAATCTGTACGTTACATATTAAGGTGTTTACATTCCAGCGACATGTTTGTATCCCGTCGTCAGCATCCGCGCCTTGACGCTTCTCCACTTCTTAAATGGGCAGTGAAAGCGAGGCACAGTGAACTCCTTCGGCCGGCACTATTGCATCTGCTTTAATGCGCTGTACATCCACATCTTACACACGAAGTACCACCCCATGATGTAAACGCTGGTTGAGTGCGAAACGTTATGGACCCTGTGTTTCACGTACAAGCAACCAATTCTGGGAGAGATGTAGGGCACAAACAGCAAACGTACCAATAACCTTCACTCCATGATGTTGCTCCAGTCTTACCGTCGCCGCAGCTGACCGACTAGAAAAGGCATCGAGCTCGTAAAAAGGCAAGGCCGTGCCCCGGCACAGTCGCTAAGCGTCCTCTTTACAACATACGCTGTCGAAAGTACTCCAAAAATTAATTAATTTAGTTTAGTTTATTTTATTGTAGTTTAATAATGTTCAATCACGTATCTCAGTCTCGCCCTTAATACTTTCCAAGCTGTGTAAATATCGGCCTCGTATTTTAGGCGTGCATTCTACATTCTTAGCCCAACATAAAACACAAGTACTCAAAACAGGCAACCCCTATATAAGTTTCCCTCTCATGGATATGTGTCAGTACGTCGATTCCTCATCCTTATATCGAAGGATAGCTCAGTGAGCAATGTAACATTCTGAGAGCCTGATGACTGTGGTTCGACGCCTGGAAAGGAAGCCATTTTTCTGTCCTCGGTCTATGTATAACTCTTACGGAAGCCGGAAAGTATTTCGGGCGTCGAACTCTCTAGCGAACTCCATCTAGTAACAAGAACTGTATCTTACCTCCATCTATACGAATTCATGGCTGTGTGCTTACGTATAGGGGTAACTTTTCAATACACTTGCAGGCGGTCAGCATTGGCATTTGAACGTGACCCTCACATGGATACGCGATGAGGACTATTGCTGTGTACACACCGCGACCATCGTCAGTGCGCCCGACCATCCAACGCGACTGTCGTCATAGCAACCCCCTACACTCACTTGCACACTCGCGGGCAGAGAACGTCTCTAATCCTACCCTGTATAACCTACATGCACACAGACGAAATCTTCTGTCGAGAATTTTAATCACGAGAGTGTAGCCTCAGCTAAACTGAAAAATACGCTGGAACGTGGGTTGATAACGCATTCTTTGTTTCGATGCCGGTACACCTACAGATGATCAGGTAAAAACTGTAGCTATGTCACCGTTCAAAACAACGTGTAACAGCAGCTGAGTTGGGATGATAAACAAATGAATATGGAGCACTGGTCGATGATAACTAACAGGGTACAACAGACGTACTGGGAGAAAAATCTGCCCCACTCAAACATTATTCACCGCAAATTCCTCCACAAGCTCCGCCTAGTAGTAAGCCGCGCCTCCGCGATGAGAAACCGTAAACTAGCAGCAGGCGAGGGTCACTTAGTCGAGCCGAATCAAACAGACGTACAAGGTTGCTATGCTTAAGCTTTACCGTCTACCCTCACACAGCATATCCTTGCGACCTGACAACACCGTATACAGCCAATCTCCGCCTCTCGCTTTAAATAATTAGCCTCTCACAAAATTAAAGTTTACTTTGTCTGTGCAAAATATGACTTTCGTCCTTTGTCATCCACGTTCCTAAACGCAGCAAACAGTCGACAAAGCGAAACAGCTTGGAACATTCCACGTTCAGCAAAACAGCACCGACAGCCTGCATTCCTTCCTAAGGTATAATGCAGGCTTTCAGATCACTGTGCTGCATGTGTGTCTCTGCGTCCGGCTCCCAATTCCTGAACCTCTCAGCCGATATTCGCGAAACTTGGTATGAATATTATCATTCGAAGATACCTCAACACCGTATTACTGCCATATAATCAGTAATTAAAAATGGTGGACGAGCAGAGTTGCAAGACAGGAGCGCCGCTAGCACCACCCACTTCTAGGTCACGAAATGACATATGGTAATAAGCTGACACCTTGAAAATACAGGGGAAACTTACAGTAACATCTGTGTAGCAAGTACGAGTATAATACGACGCCGACCGAGCAAAAACTGTTTTCAAATTTCAGCCTGATGGCTGTAATCAATGAACCACGTGAGCAACCGAGGTGAGATTTGGTATGAAGACATTACAAACATACAGCTCGTAAGTCGACAATTACATACACGGCGACGATGCCAAACTTTCAGGTTATAACGGACCAATTTACCCCAGTCTAACAGCTAACGTTAAGTATACCACACCGCCTAACATGACGCACTTCACACGCCCTATAAGGACGAGATCTCTTCGGGTCACATAAGATCTAGACATATGTTTGTATATACGCTCCACACAGAGTGTAAACAACTGGAAACTTCTACCTGGAACGGCCCACTTTAAAAATTTAAAAATTATAAATTTACAGCACTGCAATTTTATGATTATTAACTTTGCATTAGTAATTAGTAATGAAAATCTCAAGGCAACCATCCCCAATGAAAATTATGATAGATCAAAAACAATTGGAGAATGTGGAATATTTCAATTATTTGGGTAGCATGATAACAAGTGATGCAAGGTGTACACGTGAAATTAAATCCAGAATTGCCATGGCAAAAACAGCATTCAACAAGAAGAAAAATCTTTTCACCAGCAAACTGGAATTAAATTTAAGGAAGAAACTAGTAAAGTGCTACATTTGGAGCATAGCTTTGTATGGTGCTGAAACGTGGACACTTCGGAAAGTAGATCAGAAGTATCTGGAAAGTTTTGAAATGTGGTGCTGGAGAAGAATGAAGATCAGTTGGACCGATCGTGTGAGAAATGAAGAAGTATTACACAGAGTCAAGGAGGAGAGGAATATACTACATACAATAAAAAGAAGAAAGGCTAACTGGATTGGTCACATCTTGCGTAGAAACTGCCTTCTGAAACACGTGATTGAAGGAAAGTTAGAAGGAAGGATAGAAATGACGGGACGACGAGGGAGAAGACGTAAGCAGCTACTGGATGACCTTAAGGAAAAGAAAAGATACTGGAAATTGAAAGAGGAAGCACTAGATCGCACCCTGTGGAGAACTCGCTTTGGAAGAGGCTACGGACCTGTCGTAAGACAGACTACAGAATGAATGAATGAACTTTGCATATTTTTTAATTTTAATATTGTAATCATTTTAAGAATGAAGACAAAATACCTAGATTAGCTGTTGGCCTTCTTACTCCTTTGTTCTGAATAACTCCCTGACGACGGCACCTCGGCGCCGAAACATGTAGTTTTACGTATAATTGCTTCTGAATGTATTTTATTAAGTGCATCAGTTAGTTGATGTATTAATTATAAGAACATGCACGGTATGAATAACGTAAAATTAGACACAAGATATGCAGAAACGGAAACCTAAGAAACAACAGGGAAGTCGGCTCTGAGTTCTGTAGAGAGTTCATGTCGTCGTCTTCGCCGTCGTTGTTGTTGTAAGTCTCGAAAGCAGCGACATACAGCGCACAGCAGGCCAATCTAGGGCACACGCTGACTGCTTCACCTTCCTACATTTGTCATTGCTATCCTGCAATCTAGTTTGAATCCTAGAATAGGATGCGACAGGATCATGAAAGGATTGCCGCCTTTCAAAGAACGAACGTCACATATTGCACAGGGTAAGGTACTTTCGAAACGCAGTTGCCCGCCAAATTATACATAAGCCCTCATTCCACTTCACCTTCCTTTCTACCTAATAATTCAATGTAACCGTAGCTGAAAACAAGCTTAATAAATATGCAGATCGGGGAACGCGCTGGAACAATAACTAACTAAGTCACCTTGAACTCCATTTCGATACAGGATATAATTTATTCTGGGGATTAATTTGTTGCAGGCACAGCGGGGTTCTTACGAAAAGCAGACAATACGTAAAACGAAAATATGGGTTAAAGAAAACAAATGCTGTTAACAGAGAGTTCGTAACAAAATACTGGACACATTTCCATGCACATTAGTTACGTAAGCCATATCCAATCCGCATCCACACATTTAAAGCACACCTTCTTCCATCCACAACACAGGGCGCTTCGAGCACCACACAACATCTACAGCACAGCAAAGGCTTTCTGCAGCATATTCTGGTTTTTATTTAGTTTTTATCCTCTTTTTATAGCTTTTATTCCACTATTTGGAATAAAAACCAAAATAATAAATATCACATTTAGTGTCTGTAAAGCGGAGGCCCCTTCCTAAAAGACTTTTCTTTTTAAGAATTTTTACAACTATTTAATACCGCCAAGTCGGCCGAAACATGTTGCAGTAAATACAAGTATAATGCATACATGACATCCATAGTGTTGTGTTACTCGGACCCTGTAATCGATATAGACTAGATATATTCGTTATCTCCCTTTCTCCAGCTCTGATAAAAAAAAATGGACACGATATAGTGATGCTTATTAATCGGCATAAAATTCCCGAACCGTGTAATACGTACTAGATTTAAAATCAATCGTCTCAACTCACAAAATCCTGTTGTTGGAGAAATATCTAATTTCCACTGCCCTACATACCGCACTCACTCGAAACAACAAACATGTAACCAAATCTACGTTCCATCACTGCTGTTATAAATCTACCGACTGTAATTTAACAGATTCCAAATTCCAACCGAATTTCCGATTCGTCAATCAGGCCTATATTCCGATTTGCCGTTTAGCTGTAACAATGCTTTACCTTAATGACAGACTACTGAAATTATCGCAAGACACCGCGTGGTTTGGTAGACGAGTACCAGTGTTTCGGAGAAACATGCTGCCTCCGTCTTCTCGGCTGCAGAGACTGTGGAAGCTGCAGAATACTTAATAGTTAAGCAGCTTAAACCTCAGTTCTCACACAGTATAATTAAAGTACACAATAAATACCACAATATGAATGTTTACTAACTTACTACATAGGGTGGAGCGATCCTTTCCGGTCCATTTCACAAAACCCGGGCAATAGTAACGTTTCTGCAACTTGCATTTAAACTTGGCGTAGGATAAGTTCCGTGAGTCCTGCGGATGAAGGAATGGCCTCGAGATATGGAGGGTAATCGCGAATATACTGAATGATCAGTCGCCGGCAGCCGACAATGGGTGGTTCTCCAGTTTGGGAGTTGGGCGAGGTGCTAACAACGCCTCACCGTGAAAATCTACAATGTTACGAAACATTCCACAAGGCATCGGAGATGGGAGGATAATATTAAAATGGATCTTCAAGAGGATGCGTGGGGAGGCATGGTATGGATTGCTCGGGCTCAGGACAGGCACAGGTCGCGGGTGCTTGTGAATGCGGTAATGAACCTTCCGGTTCCATAAAATGTGGGGAGTTTCTTGACTAGCTGAGTACCCTGTTAGCTTCTCAGGAAGGACTCTGCTCCATGGAATTAGTTGGCACAACAGGTTTCCTGAGCTACACCCTCCATGGCAGCAATTTTCTAGAATAGCGTTTGAGTTATCATACAGACAAATAATGTGTATGTGATGCTCAAGGCGTCATAAGGAGAACCAAGAAAACTTACACAGTTTACATCCTTATAAATACAGGCAAATGTACAAACTACAATGACTCGACAGTGTAGAAGAAAAACATGAGGGGAACCGAAGTGCACTTGAGGTTAGCCGCACAATGGCGCGCCAATGGTTGGCAGGAATTTGAGTGGACAATAACACTTGCCTATTTCCGGACACTAATTTGTCCCTGATTCCGGACACTTATATTTCACACTGTTCTTACTAAAATAACTGAAGCTGCAAATCAAGAGGAAAATCCAGGTCCGGAAATCAGATCATGCGGAAGGGTAGAAAACGCCTTCCATTAACCCCTTCCCTCTCGAAGAAATTAACGAGTCAATCATCCAATACTTCCAAGATAGCAATGGTAACAAATAATAATAATAATAATAATAAAAATAATAATAATAATACAATGTAAATTACACCACACAACTCTTATCCGCAAAAAAGAAAAGTACAAAATTCTTACGCGATATAATTGGGTCATATAAAATTAAATCCCACCTTCCTATTGTCCTTGTGTACACTATTCTAGGTTGGGTAAAGTGGGCCAGGATCGTCCATCCTTTTATGATCTTACGTTATTCGGCTACACTTCTTCTTGAGAATGGCATCTCCAACAAGTCCCAAAACATACTTTTATCAACGTTGCGCACATACATTCTTCAAACGAAGGGTTATTAAAGAACGTAATAAGTTACAATTAGTTGTATACATCACATTACTGAAATAATATAAAAACAAAAGTCACTTTGCCTGCACTTCAGTGATCACTGGAAAGAGAACTGCAATAGTACACTTTTCGAGACAAAACCCTTTCGTAAAATTCCAAGTTGGAAACGAGAGTAGTGTTTTAATACAACAACCATGACTGAACTCCACATAAATGTACAATAACAGTATATGACGGTACTGCTGTGAAAACAACCATATTCTTACAATTCTTAGTGCCAACACTTCATACTGAACAATATTCCCATTTCCTTTTACTTTTTTTAAGTAACACTGTTATACATTCATGAAAAATTTCATCGATTCATTCTTTCATAGAAAATCAACCATGAACCAACAAGACATAATAAACGAAGAAGATAAAATGAACAGAAAGGAATACGTTGTTAACAATATCAAAACGTGATTTGAGGTTTCCACCGCATGAATGTTGAGAAATCAGGTATTTTGGGTTGTTGCGCCGTGTGGTTGGGTAATTTCTTTCCGACGCTTCGAAGAAAAGTATCGCCTTCATCTTTAGGGTTATGAGTCAATTCACAAATCTGAAGATGAAGGCGGTACGTTTCCTCGAAACGTCGGGAAGGAATTGCTCAACCACACGGCGCAACAACCCACAAGATCTGGTTCGTCAATACGAAAACATGTTTGCCTCTATCAGCTTCGTGTCGTTTCCAGTGGGTAGTGCGCCCAGGGTCCCGCGAGACTAACGTACGGACAAGCGACATCTTGTCTCGCTTCCCTCTCTTTCTGGCACGTTACACAAGTGACGAAGATGTATGGCTGTATTATCCCGCATTACTTAGTTACAGGGACGCTGCGGAGAAACCATTCTCCCCCCATACACACGCGCGCGCGCCCGCGCGCTTCAAGCCGCAATATATGGCAAGCAATACCCGGCATCCCTAGACTTTTAGAAAATGCGCTACACGAATTGTTTATAAAACAAAGTAATAATTTTCAGAAAAAAATTGCCAAATTTTATATTTTTCTAAATCGAGAAAGAAAGTAGTGCCTTCCATTTCAGTGGTATGGCGGCGCAATATTAGCCATACCAGGGTGTTCGATATTCAGTGAAAATGTAGTAATGCTGAACTTAACGCACGGAATATATCATATTTTAGTACACAAATATTATCAAAATGCCTTATTTGGAACCTTGCTACAGACATTAGGAAAGCCCTCAGACTTCGTCAAATCATCCCCAACAGCAGAAATAAGAAAACAGGATTGTAGACGGCTTGAAGAGTGCAACAGATGAGTATATATAAGCGGTGCCTGCAAGATCTGCAGCAGACGAACATGCTATTCCTAAATGCACTGTATTCGAACACACGGCCGGTACTGCAAGCTTGCAAAGTGAGCCAAAACAATGTTTCCAGAGCACGAGGAGAAACAATTGTTTTAACTCTTGTTGAATGCATCGAAAGAGGAGTTTCTGCGACACCCACAGATGTCAGAACCGTGACCCTTCAATATGCTCGGCATGAAGCTCGTTTTTTACACGCCCGGTATACGTTAAAGTACACGTAATCGGCACCTGCAGCTGGTGTGTAACAAACACTGTGGCGGGTGAGCCGTGTTTGGTTGCCCGGGTGCAACGGCTTCACGTAGCGATGTGTTATCAGGTTTAAATAAAGCCAACCACGGCAGTTAAAAGTTATCGACGTTTTTATCTCAGCAACAAGCCATGTACGCACACTGGGTAGCGGAGGTATAGATCCATGTATTCTAACCTGGGAACTTCAGGGGATGCATGCGATGGGGTAAGAGCTGCCTGAATCCACTGAACACAAGGGTGAGTGGGTCATAAGGCCGGTTTGGACGCTTTGGAATAGAGTAGAATCTCTTGCCTTTGCAAGAAATCGAACTCAAAATTCCTCAGTGGCCCAACCCGTCACAATACCGAGTGAGCTACCGCGGTTCATCTGCGGGGTTACAACAAAACAGGTTATAGAAAACTGGAGTTGAGGGAACCGCTATAGCTGTTAACATTCATCGGAGCCCTAAAATATGTCCTGTTGCTTCACTACATACAAACCAACAGACGAAAAATTCAAATTTCCAAACCTAGCCTTATGGAAAGTTGAAAGTCAGATAAGTCAGATTCTCGTACACGGAATTAAATATCAATAAACGCAGCTCGTGGCTGGTAAATTAAATACCTGAGATCAGATATTCTCATGGCAGTGATTGTTAACACTACAGACGCTACAGTATTCTCGCATGTGACGCCGTGTCGTCTGGTACAAATTTACTAACGTTTCGAGGAGGTACTGCCTCCAGCTCCACTGTACAATAATAAGTACGTTCTTCCGAAACGCCGGTAAAGTTACAACAGGTTACGAGGCGTAACGCCCCACACGTCGCCGATCATCATTAAATATATACAGGGCATACCCAAAAGAATGGTGCGGTTTCAAAAGTGAATAAAATATTTATGTCTCACATTACACGGGCACAACATACACCGTCAGCGGCGGCAACTGTCCAAGTTTCTCATGCGCTACCAGCAGTTCGCTTCTCATTCTTCTCATCCATGAAATTCGTGATCGGATAACGCATGCACAGCAGGCCATTACAGCGGACATGCTGCACCGGGTCTGGGATGAGTTTGATTACCGAGTGGATGGGTGTCGTGTGACCCAGGGTGCACACATTGAAGGATTGTAATTACCAAATGAGATACTTGGACAGTAGCCGCCGCTGACGGTGTATGTTGTACCCGTGTAAGGTGAGAAATACATTTTTCATTCACTTTTGATACCGCACCATTCTTTTGTGTATGCCCTGTATATTCATCGCTCTCAGATGATACAAGAAATGTCGCAAAATCGTTGTCTGTGAATAAAACGTGGCTTACAAAGTCTCTAGCCAGTAGACTTCAATTTAACTGATCTCGTAAACACCTAGTTAGGTTAAATCATTCCTCCGACGATGAGGTACAGATAGCGTGTCGTCCTCGCAGAGTTACAGACAGTTCGAGTCGCATTCAAATAGATAACAATAACTTCATCGCACTGTAAGATCTACAGTTACTGGCTATGAATTCAGACAACAGTTCTGAAGTTACAACAAGACTCAAAGCAATACGTTTTGCAATGTGGCCTACCTTTGCCGTGAAGCTGCTGGCGGTTGGAGTCCGCCTTCAGATTCTCCGCCGTGTGGACCAGCTCGTCCAACTGCGGCTTCTTCTGTTCTAGTTCCCGCAGGACATTCTGCAAACACAACACATAAAGTTACACATGACTGAATAAGTATCATATAACAAGAATAACTGCAGGCAACCTGAAGTTGGTTTCTAACAAAGAAAGAGTGTCATCACAGTCCTAATTATTCACGTCAATAAACAGCGTTACTGCCACGGATCATCTCAAAGTGAACGCGCCTGTTAAGTGTACACTGTATACTGTTACAATAGTATCCCCCTCACAGTGGCACAAATTGTACGACCTTCGACATGGTATAAATTTAATAAATTAATTATTCTCACGCTCGCCCGGGAAAGAGTTTTCTCTGCGGCGAAACTGTGACAGCCATAACCTAATTAAAGTCGCCGACGCGATAAAAGTAATGCTTCATGGACTCGAACCCAAGCTCACGCAGTGGTACGGTTAAACGTGCCGCTACACAGCAGTTACATTCTGTACATTACATTTTGTCGACTTTTTTTTTTCCGGTTTAGGTGCAAAGAACTAATGACAAAACGGCACGCCACAAAACATAGTAAAACCGGCACTGATTAGTCTTAACGTTGTGGTCCAGTCAGAAGTCTGCATTCGAAATACTACCGCGTCGCAGAAGGTTGCGAAGGTTGTTGTGGGCAGACGTGTTTGTGGTGAGCTCCTGAGTAAGGACAGACTATGGGTTGCTACCTGGAAGATTACCGGGCGAGAGTGGGTACCTGGGCCGGGAGGTGCACGTGGCGTGGCGTGCCTACGCGTGGTGACGCTAACCGAGATACTGGACATTGCTTGGGATTGACGATGCTGAGTTCAATGGTTTTAGCTGTTTTACTAGTGATTGGTGGAGTGGAACAAAATCCCGGTCCTGTTGTGGAAGGAGGTAACACTGTGAAACTTTTATGTACTGGTTGTTGCAGGAATCTAAGGTCGGGAATCCAATGTGAATTATGTGAACGTTGGTATCACTATAGTTGTGGTAATGTGAAGGCTCAAGCGGCTGAGAGAGAGAAGTGGAGCTGTGATAAGTGTAGGACTGAAAGGATTCGAATGTTGGAGGAAGAATTGCATAACGCTCTGCGACAAATTGATGAACTGAAGGCTAGGAACAGGAATCTTGAAGAAAAGTTACTACGGGCTGGAGCTGGGAAGAGGGACATAGTGCCGACTGAGCAAAAGGCTGCAAAGTGCGTGGTGGTGGGCGATTCAATGGTGCGTAATGTTGGAACAGAACATACAGATATGAAGGTGGAGTGTTTTCCGGGAATTCAAACTGAACAGCTACGCAGAGTGATAGATAAGAGGGATGTAGGTTGTCCAGAAACTGTTATTATTCACGTAGGTACAAATGACTTGAAAACAACGCGAAATCTGGATTTTGTAATGGGAGAAGTGTATACGCTTATGGCTAAGGTTAAGGATAAATGTCCGAACTGCAGACTTGTCCTGAGTGGAGTGCTGCGACGTAGAGATGTATCATGGCGGCGTATTGGTGCTCTTAATGATAGATTCGACTGGATAGCAAACGCCCTCGGAATTACATTCGTTGATCCGAACAGCTGGATACAGGATGGGGATTTTGCTGGAGATGGGCTGCATCTGAACGGAAGAGGAAAGAAACGACTGGGACAACTGTACGCTAGGGTTAGTGGACTTGATGGCGGAGGATCTTCACGGAGGAAGGAATGACATACTTCGGTGGATGGAACTCGCAGAACGAGGACAACCAGGGAAATGCGGCAACCATCAATTGAAAAACAGAAGACTTTACATGAAGAAAGGGGGACAGAGACGAATAAATGGGTGAGTAGGGAAACTGAAGCTAGGTCAGGGGTTGAATCTATAAGTACAACATCTGCATATAGGGTTGAAGGTAAGTCGCTAGTGGTGCTACAGGTTAACTGTAGGAGTATATATAATAAAGCCTTAGATTTCTGGAATTTAGTTGACACATACAACCCTGATGTTGTTATAGGTACGGAGTCATGGCTTAAAGAAGACATTAGCAATGCTGAAGTTTTTAGGGCAGATTTTACAATTTTCAGAAGAGATAGGACAGCCCGTGGTGGTGGGGTTTTTATATGTGTTAAAAATTACATTGCCTGTACGGAGCTGTGGGTGGATGAGGATTTTGAGATGATCGCGGTGGAAGTGAAAGGAATGGATCCAAAATATTCGTGGGAAATTATAGGTATATACAGAGCTCCTAACGAGGAAATGTTGGCGATTGAAAGACTAGCAGCCCGTACCTTACTTACGCGAAACTCAACGAAGAGATGCATTATAGGAGGAGATTTGAACTTACCTCAAGCGAATTGGAATGGGGATGCAGGAAAGACAACCGGTTTTCAGGCTTTCGTAAACAAATTAGTATGGGAAAATGGTTATACTCAGGTAGTAAGTGGCCCGACGAGAGGTGACGCGCTGTTGGACATCTACCTCCTCAGACCTGATAATACGCTTAACTCTTGTAACATTGTGCACGGAATCAGCGATCATAGCGGGGTTTTATTGGAAGTAGAATGGGATGAAAATTGTCGGGAGAAAAAAATTGAAAGGATAGTCCCGGTGTACCACAAAACAGATGTATTAGGTTTGCAAACATTTCTTCGGGAAAATTTTAGCTTATGGGCTGGAAATGGTAGTAGCGTGGAGGAGATATGGAAAAGCTACAAGGAAATAGTCTTTGAGGGTATAGAACGTTTTGTACCACATAAAATTCTAAGTAAAAATCCGGATCCGGAATATTATACGAAGGAAGTAAAACGACTTAAGGTAAAGGTGAGGAAAGTTTACAATAAGCGAAAATTTGGTGGGCATTACCAAGCAGAGCTGAAACGTTTATCCAAAGAGTTACTGATAGCAAAAAAGAAGGCTCAGGAGACATTCTTAAGTTCGGTCTTACAAAACGAAGGTAAATGCTGGGCAGAGTTTTATAAGTATGTTAAAAGACGTAAAGGTAATAGAGAAAATATTCCTGCGATCAAGGGCATTAATGGAAATATCATCACCGAACCAATAGAAAAGGCCAACTCCCTAAACTCTTATTATGCGTCTGTATTCAGTTGCGAACGAAACACCCCGCAAATCCAATCGACAGATTCAGGAAAACCGTTCACCATTAGTATCAACATTTTAAGGAAACGACTATCAGCAATCGGCAGAAATAAATCCGTCGGACCAGATGGCATTCCTGGGGAAATTTTAAAGTTAGGTGGGGAAGCCATGATTCCATACCTCGCGAGATTACTAGATATAACGATGAACAACAATTCAAATCCCAGGGGACTGGAAAAAAGCTATAGTGGTTCCTATTTATAAAGGGGGAGATCGATCGGTAGTGGGAAACTATAGACCGTCAGTTTAACCTCAGTAGTTTGCAAACAAATGGAGCACGTTATAGCAGGGTATCTAAGGCAAGTCTGGGAAATGAGTGGAGTGGTTATATGAGGTCAGCATGGATTTAGACCAGGGTACTCTTTGCGAAAGCCAAGTAGTCACAGTTTTGTCAAGATATTGCTGATTCATTGGACGAGGGAGTCAGGACTGACGCGATTATAATAGATTTTTCAAAGGCTTTTGATTTAGTCCCACATGATAGGCTGCTTTCAAAAATTGCGGAAACCGGTGTGGACTTGAGGGTAGTGGTGTGGATAAAGGATTTTCTGTTAGGACGTTCGCAAAGATTTTAGAGTAGACGGACAACTATCTGATGAAGTCAGATTTAACGTCGGGAGTGCCGCAAGGGAGCGTATTAGGTCCGTTGCTCTTCCTCGCTTATGTTAATGATATTTGGAAAAACATTGAGTCAAATATACGGCTTTTCGCTGATGATTGTATAATATACAGGAGAATAATCGATAGTAATGACATTGAAAATTTGCAGACAGACTTAAATAGATTAGGGGAATGGGCGGTTGAAAATGAATGAGGATAAATCCAGGTAAGAGTAAAGCAGTAAGCTTCAATAGAGCTATGGGTGAAAGGTAAACTGAGGTATTGTATTGGGGATCAACTAATTCCAGAGGCAAATAGCTTTAAGTATTTAGGAATAATTATACGCAGCGACCTAAGCTGGGCAGATCATGTAAAATTATACACTAAGAAAATCATGGAGGGCTCTTCATTTCGTAATGCGTATACTCAAAAGGGCAAATAATAATACGAAAAGTTTAGCTTATACGGCACTTGTGAGACCGATACTTGAGTATGGAGCGGTGTGTTGGGACCCATACAGAGAAGGTCAGGTAAGCGCTTTGAATCGCGTGCAAAAGAGAGCGGCAAAATTTGCAAATAATACAAATGAATCGGGTTGGGAAACATTGACACAGCGTAGAGCGATAGCCCGAATATGCGCCCTTTTCAAAGCATACACCGGGGGACGGGCTTGGAAAACAATAGGGGATAGACTGCTAAAAACCATGCTACCTGGGTAGGGACGATCATAGTCGGAAAATTAGGATTAGGAAACAAAGAACAGATGTAGGTAAATATTCCTTTGTAAATAGGACCATAAAAAGCTGGAACCAATTACCTCCAAGCGTACTAGCGACTTTCCCCTGTAAATTAAGCTCTTTTAAAAAAAGGGTTTCAAGAACGTCATTACAAGCTAAGGATTTTTAAAGTGGAGATTAAATAAAAATAAGGGATGTGAAGTGAAGCGGTGTGAAGTGATGTGAAGTGAAGTGCTCTGGTTTCGAAGTGAAGTGAAGTGAATTAAGTTCTTGGGGATATAATTAGCATGTACTTTGGTCTGACTTTAACTGAGGATATTCTAACGCACTGAAATTAATTAATGTGTGGTGTTTTTTGTATTGTGCATGTTTAAAAATTTTTTTTTTTATTCTGTGTATGGGTGTTTTTTGTAAGGTGTGGATGCTTTTGTAAGGTGTGGATGATTTGTAAGTTGTGGATGTTTTTGTAATGTGTGTACGGGTGTTCTAATATGTGTACTTGTATTTACTGTATGTATTTTGTTTACTGTATGTATTTTGTTTTGTATGTGTAAGGGTGTTTTAGTAAGGTGCGTACGGTTTTCTAATATGTGTATTTGTATTTACTGTATGGGATTTTGTTTTGTATGTGTATGGGTGTTTTTGTAAGGTATGGATGTATTTGTAAGGTGTGGATGTTTTTGTAAGGTGTGGATGCTTTTGTAAGGAGTGGATGCTTTGTAAGGTGGGAGATGTTTTTGTAATGTGTGTACGGTGTTCTAATGTGTGTACTTGTATTTACTGTATGTAAATTTAATTTTGTATGTGTTTTGGGTGTTTTTGTAAGGTGTGTACGGTGTTCTAATATGGTACTTGTATTTACTGTATGTATTTTGTTTTGTATGTGCATGGGTGTTTTTGTAAGGTGTTTAACGGGGTTTTTCTAATATGTGTACTTTGTATTTACTGTATGTATTTGTTTTGTATGTGTATGGGTGTTTTATGTAAGGTGTGGATGTATTTGTAAGGTATGGATTTTTTGTAAGGTGTGGATGCTTTTGTACAGGAGTGGATGCTTTTGCAAGGTATGGATGTTTTTATAATGTGTGTACGGTGTTATAATGTGTGTACTTGTATTTACTGTATGTATTTGTTTTGTAATTGTGTATAGTTTGTTTTGTATTGTTAATTTTATGTATATTTATGTCCATTGTATGTGTGTACTATTGTAAGGACTACATGCCACCGGGTGAAAACCCAATTGCAGTAAATAATAATAATAATAATAATAATAGACTCGTGAAACGAGTTTGCTGGAAAATCAGCCTACTTTCTTCAAATTTTCCGGACACAAATATATATATATAATATATAAAATATATAAACATACATCATACATTTAAAAACACACCCACTCAACGCCTTTTTGATCCCCAAAACACAGTTACTTTACATACCGCCTTCTTTAAAATTTTAAAGCTCTGGGTTTTGCATTTCTCTCAAAAAAAACACGACGTTTCCTAAACAGCCTAAGAACTGAAAATTCCCTATTTGGTCCCCTGTGGTTTTTTTTTTTTCGTAGAAATAAGCTTTTTTTTTACATGAAATTTCGGCCTCCCAAAAGGGTCAAAGACCGCCTTGTGTACAAAAAACGTCACCTGCCCCCAAAAAGAGAACCACACGCAAAAATAATAATCCAGCAAGGAACAAAAAAAACTTGCGCCCAACGAAGAAAGATAAAACGAAAAAGGGGCCCAAAAAAAAAAAAGAAAAAAAAGTCCCCGGAAAAAGTTTCCACCTAACAAGTCGCATTCTAAGGGAAAAGGACCGGACTGCGTAGAGTTTGAGGACGGAAGCATAGACTCTTGAAACTGAAAAAAACTGACAACAAGACAGAAACTTACGGCTTGGACTTCTGAAAGGCGGGTGAGTGTAAGAACTGTGACGGCCTTGTAGTCTGGAAATTGTACCGACATTCACGGAAATCTGCTCAAACCATGGAGAAACGACGTTTCCAGAGAAACCTCCCTGTCTTAACTCAATCACGGTAGGCGTAGAAAGATGGATGCAGACAAATCCATCTCAACTTCCGTAACTTTTATCAACTAAGTATATTGGCGGGTCAACATTCCACAAGACAGAGCTCTTCAAAAGACAGTAGTCTACACAGCATGCCCGCAAAGTTTTGTAAAGTTATATAAACGACACTATACACCCACATGTAGCGTCCGAATCAAAATTATGGTGTAATTGAAATACCAAAACGGCCTTCGATGGAAGCAGACGTGATTTATTTCAAAGGCACCGGTCCCCCCCCCCCTGACATTCGCCTGGAGCTGCTGAATAAAATCAGACTCGTTCAAGATATTTGCGATCAAGGGCATTAATGGAAATATCATCACCGAACCAATAGAAAAGGCCAACTCCCTAAACTCTTATTATGCGTCTGTATTCAGTTGCGAACGAAACACCCCGCAAATCCAATCGACAGATTCAGGAAAACCGTTCACCATTAGTATCAACATTTTAAGGAAACGACTATCAGCAATCGGCAGAAATAAATCCGTCGGACCAGATGGCATTCCTGGGGAAATTTTAAAGTTAGGTGGGGAAGCCATGATTCCATACCTCGCGAGATTACTAGATATAACGATGAACAACAATTCTATCCCAGGGGACTGGAAAAAAGCTATAGTGGTTCCTATTTATAAAGGGGGAGATCGATCGGTAGTGGGAAACTATAGACCGGTCAGTTTAACCTCAGTAGTTTGCAAACAAATGGAGCACGTTATAGCAGGGTATCTAAGGCAAGTCTGGGAAATGAGTGAGTGGTTATATGAGGGTCAGCATGGATTTAGACCAGGGTACTCATGCGAAAGCCAAGTAGTCACAGTTTGTCAAGATATTGCTGATTCATTGGACGAGGGAGTCAGGACTGACGCGATTATAATAGATTTTTCAAAGGCTTTTGATTTAGTCCCACATGATAGGCTGCTTTCAAAAATTGCGGAAACCGGTGTGGACTTGAGGGTAGTGGTGTGGATAAAGGATTTTCTGTTAGGACGTTCGCAAAGAGTTAGAGTAGACGGACAACTATCTGATGAAGTCAGAGTAACGTCGGGAGTGCCGCAAGGGAGCGTATTAGGTCCGTTGCTCTTCCTCGCTTATGTTAATGATATTTGGAGAAACATTGAGTCAAATATACGGCTTTTCGCTGATGATTGTATAATATACAGGAGAATAATCGATAGTAATGACATTGAAAATTTGCAGACAGACTTAAATAGATTAGGGGAATGGGCGGTTGAAAATGAAATGAGGATAAATCCAGGTAAGAGTAAAGCAGTAAGCTTCAATAGAGCTAGGGTGAAAGGTAAACTGAGGTATTGTATTGGGGATCAACTAATTCCAGAGGCAAATAGCTTTAAGTATTTAGGAATAATTATACGCAGCGACCTAAGCTGGGCAGATCATGTAAATTATACACTAAGAAAATCATGGAGGGCTCTTCATTTCGTAATGCGTATACTCAAAAGGGCAAATAATAATACGAAAAGTTTAGCTTATACGGCACTTGTGAGACCGATACTTGAGTATGGAGCGGTGTGTTGGGACCCATACAGAGAAGGTCAGGTAAGCGCTTTGAATCGCGTGCAAAAGAGAGCGGCAAAATTTGCAAATAATACAAATGAATCGGGTTGGGAAACATTGACACAGCGTAGAGCGATAGCCCGAATATGCGCCCTTTTCAAAGCATACACCGGGGGACGGGCTTGGAAAACAATAGGGGATAGACTGCTAAAACCATGCTACCTGGGTAGGGACGATCATAGTCGGAAAATTAGGATTAGGAAACAAAGAACAGATGTAGGTAAATATTCCTTTGTAAATAGGACCATAAAAAGCTGGAACCAATTACCTCCAAGCGTACTAGCGACTTTCCCCTGTAAATTAAGCTCTTTTAAAAAAAGGGTCAAGAACGTCATTACAAGCTAAGGATTTTTAAAGTGGAGATTAAATAAAAATAAGGGATGTGAAGTGAAGCGGTGTGAAGTGATGTGAAGTGAAGTGCTCTGGTTTCGAAGTGAAGTGAAGTGAATTAAGTTCTTGGGGGATATAATTAGCATGTACTTTGGTCTGACTTTATACTGAGGATATTCTAACGCACTGAAATTAATTAATGTGTGGGTGTTTTTTGTATTGTGCTTGTTTAAAAATTTTTTTTTTTTTATTCTGTGTATGGGTGTTTTTGTAAGGTGTGGATGCTTTTGTAAGGTGTGGATGATTTGTAAGTTGTGGATGTTTTTGTAATGTGTGTACGGTGTTCTAATATGTGTACTTGTATTTACTGTATGTATTTTGTTTACTGTATGTATTTTGTTTTGTATGTGTAAGGGTGTTTTAGTAAGGTGCGTACGGTTTTCTAATATGTGTATTTGTATTTACTGTATGTATTTTGTTTTGTATGTGTATGGGTGTTTTTGTAAGGTATGGATGTATTTGTAAGGTGTGGATGTTTTTGTAAGGTGTGGATGCTTTTGTAAGGAGTGGATGCTTTTGTAAGGTGCAGATGTTTTTGTAATGTGTGTACGGTGTTCTAATGTGTGTACTTGTATTTACTGTATGTATTTAATTTTGTATGTGTATGGGTGTTTTTGTAAGGTGTGTACGGTGTTCTAATATGAGTACTTGTATTTACTGTATGTATTTTGTTTTGTATGTGCATGGGTGTTTTTGTAAGGTGTGAACGGGGTTTTTCTAATATGTGTACTTGTATTTACTGTATGTATTTTGTTTTGTATGTGTATGGGTGTTTTTGTAAGGTGTGGATGTATTTGTAAGGTATGGATGTTTTTGTAAGGTGTGGATGCTTTTGTAAGGAGTGGATGCTTTTGCAAGGTATGGATGTTTTTATAATGTGTGTACGGTGTTATAATGTGTGTACTTGTATTTACTGTATGTATTTTGTTTTGTAATTGTGTATAGTTTGTTTTGTATTGTTAATTTTATGTATATTTATATGTCCATTTGTATTGTGTGTACTAGTGTAAGGACTACTGCCACCGGGTGAAAACCCAATTGCAGTAAATAATAATAATAATAATAATAATAGACTCGTGAAACGAGTTGCTGGAAAATCAGCCTACTGCTTCAAATTATCCGGGACACAAATATATATATATATATATATATATATATATATATATACACATACATACATACATATACACACACCACTCAACGCCTTAAGCATCCAAGAACAGCAGTTACTGTACATACCGCCTTCTTTAAAATTTGAAAGCTCTGGTTCTGCATTTCTCTCAAAATAAACAGCGATCGTTTCCCTAAACAGCACTAAGCTACTGAACTTCCGTATTTGAGTCCCTATGTGGTTTTTTTTTCGTAGAAAATAAGTCTTTAATTTTTTACATGAATTGCGGCCTCCAAAGGATCAAAGACCGCCTTGTGTATCAATTACGTCACCTGCCTCAAAACGAGAACCACACAGCAAAAATAATAATCCAGCAGAGGAACAAAGAAGCTTGCTGACCTCAACGATAGAAAGATAAAACGAAATAGGACCCTAAAAACAAAAGAAAATGTAAGTCGGAATAAAGTTCTCTACCAAGTATAACAACATTGTGGAAGACGTCACTGCACAACAAAGCCAAGGGAAGTGGATACCGGACATGGAACAGTCTATAAAGAAAAGGTGAACTAAGATATCCCAAAGAAAGTAAAGCAAAAATAACATCAAAGAACAAAGTCAGGAAAAGGGAAATCGCATTCTTAGAGGGAGAAAGGGAACCGGACTGCGGTAGAGGTTTGGAGCGGAAGCATAGACTCTTGAAACTAAAAAAACTGAGCAACAAGACAAAACGTTACGGCTTGGACTTCTGAAGGCGGTGAGTGTAAAGATCTGTGACGCCGTGTAGTCTGGGAAATTGTACCGACATTTCACGGAAATCTGCTTTCACCATGGAGGAACCGACGTTTCAGAGAAACCTCCTGTCTTACTCATCACGGTAGGCGTAGAAGATGGAGGCAGCAAATCCATCTCAAACTTCCGTACACTTTTATCAGACTAAGTATATGGCGTCACATTCCACAAGACAGAGCTCTTCAAAAGACAGTAGTCTACACAGCAGCCCGCAAAGTGTTGTAAAGTTATATAACGACACTATACCCACTGTAGCGTCGAATCAAATTACGGTGTAGATTGAAATACAAAACGCCTTCGATGGAAGCAGCCGTGATTTATTTCAAAGCACCGTCCTGACATTCGCCTGGAGCTGCTGAATAAAATCATGACTCTGTCAAGATATTTGCTATCCTGATGAGAATGGACAAGGGTACCGCCACGAACTCATGTCAGTTTACTGTATTTCACATTAATATGCGCCAAAGAAAAACCACCCCAACTCGGATATACATTTATTAGACAAATACCTGCACAGAAATATAAATTACTTCTTAAGATTCATCACAGCGAATGACGAAATGACAAGATACTGTCTTCAAGCTACCTTAAAATGTGGTTCCATTAAGAAGTGAAGGTTTTAACTCGAATACATTTATGTCTGCATGTTATCATTTGACACACGTACACTTTGAGCCGGACGAAAGTAAAGGCACGGCCTGATGTTGACATAGACACACAAAGACGTTTTATTATTATTATTATTATTATTATTACTTACTGCAATTGGGTTTTCACCCGGTGGCAGTAGTCCTTACACTAGTACACACAATACAAATGGACATATAAATATACATATAAGTAACAATACAATACAAACTATACACAATTACAAAACAATACACACAGTAAATACAAGTACACACATTAGAACACCATTCACACATTACAAAAACATCCACACCTTAACAAAAACATCCACTCCTTAACAAATACATCCACACCTTACAAAAACACCCACACACAATACAAACAAAACACACGCACATTACAAAAAACAACCCCACAAACTAAATAATACAAAAACAACAAAACACACATACTGCAAAAAGAAAGAGTTGTTAAGCCTAACCTAAAACCTAACGTAAATGAATCAGAGTTAAAAGTAATTTCGTATACCAAGCAATGAGTCAAACACTATACAAAAATAAAATTCCATGTTTTCAAAAAATGATACACACACATTTCAACTGCACCATCACTTCACTACGCTTATATACACATCACGGCATTCCCCGTTTTGCCTCCCTTTACTTCACTTCACTTCACTTCACTTCACTGTATTATTAGATATTTTTCCCCACCCTCTATACCCTTCACTTCACTTCACTGTATTAATAGATATTTTTCCCCACCCTCTATACCCTTCACTTCACTTCACTTATCACTTTCCTAACCCTCTTCCTAAAAATACTCGGCTTACAAGGGAAAGTCCCTAAAGCATCTGCAGGTAGTTTGTTCCAGAGTTGGATGGTCCTATTTACAAAGGAGAATTTTCCGATATCCGTCCTTTGCTTCCTGATCCTAATTTTCCGATTATGATCAACCCTGCTCAGATAGTGTGGCCTTTGTAGTCTGTCACCTATAGCCTTCCAAGCCCGTTCGCCAGTGTATGCTTTGAAGAGAGCACATAAGCGTGCTGTCTTTCTGCGCTGCGCCAAAGTTTCCCAGTTCAAATCGGTCGTATAATTTGCAAATTTAGCCGCTTTCTGTTGTACCCGGTCTATCGCATTTATCTGTCCCTCCCTGTATGGATCCCAGCACGCAGCCCCATACTCAAGAATCGGACGCACTAGTGACGTGTAGGCTAAGCTTTTAGTATTACTATTTCCCTTTTTGAGAATACGCATTATGAAATGAAGTGCCTTCCAAGCTTTTCTCACCGTGTAATTTACTTGGTCAGCCCAGCTTAAATCGCTGCGTAAGATTATTCCCAAGTATTTACAACTGCTCACTTCTGGAATTAATTCGTCCCGTAAAGAGTAACTTAGTGGATCCTTCGCCCGGGCTCTCGTGAAACTAACTGCCTTACTTTTACCTGCATTTATTTTCATCGCATTTTCTACCGCCCACTCCCCCAGTCTGTCCAGATCTATCTGCAACGTTTTTATGTCATTTTTATTTACAATTTTCCTATATATTACACAGTCGTCTGCGAAAAGTCTAATAGTTGAGTCAATGTTCCTCCAAATGCACGCTTTCTGCGTTATGAATTGCTCTCAGCCCTCTCCAACAACAAAATGAAAGAAGCCTTCTGCAAGTCAGGATTAAATCTTTTAGCAGTGTGAGAAATAAGAAACTATCGACTATATTTATACGCATTTATAGTAATTAATGAAGAAATCTTACAAGAAACCTTTTTTACAAACGCGAACGAATCCCAACCAGTCTAAAATATAAGACTGAAGCAATTTTATGAACATTCTTAGTAACCAATAAAGAAATTATAAGAAAGTTACAGCAATAAGGTGAAGGACTCTTTACGCATGCAAGTACTAATAAAGTCATCGAATCTTATGCTAGCCTATAGTAAACTAAAACGAAATCCTTATAAATGTCTACAGTGCCTAAAAAAACGGCATTTATGACATCTTCAGTAACCAATAAGAACTTTAGAAGTTACAGCACATAAGAGCACTTTATGCAAGTCTACAGTAACAAAGTGAAGAGCACTTTATGCAAGTCCTAAGTAACAAAGTCCTTTAAAGTCTACAGTAACCAAAGAAGGCATTTATGCAAGTTACAGTAACAAAGTGAAGAGCACTTTATGCAAGTCAGCAAGTATAAAGTGAAGGAATCTTGATGAAGTCAACAGTCTTTGCAAATGTTTACAGTAACTTAACACAATAATCTGCATGCACGGCTACAATCAGCACGTTAAGGAACTTTCTCGCACGTTCACAGTAACTAGAAGAAAGAATACTGACGCAAGTCCAAGCACCATTAGCATCACGACGATACTCAAGTCACAAGCAGTTGTGTATCCTAATGATGTCATTTCGTTCCGTCGAAGAACAGTTCGCAATTACTGGATCAGGTTCAAATTAAATTAATTACAGAACTCGTGTAACAGACTGAACAACTGCAAATTGAATTGGTTTTAACGAGACGCGTGTCTTAGGGCCAAATAACTTAAAACCGCGTCGTTACACATCAAGAATAGCTTTGTTTCATTAAGGGCTGTCTGGCGGACATTTGTGTGGTTTCAACCCTCTCCTTCTGCCCTATGAAGCGTATTGCTCATGGAAAAGAGACGGAAGGAAGTACAACCACTCTCCCTACCATCTTAGCATTCTGCCAACGCGACTTCTCAGTAGGCTATGCTGAATGGGGTTACAAAATACACGGTCCATCCCTTTGTAATTACTAAAACATTCTTCACGAACTGACACTGCTATCTATTAAGCAGACTTGATAATCTAAACATTTCCTGTAGCGTAATTTGACTTACGCAGCATATCAGAGTGGTGGTCCTGTCTAAGGCGTCATGATTTTATTCTAAGAGTCATTTGCAGTAAAAAAAATGCTCTACACCAACATACGCCAGATTTCAACCCTTACATCGCTATGAACACTTTTATGTGCAGCACTGATTTTCAGGGAATATTTGGTGCTGTTATCATTGGGAATGGCCTGATTGGACCACTTGTCACCGAGAACCTAGGCCTGCGAATTATTATCTTAATTTATTACAGAATTCGATGCCACTTTTGCTACAAGACATTCCTCTGCAGACAAGGTTAAGAATGTGGATTCAACACGACGGTGCACCACCTAACGTCGGCCGACAAGTAATTTCCATTATCTTAATAGCTAGACTGGTCGTTGTGGTCCACAAGCGTGGCCTGCGAGGTAATCAAATCACACGTTCCCTGTTTCTTCTAGGGGCACATGAAGGACACAGTCCACCAGCAAAAAACGAGAACAGTAACTACTGCAGAGAATCACGCAGTCCGTTGGTAGTGTTAGGGGAAAATATGAACTTACCAGAAAGCAACAAATTATGCTTCTAGTCGCGCAGAACTGTGCATACAGAACGGAACAGGTATTTTGAACAGTAATCATTGTAACATAAATGAAAATTGATATTTGATATTATCTAGTCATAACTAATTGTCTTCTTGCGTGCTGTAACATAACTAACTCGATAAACTATAATTTAAGACGAAAGAAATTCTAATTTACACACACCGTGTCATAAAAGGCATATTACGAATCGGACTGAAGAAGGTAATATTGCGAGAACATTAAACGCAAGTTTGTTGAATGCTATATCATAAACAGTATCTACCTGTCGTAAACTTCTACTGGCATATCGTTTTAACGTCAGCTATACTGAAGAGAGATTTCAGAATCACGAAAGGCTTCTGACAGAGGAATATAATGCAAACAATACATAGCTACCTCCAACAATTTTAAACATTAGAGAATTTATTTTGTTTTTGCGCGGCGCAACAGCCCGTAGTGGACCAGGGCCTCCTCATTATCGAGGGTTCACGATCACACTCGGACACACCACGCTCGAACTCCTCTGGACGAGTGATCAGACTAATGCAGAGACCTCTACCTGACAACACACAACACTCACAAGAGACAGACGTCCATGCCCCCGGGGATTCGAACCCGCAATCCCAGAAAGCGAGCGGGGGTAGACCCGCGCCTTAGACCGTGCGACCAATAAGATCGGCGATTAGGGAATGCATACGTTTAAATATTCACACTGCTAATGGCCTCAATAATTCGAAAGCAAAAACAATACTGATCTCAAAAATATTTAACAGAATGCACAATAACATTTATTTCGAGATACAATCAGTTTTCCAGTCCGCGGAACAATCCCTATAAAGAAGCTAGCTCAAGAAATGCACCCACTTTTATAGAAGTCAAATGTTTCCTTACCATATCGAACCATTTAAACAAAAGTGATAGCGTGCATGTACCATATTATTTAAAATTAGGACTCTGCAGTCTGCCGAGTGTATTTATGTGTTTTGTATGGCTCTCAGGACAAACATCGATTAACCTTGATCTCAAGCTTCCGCCGCGATGATGATGAGATCTGCGCTCTTCTGGGATATTACGCGCCGTCGTGTGGTGTTTACCACAATTACCACACGACGGCGCGTAATATCCCAGACGAGCGCAGATCTCAAACTTCGATTATCTCCCTAAACAGCATCGACTGGTTGGTCACTGTAATGGAAAGGTAATAGTAGTACACCTTATTGTTCTCTGTGACAGAAGAACTGACCTATTCTTCGGTAAGTTTAATGCTACAAGGAGTTACAAGGACCTTCATGGTCCAAGCAATATCGTATAATCCATTTTAGTATTATCCTGTCATCCGATCTTTTGAATTAACTTTTGAAACCGACTTTCACTGTCTAATGAAATCTTCCGTTACAGAAACATATTCAAGAAATACGTGCCTGTCCATTAGGACGCTATGCTTTGCTGTATACCAGTGGTATTCAACCTGGGGTACGCGTACCCCCGGGGGTAGGCGAAGACATCATAGGGGACACGTAAAATAAAAAAAAATATATTATTTCATGATAAACACTGAACAATCAGGGCCAGATTTAGGATTAGCCACAAGAGACCCGGACGTAAGGACATGCGATTTGGGAACCCTATTTTCTCTCTATCTCTCTCTCTCTCTCTCCTTTATGCGATTCTTATCAGGGCGGCAAGTTTCATTTTATTCCACAAAGTGCCTGTAATTTATTTGTTATTTAATAGCATGATTCTCCTTTTTTCATTCAAAACTTATTATTTAATACATTATTTTGGATGTAATTTATTTAATTTATTTTAGATGTAGATTATAGACTATGTATAACTTGAATTATGCACTAACAACTTTGGGGGTACAAAGATGAAGAGAAATTATATGTGGGGGTACGCGAACAAAAAAGGTTGAATACTACTACTCTATACTATTCACCCAGGAACTTAATCCGAAGCCAATCTCACACCTCGCAATCAACTGCACTGCCTGTAATGTTCATTCCACACGCACAACTGATTGTACGAACGCCATCTGCAGTACAATATTACAATCAGTTGGTATGTACAGAACAGCAATGATAATACTTGATTATTCCACTAACCAATCTACTATAAACTGCATTCCCACATTCGAGCTACTCGATTAAAGCAGTAAGGGCGAGGCAGACTTTGCTTTATACAAAGTTACTGTTGTCACCGTGCTTAAGCAATAAGTACTGGTGAAGGAAAGCATAGAGCACAGAAAGCAATTTTGTTTGACACGTACATAATCCAGACCATGTTCGACAACCCTCAGAAACCACGGCATTAAACAATTCGTGTTTCGCGTGTGGCTGATTATGTACAGAGCAAGTTCACGTGTACTCGCAGCAATTCCGTGCACGACGGGCAGAGCAAAAAAAAAAAAACAGGAAAACTTTTAAGCACATTTTTATGTACAGACGGAATATATAGCAGATGACTGGGAAAAGATTGTACGATTTATGGAGCGAGATAGCAACACAATTTATATGCGCTGAAGGAACAGTGGAATTGAATCATCGAAGAGCTCCGTTCGTCACAGAACCATGCCTCAATTCCTTAAAAATGCTTATATACCGCAACGCAAACCCAAAATCTTGTCGGGTTATACCTGATGCATACGATACATAGGGCGTACTGTTACGCGCATGCGCAGAACTAGTGTCGGGTTATACCTGGTGCATAAGATACATAGAGCGTACTGTTAAGCGCATGCGCAGAACTAGTGTCGGGTTATACCTGGTGCATACGATACATAGGGCGTACTGTTACGCGCATGCGCAGAACTAGTGTCGGGCTGGAAGCCTACAGAAGAATTCGAATCCAGCCCAACTGCCGACGAACTAACTGACCAAATACATGCTGCACAGTCGTTCTTTACAAGCTAATAGTCGCTCAGCTATTTAATAAATTTCACGCCTTTTAGGGAACCTAAAGGCTTATCAACGTGTCTACAAAAGCTCTGTCCATACCTGCACTTAATTCCCACAATCTAATATATCATCACAAATAGCACCTAAGATTGCAGCTGGAGATTAATGTCTATCATTGCAACATCAACATCATTATCTTATCTTATCATCATCATCATCACCACCAACACGAACACAATTCTAGACAGCGCAGTCAGCAAGTGTATGTTTGTGGGTGACAACCAAATTTTGATTACCGGCATGGGAAATGTTTTTATCTGTGCCACCACAACCAGACCGACTGTGTGGCCGACTAATAGGTACCGGGGGATGAATATGCAAGTCTTAGGGGATGTTACACCGTGTCGACTGGTAAACAGTTGTCGACGTTTTGGAGGAGCGTAGTGCCTTCATCTTCAGGGCCAAGCAGACCAAGAACAGTCCTTCTGCACTGTTTGACCCTAAAGACGAAGGCACTACGCTCCTCCGAAACGTCGCAACTATTTATCAGTCGATACAGCGTAATATTCCGTAAGACTTGGATCTTCAGCAACACCGATTTGAACACCTCAGATCTCAGGGACCGGGATCGTTCATGGGAGTAGTGACAGAAATGTGACCGTGACCACTGATATTTATGTAGTGCGGAGTTCAAGAAGTTAGCTTAACCCCTCTTCACCCACATAAGAGCAGCAGCTAACTGAGCTCCCTAACACTGTACACAGGGTGTGGTAACTGCTAAGTTCACCTCGGAAAAGCCAGACAGTGTTATACCCCTTTCACAAACATTTACTCTGCTTGGAATACGTTCATAGCGTCATTCAGACTGAACGTTTCCGAAACGCACAAAAACGTTTGGTGATACGTGCGCAGTGCTTCCCTCTTACCACTTCGCCCCTTCACCCCGCGCCCATAACAAGCAAATAATCTGGTCACTACAATGCTCATCACGACGTGACGCTAGAATCACAAGACAATTTTACGCTCATCTTTACTGCAGTTAGCAAAGATGTTGTGTGTTCGAACATTATGTTGGTCATTCTCACTCACTGGACAGCCTCTCTTGCGACAGATCCATAGCGGCTTCCGAAAGCGACAGTGCGATCTAACTTCACTTTCAAATTTCAGTACCTTAGGTTTATCCAGTAGCTGTTTATGTCTTCTTCTTGCTGTAAATGGTGTTGCATGATATTTCCTCTAGAAACACAACCCCCCCCCCTTTCCAGAGATCCGAATGTAGGAGTAACTCCGGACTGTCTTGTCTCCACAGAAACATGTTGCTCATACTGCACTTGCCACTGCTGTCCGCTCCCGTGAATTATGGCCCTTGAAATACACATTTAAATGATGATTGACTATGCAAGCTATCAACTTGAAAGGGTCAGCTACGTTCGATGTCTGTCTCTTGTGAGTGTTGTGTGTTGTCAGGTAGAGGTCTCTGCGACGGGCTGATCACTCGTCCAGAGGAGTCCTACCGAGTGTCGTGTGTCTAAAAGTGTGAGCGTGAAGCCTCGAAAAATGAGGCGGCCTAGGGCCCCAAGGGGCTGTCGAGCCATTGAGGGGGGTGGGGAAGACAGCTACGTTTGTACTACGACACAAAATTCGCATTTATGTCGTAACAGCAATATGCACTAAGCGGTATGCTGCAAAATTCTTTCGAAAAAATTGGCAATGGAACTTTTCCACGGTCGTTTATTTCTGCCATCTTTTATTCCTATTTGTATCAAGCTCTTAACAAACATGCCGACAGAAAGCTAAGCGCTGACCACGGGTGATACCCGCATTAAGCGTGACCTCCTCCTATCTCTAAATCTAATTTGATCCCTCGCCACAGGTAATCACGAAGGATTTGTGAATCCTTTTCAGTTAAGCGATACGGTTCTACAGACGAGAGATAAGTGCTAGCTGGAGAGGCCCCACTGCGCAGGCACTCTCAATGGACCTCTACGCGTGGGCCCCTAGAGAAAGGATCGAGAATTACGGGAAAAGCAAAATACTGAAAATGATTGATGAGCGCACTCTTGCGTATTTTGAAACAGTATACAAAGGAACATACTGGGCCTAATACAGAGGAATTCTAACCATCCTACGGAACATAAACTTGCCGCATACCGATTCTTCTTAAACAGACTACATCAATTACCACTCTCACAAGAAAACAAAAAACAAGAAATGGTATTCATACTCCAAACAACCCAAAGAAATGGATATCCACTCTCGATTATCAACCAACTGAACAATCGAATCATGAACACCAAACATAACTGGACACAAGACAATATGCATACAAAGACCTAACAAATGGATAACAGTTGAATATCACAGCACTTTAGTAAGGAAAGTAACACTTTTAAACATACAAATCTACGTATCGCATATCGTGTATCAAACACAATCTATAACTTACTGAAAACTCCTAAAGTAAATACTGACAAATATTCAAATAGCGGTATTTACAGTTTAAACTGTAACACATGCGACATGATTTATGTTGGCCAAACTGGTCGAATCTAAAAACAAGATTGAACAGTTTATACCAACAAATGCACACAGACATATAATGCCAATAGTTTATTTTATTAATAGCTTGCTGGGGCAAGCTATTAATAAAAGAAACTATTGACATTATATGTATGTGTGCATTTGTTGGTATAAATTGTTCAATTAAGCAAAAATTCACGGTGAATGCAACTAAAAACAAGATGTTTGGAATATCATAGGTATATTAAAACCAATAATCCGAAATCTGCATACGCCTTACTTATCTTAAACAATATACATGAATATGGCCCCCCCTTGCACGCCACCATGGAACTCTTAAAACCATGCAACAAAGGTCGGCGCATGAATTCTCTTGAGAACTTCTATATTCGATTACACAAACTAAAAAAGCATCTTTAATACATGAACAAAACTTAGGAGAATAAATCCCCTATTTGCTTTCGTCTTCAACTGAACTTAACACGCATGCGCTGTCTTCTTTACCCCCAATCGCATCACCACAACACAACCAATCAGTACGCTCACTACCCCTCATCGAACACGCAATACACAGCGCTACAGGTACGTCAACTACTACAATATACAGTTCTACTACTTAGATTACTCATCAAATATTCCCAAATTTTCTTATTTATATTATATCTTCCAGGACGGGATCGACAATAGATCAACCACAAGCTTCTATGCATGGCCAATAACCAGTTTTTAAAAACCATTATAACTTTCCAATGCTAATATCTTTTCATGTAAAACTATTTGTATATATTTTATACCCTGAGATCATAAGGTATATTTTTATAATCACTACTATTATTGCTCTTAATTTTTAATTTTATAATTTTATGCATCTATACATTTCAAATTGTGAGATGCGTAAATACTTCTACTGTGAAACCACCTATTGTATTTTATGTTTTATATTACATATACCGTGCATTTCAGTAATTAATTAATTATTTATTCCAACAAATGCACTACACTATTTTTAGTGCTTTCTTATTCCTTCATATGTTTCGGCATCTTTAGTGCCATCTTCAGGGGTGTCGACGAGAGTTCATAGTCTTCAATGCATTCAATTCACTTACACAACATATAATTATTGTAAGTCACTATCACCGAATCCCACTTATCTTCCTGTTCGTAGTGATTAGTTTATATTCCTTGGTGTTTTATTAAAATGAATCGTTAAATTTTTTTTTTTAATTGAAGAAAGTCGTAGTATAAAATATTCAAAGTTATTAAGATTTGTTCGACAGTTGGCTGTGTATATTAGTTGTGCGATCATATTTGATGCTGTCCTTACGCTGTGTTGTTGATCGTCCTGCACACAAGACACCACAGGACGATCAACAACACAGCGTAAGGACAGCATCAAATATGATCGCACAACTAATATACACAGCCAACTGTCGAACAAATCTTAATAACTTTGAATGTTTTATACTACGACTTTCTTCAATTCAAAAAAAAAAATTAACGATTCATTTTAATAAAACACCAAGGAAGATAAACTAATCACTGCGAACAGGAAGATAAGTGGGATTCGGTGATAGTGACTTACAATAATTATATGTTGTGTAAGTGAATTGAATGCATTGAAGACTATAAACTCTCGTCGACACCCCTGAAGATGGCACTAAAGGTGCCGAAACATACGTAGGGATACGAAAACACTAAAAATAGTGTAGTGCATTTGTTGGAATAAATAATTAATTACTGAAATGCACGGTATATATAATATTATCTTCTTTCTTTCATAGTCTGACCTCTGCTACCTACTTATTGTAGGTGTAGAGGGTTATTGCTGCATCTGATCACACTCATTGACGCACACACACTCGGTAGAACTCCCCTGGACGAGGGATCGGCCCGTCGCAGATGCCTCTACCTGCACAACATACAACACGCACAAGAGACAAACATCCATGCCCCCCGGCGGAATTCGAACCCGCAGAACGCCTTAGACCTCGCGGCCATCGCGACACAAATACTTTGTGACCAAAATGCAAAATCTGTTCATATTTGGCACATACAAAAATCACTGTTCTGTAAAGGGTTAAAGACAAGATGTTGCACAAAATTAGGTTCCTTGGTATAAAATTTACGGAAAAACGTGTATAAGCTGGCCTGAGAGGCGACTGGGTTTATATCCTACGATATTTATCCCTAATGTAAGAACGGTATACAGAAACTTCCCGTTACGTAAAGTTTTCAAAGGGGTTCTTTGTAATTTACATGATTAATGGATACAGTAACGGGCCAGAGAGAGAAGATAAACCTCCTCTTCACCCACCTCTATCTTACCTGAAGACGGCGAAACAGCCAGTCTGCAAAAGTTCGTATTCTAGGATTTTCATTTTCACAGCACAGTCAATGTATACAGCCACTATTTTGTATGTCCATCGTCGCTAGCCATTTCCCGTCGGCCACTTACGTTATAATGAAACACACCCACCGGCTCGCTCCCACGCTGCTTATCGGACACGACGCGAGGTCCCTATGAGCCAACTGCAGTCACTAAGCGGATTCCATTAGAGCATCGCCGTGTTTCTATACGATACACATACGTACTACAATTTCTACAATGTCGTATATTCAGAATTAGGTTTCCTGATACGCCTGTTCCAAACAGGATAACAATTTACAATTACGTAACGCTGTTTCGAAAACAAAGTTCCATTTCAGACATAACACGCAGAATGTGCGTGCTGAGGAAAACCTGGACGACGTTTGGTGCTACAATAGAGACACTGCCAAAAATACTACTGGCTCGCCTTGCACACTAAACGGGCTGATCTGCAACAGCAGCACAAAATGCAACAAAACTGTAGCACTTCCATTCATATAATAAAACTGTACTTATCTGCAACACCGACCGAGAAGCAAAAGTTAATTTTGTGAACTGGTACCTTCGTGGGAAGCATGATATAGTAACAGACCCCACAGTTGTTCTGTCTGGAGGCGCAGCTTTGTTTCCTCTCAGTGGATTCGTGAATTGTCACAACAGATTCCCATGTTAATGCACGAAGTACCATTGCATGGCATTAAGATCGCCTTGTAGTGTACTAGCATTATTGGGCCCGTTTCATTTCTGACCCCTTAAGTTCACACCGAAGTCACATTCTCGAACCATTTTTACCCCCGTCCAATTACGACAGAACTTATGCCTTTCATTAGCAACACAGTACAACAAATCACACAGCAAACAATTCTACGCATCTTACACACAGTGTTTTTGGTGACATAAGAGTAAGTACAGGGGACTGTGGCTTCCTCGTCGCCTGATCTAATCCCGTGAGATTTTCACTCGTGGGTATATTAAACGATAAGGTAATAATCCTCGCACTGAAGGCAACCTGAAAGCAAGCATTCACAGTGTAGCGTGTTTCATTTTTACCACAGAAATTCAACGTGCAAAGAACAACATGTTTGAACACAATTAAATTCTATTTATTATATAGAACTACATGTTTCGACCTATCTCAGGTCATCCTCGTGTTTACGGTTGGTTTTTAAAATTATATTACGGAAAAAATTTTTTTTTAAAAATCAGCTGCGAACATAAGGATGACCTCAGATAGGTCGAAACATGTAGTTCTATATAATAAACAGAATTTAGTTGTGTTTGGACAGACTGATTTTTTTGTTCTATTAACAACACAACGGGATGACAGTCTTTAAAATCACGTTTTGTTAGATGAGACGCGTGTGTAAGAGCCGCGGGCAACCATTTCCATCATCATCTCTGAATATGGTGAGTACGAAATCGAAAAGTCACTGCAACGCACTGAATTAACAACGGCGGACCCCGACTCACACTAATCGCAATAGCAGCGATCGCTGCTCTACCTGACATCAAGCGGAACAGTCCGAGCGTAGAATTACGCTTGACGTCATTTAAAAGAATGTCCCTATACCACCACAACGTCCAGAGTAGTCACTACAGCGACTCGCTACAGGCTGGATAGTTCTGTGTTCTATCCCCGGTGGGGGAGATTTCTCCTCTTCATACCCGTCCAGACCGGCCCCGGGGCCCACCCAGCCCCTTGTGCAATGGGTACAGGTGTTCTTGGGTAAACGGTCGGGGCGTGGCGTTGACCACCCAACCCCATCTAGCGCCGAGCTTCCGACTGGGTAGAGCTGTACCTCTACTCCCCTGTGCCTTCAAGGCATGTTAGAGTGAGAAAAATGTTCAAAGATAATACCAAAACACGTAACTAAATGAAATGACAAGCATACTATAATCTTTACTAGGTCTGAAGAAACGCGATAATAGAAGCAGTAAGATGACACCCACACCAGCACGTCTTCGGCGAACGTAACTCTTGAAAGTCGAACTACAACTCACATGCAGACATGAAGAGTTCTTCTACCTTGTGTTTGCCAATTCAAGTACAGCGTCAAGTTCAGCTACACAATGCTGCAACATCAACTTGCTGAGTGCGGCAGGATCAGCCACTCGTACATCAAGGGGATGGTATGGCAATGAAATAAGTGGGGCAGTCGCTTCATTACTTAAATAAGCTGGAGTGCTGTTTAAACGGTTCCAAATCAGCAGCGTAAACCCTCGCAATCGGGGTGCCATACTGTACGTTCCCTGATGCTACGGGACACCACCACCGTCAATCGAGTCGGCGCAAGCAGTAACGATTTCGACTTGTAATCGGGAGATACCAACTTCGCATTTCGGCCGGAACACAAGGCTGTCGACAGGTTTTCGTGGTTTTACGCAATCCCGCCGGAGAAGCACTGGGCTGGCATCTCAAACAAGGCCACCATAACACCCTTCCATGTAATTTACCAACCACATGATCAACGGATGCGCCGTTTTAATTAAACCATAAATACCATCAAATATAGTATAATACTCGAACCGCAATAAAAAGCACAAACCCAGAAAGAGCCCTAGAACAAGCGTATGGCGAGTGTTTAGGAAAGTAATTTAACCCAGTACATGTTGACATTGGACGCTTCTGGATCTCATAAAAGTACCAAACCCACACCTGGCCGTGCCATGGCTCAGGCGGTTAGTCGCCGGCCTCTCACCACGGAGGCCCGGGTTCGATCCCAGGTCACGTCCATGTGAGATTTGTGGTGGACAAAGTGGCACTGGGACAGGTTTTTCTCCGAGTTGTCGGTTTTCCCCTGTCGATTTCATTCCACTGGTGCTCCATTAATTGTAAAAAAAACTGCTCATCCATCTATCATCATCATTGGGGTTGCACAAAAAGCCTTAAGGCTGTGGTGCGGGGGCCCATCATCACAAACCAATAAAAAAAACACACACACATCTACTATCATTACAACAGTAACATCTAGTTTAAAAAGGGGAAAGTGGAGCATTCAATCACAACTACACCTCTGCATTGTCTTAGTATATATTGTGCAACACTTTTCGATTTTAGCTGAAAGCCATCATCAGGTATTACAATAATACTTGTACAAAGAGCACTTGTATGCAACAAGATAAACTTTTAAGTGACTGAGATCTCACTCTTACAATATATTGTGTACTGTAAAAGCCGAAAATGAAATAATAAGATAAAAATTAATATACATTGAGATATATCAGAAACATTACACAGTACGTCCTTTACGTGAAAGAATGAATCTTTTGTATTATATAGGCCTCCGAGGGATGGGAATCTGTAACTCAAAAAATTGGTACAGATATTTGCATATTGTTGTCCTTAATGAGAATATAAAGTTTAGAAATTAGGAAGGAATGGTAAAATGTGGTCAAGTGAAGAGCTGTTTCTACTTCTTTAACTGATCATTCAATTCTTAGCCACCATCAAATAACATTTACCGTTGCTAATAAGTTTAAATTAACAATGAATAACTGAACTAATCGAAGTGCCGTGCCCTGTTTCACAAAATCATTTCAACACAGAATCATTACATGTCAGTTTATCCTACAAGCCATAAAGTATTTTGAAAATCAAATTCGAGTGAACTCTCTCTACTATTTCTATACATTTCCAGATCTTTGTCAGAAAACTGTAATTTTATTTCACATTTCACGAAAACGTACGACGCAGACGCTCCATTGTCCAAGCGTCAACTCCAAGTGGGCAGTAACAAAATTAATTTGCTCCTTCCTAGCCACACGTCTTTCTTTTGTTGACAGTCAATCCGAAACTCCTGCAGCATTGCAACAGGGTGTACCAAAGAACAAGTTCGTCTGAAAATTGTCTGCTCAGGAAACGGCGGACTTCTTTCTCTGAGGAGGAAGACTGTGAAATACAGACGCTGTCTTTTGTCTGGGTATTAGTTCTGTATGTCCATAGTCGGCTCAATCCAGACAATCGCCTTAAATAACCTTCAAGCCGTTAAGTCCGGTACAATACAATAAACACCGACATGCCCTACAGTTTTCATGGTGCAGGGTGCGGCAGAAAGTGTTAACGTCGTACATTTTAACAATACATAAAAGTCTGCCCTGACCGATAACCACCACCACCACTCGTACATCAGTCCAACTGGGACTGATGTGCAGTCCAAAAATCCCTCTTGACCTTGGAAAATGGCAGGCGCGATCAAATTTAAGCGCAAAACAATTACAGCTATTGACAATACGTATTTGCTGCCTCACCCCGCTCTTTGTTTCATAAAACCCTACACTGTCTGAAAAGATTTTTCACAAAACGTACGGAATTTAGGAGGTATGCAGTTCCTATGGCAATGAGACAATTTTGAAAATATTCGACTTGCACTGTATATGAAATCCGGTGTGGAATGATGTATAATCCGGACTGCAATTTACACGGAAGCTTCTACTGTATGCCACATTATTGAAACTGTTCGTCAGTTTCAGAACGGATACACCACAGTCCTACTGTATGCCTCATTATTGAAACTGTTCGTCAGTTTCAGAACGGATACACCACAGTCCTTCCACTGTATGCCTCATTATTGAAACTGTTCGTCAGTTTCAGAACGGACACACCACAGTCCTTCCACTGTATGCCTCATTATTGAAACTGTTCGTCAGTTTCAGAACGGATACACCACAGTCCTTCTACTGTATGCCTCATTATTGAAACTGTTCGTCAGTTTCAGAACGGATACACCACAGTCCTTCTACTGTATGCCTCATTATTGAAACTGTTCGTCAGTTTCAGAACGGACACACCACAGTCCTTCTACTGTATGCCTCATTATTGAAACTGTTCGTCAGTTTCAGAACGGACATACCACAGTCCTTCTACTGTATGCCTCATTATTGAAACTGTTCGTCAGTTTCAGAACGGACACACCACAGTCCTTCTACTGTATGCCTCATTATTGAAACTGTTCGTCAGTTTCAGAACGGATACACCACAGTCCTTCTACTGTATGCCTCATTATTGAAACTGTTCGTCAGTTTCAGAACGGACACACCACAGTCCTTCTACTGTATGCCTCATTATTGAAACTGTTCGTCAGTTTCAGAACGGATACACCACAGTCCTTCTACTGTATGCCTCATTATTGAAACTATTCGTCAGTTTCAGAACGGACACACACAGTCCTTCTACTGTATGCCTCATTATTGAAACTATTCGTCAGTTTCAGAACGGACACACCACAGTCCTTCTACTGTATGCCTCATTATTGAAACTATTCGTCAGTTTCAGAACGGACACACCACAGTCCTTCTACTGTATGTCTCATTACTGAAACTGTTCGTCAGTTTCAGAACGGACACACCGCAGTCCTTCTACTGTATGCCTCATTATTGAAACTGTTCGTCAGTTTCAGAACGGACACACCACAGTCCTTCTACTGTATGCCTCATTATTGAAACTGTTCGTCAGTTTCAGAACGGACACACCACAGTCCTTCTACTGTATGCCTCATTATTGAAACTGTTCGTCAGTTTCAGAACGGACACACCACAGTCCTCCTACTGTATGCCTCATTATTGAAACTGTTCGTCAGTTTCAGAACGGACACACCACAGTCCTTCTACTGTATGCCTCATTACTGAAACTGTTCGTCAGTTTCAGAACGGACACACCACAGTCCTTCTACTGTATGCCTCATTATTGAAACTATTCGTCAGTTTCAGAACGGACACACCACAGTCCTTCTACTGTATGCCTCATTATTGAAACTGTTCGTCAGTTTCAGAACGGACACACCACAGTCATCGTATCCTTTGTTTTTATGGTAGCAATTCAAAAACTGCAACAAAAGGAAATTTCCGAGGTTATCACAGCAGTCACTATGAACATTGCCGTCTTCTGGTACGCCACGCCGTGTGGTCTCGTAAATATTCTCCAAGTTTCAAGGGAATAAACTGCCTCCACCTTCGAGGATTTTAAAAATACGCATTTATCACCACCCTTCAATTACACGCCTGTCGGAACCGTCGCTACCTGCAGGCGAAGCAGAAAACTTTGGAAGCGGCATTCTGCTGTCAATCAATAAACTCACTATATGTCTGTCCACTTCATTTCGACGTCAAGACCAACTTACCACGGAAGTACCAACCGTGCAATATTCGTGCTGCCGTTAACTGCCGTTTACTGCGCATGACCCTGTCTGCGGTTCATTACAAAGAGCAAAACTCATGCCAGGAGTACTCGTATACCTCCACACATTCTTAACCTTGACATTACATGCAGGTATGTGGTCAACTTCACTCTCAGGCCGCTTTACCCCCAGGGAAAGAACTCCTGGTGCCCATCTAATAAGAGGCTGGGTGGGCCGCAGAGCCGGTCCGGACGTTTTGGAGAATATTAAAATCTCCTGCCCCTGCTGGGAATCAAAGGCCGGATCGTCCAGCACGTAGCCTAGTCGCTTTGCCGACTAGACTATCCCGGATTCTGAAGCAATCGAGAGTGTCGTTAAACAAAACAAGTTTACAAAATGTAAGCATACTTTGGCAATTGTGGCCCATGTATTGTGTTGCTGCTTCCAGACAGTACATAATGAGGACACTGTCCACTGCCTGCTTCTGTTTACATAAACGCATCATTTCACGTCTCCGAAGCTGGTTCTGGTTCTAAGGCCCACTACAAAAAGAAACCTATTCATTTTCGGCCGCCATTACATAAAGCTAATCTCCGTCTCCGGTCAAAGGTATTTTAAGCGTTACACTGACTAATACTATGCTGTTGGACCGATGAGTCCACAGAACAGTTGCATATATTATTCAGCGTTACAAACGTTACACGAGACGGATGCTTGATGCACGAACGGTGTTATGGCTCCGCCACATACGGCGCTGCATTAATTCGTCCCCCCTATTCCTCCTCTTCGGCTCCTCCTGCTCCCCCACCCCTTATTCACGGATTGTGGAACTTAATGTCTGTACTGGCCTCAAAACTGTCCTGCAGTCATCTTTGAGCTTAATCCCATTCGCCTCGTCTTCTACAGCACAACTAACTTAAATGTTGAGTGCTACAAGCCAGTTCCCATGTTCATAAGGTTTGGAACCGATTTTGTCATCTACGTCTGGGTATTCTAATGTATTACCTCCGCATTACGCGTTGTCCGAAGACGCCTAACAGTGTAAAGCCTTGATTAGGCGTAATTTGTTCAGACTGATCTTGTATTTGTCCTCTTTTTTACGAAGCGCTCGATATACAGCAAAACTTTCGTAGTCCGGAATCCGATGATCCGGCACCCCAAATATTCCGGCATGAAAACTGGTAAGTACTAGTAAGCGAGCTTCGGGAATGGGGGATTGGAGTTAGCCGTCGCAGAACAGCCTAACTGAACGATACCGAGCGGAACTGAATCAGCTCACCACTTTGTTGCGTGATCTCAACCAGCCACCTTCACTTGCTATAAGGAAAAGTACGTGTGCTTTCTGGACTGTTTTCAACGTGTATTTCGAATATTTATACCCAGCCTATGGTAACATAAGCGTTACAGGCAAATGCAAGTGCTAATGGTAGTAAAGGTGTGAACAAAGCACGTAACACTGGAACCGACAAAAATAATTTAAGAGTATCTCCTGGTACTGCAGCAACACCTCAGACCGATGGTACGGGACTAAAGTCTGCTGTAATATCCTTGCATACAGACAGCCAATACCGATGGTCCTGAGACTGAAGTCCAAAAAGAAGGAAAAAAATGGGGGGGGGGGGGGGGAAGGCTGCCCCTGCAGTAATGCAGAAAATCAATGGCGCAAATATGTTCGTACCCTGAACCAAAGAGAAGGTAATAGCAAAGACGTTACACATACTAGACCCACATGTCATGCTTACTTGAGTAAGCTAGACAGAACACAAAGAGCTGAAGTGTCACAATAAGCTGGCAGCATGCTACAGGATACAGCCCTACACGACCACGGAGTTCAACGACTATGTTGGCCCTCTGAGGCATGAAATTCATCTAAACCATATGAAAACTGGTCGTCTTTTAGGTTTCTGCATCGTGTAATGTTGGTTTGTTCCGACGTTTCGAAGGAACGTACCTCAACCTGCATCCAAACTGATTCAACCTCACGATGGATGAGGCAGGCTCCTCTGAAAAGTCGAAACAAACCAACCCTCCATGGCGTAAAAATCCAAAAGACGACTATCATTTGAACAACATCCACCTTGAAAACCTGAGAACTAACACACATTTCCGATTCCTACTTCAAAGGAAACACCCTGTGTCTCCATTACAAATATTAGCCAGTTAACGCTCTTCAGGAAATAATCGCTATTTATTATGAGAATCACACGAAACACATACATACGCTGTCTAGAGAAAATACAGAGCTTCTATATGTTAAGACACGTGGTATTGTCCGCGTACTGAAGGATGTTCACTTCCACCAATTTATCTGCCTGTATCCGCTAGTACGGAAGTTCCGTTCCCATACTCGGCACCACCCGCCTTCAGCACTCGCCAGCCCAGTACGTATCGTAACCAGTGTGCTCTGAAAGGTTAACTTATGTTATGAAAACGGTGTCATCCCAGACTGCGTTACACTGAACTTTGGCGTGTACATTAATTTCATTCACAATATCAGGAACTACAAACGTTTAATGTCAGTAAAGCCGAGAACGGATAAAAAGACGTTCGAAAATGTATATGCACAGCGTAACACTTCTGGCTCCATCACTCTGTCTCCTCTAGATGGTATAAATGTATATGCACAGCGTAACACTTCTGGCTCCATCACTCTGTCTCCTCTAGGTGGTATAAATGTATATGCACAGCGTAACACTTCTGGCTTCATCACTCTGTCTCCTCTAGATGGTATAAATGTATATGCACAGCGTAACACTTCTGGCTCCATCACTCTGTCTCCTCTAGATGGTATAAATGTATATGCACAGCGTAACACTTCTGGCTCCATCACTCTGTCTCCTCTAGATGGTTATAAACAGCCTTCTGTTTAATTATCTCAAAAACGGTAAACGTTACTACAACATCAATCCGGGCATAAAATATGCATTTCGTTCCCGCCTACGACGATTGTTCGAAACGTTTATCGTTCTGAAAAATATTTGATAAGAGGCGCGCAAAAACACACATCATCGTTATAAAAGTCGTCCCTGTACACACTATGAAAGCATATAGCAGTGGAGGTATAGCTCCACCTCCTCTCAACCTCGGCATTAGATGGAGATAACCGGTCAGCCTTACGACCTGGCCGCTTTAACCCCTGAGGAAAGAGCCCTCGGTACCCACTGAACAGGAAGCTAGGTGTGTCCCACTGCTAGTCCGGATGTTCTGGAGAAAAGGAGAAACTATTGCCCCTGTCGAGATTCAAACCCGGATCGTCCAGCCCGCGGCCTAGTCACTATATCGACGGACATATGCTCGATACTGTCGTTCAGTTTTAACCAACACTGGAAATGTGTCGACAGTGTGAAGTAACAAACTTCATTAATTTCTAAAATTAAAGGAAAACACCGTCGATCACAAGTCTAATCATAATGTTATTTAATATTTGATACTACATGTTTCTGCCTTGTAATTAACCTTCCTCGACGTATTTTGTGATCTGATATACCTTGATGACCATAAAGGCCGAAACATGTAGTATAAAATATTAAATAACCATGTATATTTAGTTGTGATCGGCAGCATATTCCTTTATTTTTAGTTTACGTGCTTCACAACAAGACGCAGAAACCAAAATTCATGAAATTTCGTTCAGCTGTTGTAGAGGTGTTACATATGGACAGACTCGACAAAGCTAACAAAGCTAGTTTTTGCAACTATCCGTTCCTGAGCTGCTGGATCACTAAAGGGGAAGGTGGCTGCTCAGATATCGTGATCTATTACTGTAGTCTTTCAAGACAGATATAGGATGAAGCACAGCTACTGCAGCAGGGCCGGCGGCGTCAGCAACGACTTTCATCCCCACAGACGCGTTCTTGTATGAGGGCGTCCGCAGCGTTCTCTATTAAGAGCAGTCCTTTTTTTGTATCGCGTGGGCCGGGATAGCTCAGTCGCTATAGCGAATCGCTACTGACTGGACGGTCCGGACATCGAATCCCGGTGGGGGCGAGATTTTCCTCATCCGTCCAGATCGGCCCTGGGGCCCACCCAGCCTCCTGTACAATGGTTACCGGGTCTCTTTCCCGGAGGTAAAGCGGCCGGGGCGTGGCGTTGACCACGTAACCCCATCCAGAGCCGAGGTTCAGAAAGAGTAGATCTATACGTCTACTCCCCTCTGGGCCTCCATGGCCTGTTCTAGGGTGAACTTTACCTTTACCTTTTCTGTATCGCACTGGTTGAAATGTTAAAACATACTGACGTTTCGGCCAGGACAATTAACAATTAGGAGACAAGTTCCTACGAACATCGGCAATTGTGACAATTTCAACAGAGCGCAACATCTACAAGGCTACAATAAACATGGAACGCCGTGAGAATCCTAAGTTCTGTACAACAATGACACACACATACGAGGGTACTGAATATTGTCCACAGTCTCACATTCGTTACACAAAATTAACTCCATGCAGCAGAGCCCTTCTTGAGAAGTTAACAGTTCCTCAGCCAGACAAGAAATTATACATATTTTATGGAACCCGAAGGTTCATTGCCTATTCACATGACCCCACTACTTGTCCCTATCCTGAGCCAGATTAATCCATCCACACACTCTCATCGTACTTCTTTAACGCCCATTTTAATAGCATCCTCCCATCTACACCTAGGTTTTCCAAGTAGTTTTCCCACTAAACCCTGAATGCATTATCTTCTCCCTCATGCATAACACATGCCCTGCCCATCTCATCTTCCTTGCTTTTATTAACCGAGGAATAAAACCATGAAGCTTCTCATTAAGCAATTTTCTCGTCTCCTGTTTCTTCCTCCATCTTAGGCCCACATCTTCCTCAACATCCTACTTTCGAACACGCTCAACTTATGCTCCAAAATGTGAGTGACAAAGTTTCACACCCACAAAGCAACAGGCAGAACAGTAGTTCTCTATATTTTAAACATTATGTCCTTGGATAGCAAACAGGAAAACAAAGATTCTGGACTGAATGGAAGCAGACATTCCTCGAATTTAATCTGCTCTTAATTCATGCATGCTATTTTTGTTTGTTAGCGCCGTTCCTTCATATTTGAACTTTGCCACATTTTAAAAGGATTTATTAACTAATATTTATAGTGTGATTTTGTCCTGCATTCTGTTAACGAGACATAAACACATATTTAATTTCCTCAATATTTACTTCTAATCCAACCTCCTTACTAGCGACTAACAACATTTCTATTTTCAGTCACAGTATGTACATTTTCTCCCAATAAACTAACAACATTAACCCAGTAGCTTATATGCCCCATTAAATTTCAGCACCTCCTGGTTTGCTTGGACCTTTCGCTACAGAAATACGTTTCGGAAACAGGTTATGTGACGTCACCAAGTAAAAACTCTGAGCACATTAGACTGACCTAACATCTATCTCGGGAGACAACAGATTAGCTCCATCCGATGGGCTCAACTGTATATGTTTACATAGTTAACTCCTGTCCTGCTAAAAGACGCGGTATCTGAAAAGTGTTTGTGTAACCAAAGCGAGACAATGTGCTATGTCCAACACATGCTTCACTATATTAATCACACCACCGGCTCAAACCTTCAAACTCAGCTAGACATTTAATGTATATTTCCTTTAACATCACAATACAAATAAAAACGTAAGTTTCATAGCAAATTAACAACGCCTGACATGTTTCGAATCATCAGATTCATTCTTAGGGGCCATACATAATATATAATCTATATACTTTACAAGTTACTACAATAAGTTCGTTATTTCTTAAATTATTACGGACGGCATTGAGCAGCGTCTTGAAGCGCGTAGCAGCACAACACAAACTGCAAGCCCAGACATGCGAACGAGTGCAAAGTTAAGCTGCTCCATGCATCTGTATACTGCCCTTACATTGAAGCGGTGCTGCAGTGTGTTGGTTCCCTGCCACATGGCATCAACTGAAGCGACAACAAGCACAAGCGGCTAGCTACTCACTACAACGTGGTCCGTTGCTCTACGTGTAACTAAACTAGTCCTGCTGGCAGCCCCAACGCAACTAAGTGCACCCGGCTAGACTGCGTGCTTCCAGCGACGCGCGCGTCGCCAAACAATTTCAATCGGAAAGATATTTCACTTCGTGCAAGCAGTCGATTTTAATTCAGGGGTTTAGATTTTTGTCTCGCTCACATCATTCGTTTATATTACGAAATTATATCAACTGCAGTGTTTACGTAACCACACCCACTGAAGAGACGTACCTGCAACACGCGACAAGAACATAAAAATATGTAGTGGAAATGTCAAGAGGTATACAGCAAGAGTCGGCCGCCACAGCTGCTAACACGTCCACAATCTACTATACAGAAGTTACAGCTGGAAAACAGCCCTGCTGAAAGCAGAACGTCAGAGCCTTTACGAAGCTGCTTCAAGGCACGCTTTATGTGTTGCACTGCAAGAATGCCTGTTTATATTCTCTGCCTAAAATACCTGTAAGTTTTTGGATTTAATAAATATTCCCAAATATACTCGAATTAGATTTTGACGGGTCTTTAACATCAGCCGTCGTTTCTCTAGCCCGTAGTTCCTTATATGACCTTGGTCTTAACGGCCACGAAGTCTGTTGGCGAGGGTTTTCTTAAGGGCCCCGCAGCAGATGCTACGGATGCACCGCAGCCTTGAGGCTTATTGTGCAACCCTGTGATTAAGATGATTAGTTTTTTATGTTTCTCCGTGTAATCGAGCACCCGTGGAAAGAAACTGACAGGGAAAAGCCAAAGTACTCGGGGGAAAACCTGTCCCAGTGCCACTTTGTCCACCACAAATCCCACACGGACTGACACGGGATCGAACCCGCGCCTCCGTGGTGAGAGGCCGGCGATTAATCGCCTGAGCCATGGCACGACCTTGGAGATGGGCTACCTGTATTGAGGGAACAGGCTGATCACCACACATTCAATTCCATCACCAAATACAAAGACTTGTGTTACATCAGGTGGAGAGAAACCAAGGTTCATTTCTGAATCTTTCACCGACAGAAAGACCAGATAACCTGCCCGTAACAGAATCCGACAATCACAAAACAAAATTCGAAAACCCGCCAAAAAACATAACTCTGAGACACGTTAATCCACTTTCCATGTTTAAAACTTATTCCAGTTATACACATAACAAACAAAAGGTAAAGCTGCCCGTTGCATACCTAGCAGGCACAGACAGGAGGTACACGTAGGCCTATAGCTGTACCCACATTCGCCCGCGGCACTAGAAGGGGGAGGGAGGTTAGCGCCACGCCCCGGCAGCTCTACCCCCGTGGAAAGACCCGGTACCCATTGTATAAGAGGCTAGGTGGGCCTCGGGGCCGGTCTCGATGGGTCCAGAAAATCTCGCCCTCCACCGCGATTCGAACCCCGGACCGTCCAACCCGTAGCGAGTCGCTATACCGACTACGCCATCCCGGCCGCCATATACATAATAAATGCACTCGCCTATCTCCTTGTTGGCATGCCGACGGACGGGACAGTTTAAGGAGGTTCCGCACAAAAATTCTGTGAGCATTTGTCTTCCCATTCCAGCTGGAAATATTTCGACGCCCTCTGTTACCCCACAACCTCGCATCATACCCAGGCAATAACATTAACGGTCAAACGAGTGAGTTTTGCTGCTAAATCAGTGCCGCTACACGATCAGATGAGTGACACTGCTTCTGACAGTTCATCAATTCAAGTCACACTTAAGTGCTGCGACCTTTCACTTCCAGCGCCCTTTCATGCATGTCGATTAAACATCGTGTCCCAGTCACATTACTCTCGATATTGTGTTCACAACAAAAATCATCGTGAAGTGCCAGCCGATGAAAACCGGCAGTACACTCATTTAGTTATCACAAACATTATTTTCAGTTGGGAAGAACAGCATATGTCCAGTGACAAACCCCAGTATCGCGTTTTTACAATTAAACTGACGGGCATAAGCGATCTACAGCAGTAGGATAAACCACAAAAATTCCGTGACGTATCGCATTTCGTCACAAAATACGCAGGGCAGAAAACACGACGTAAGGCAAGAATTAGATACCAGTTAACAAGGATGATAAAAGAATGGTAACTGAATATTTAAAACACTTCAAAAGAACAACAACAGGCAGAATTCCACTAAAATTACTCGTACTAGCTGGACCCAGCGACTGAAAATCGCCGCCTTACTACCGGACCCAACGCAGTACAGTCTCCCCAGCCTTTCACTGGAGGATGGCCACAGATCCAGTTTCCGAAATGTTGTTCTTTTTTGAATACGAGACGAAATCCACAAACCAAGAAATCTTAAGCGTAACAGAACATCGTCAGAACCCTCAGAATTACCTTGTTAACTGCTGTAACTGGTACGCCTATTTGAATGCTGGGCGTGATCAGGTAACTTCACACATCTCGCCGGAGAATACGGTTTAGGTATTCGTCTTCTTATACAAGGGACTACATACAGGATTTCAGACATAACTGGATGTGAGAAGGAAAGAACGCCTTCTGACAAGAGTGTCGTGCAGCATGGTACGAGAGGAACCAGGATTTCCGTATATGTAACCTTCTTCTGAGACTCAAGGTACGGTTAAGCAATAAGTTACCCGACGATAAACACCAAGTCTCCTTCAAACTTCAGGATAATAATATTCTTAATCTAGACACTACACTGTGAGCTTCAGTAGAGGGGAAAGTGCCACCAATGCCTACTGAACACAAAGCCGGATGGACCCACGATCTTGCCTGGCCGCTTCAATAAACAAATTCTTTGCCCCTGACATGTTGTCCAACCCACAGACTAATCACTATACTGACTTCGCTGTTACAGGAAACGAAAAACTAATAAGGTAGTTAGTTTCAAACCAGCAGGCCCTTCTTTATGATGTTTGCATCATTGCGGAGTGCCTGCTATATTTCCTTCGCCCTTAAACCCTTCGGTAAGTACGTATTAAACAACTCACGAACGAATTTTCAAGAAATCCGATACTGGAAGTCTAACTACAGCTTTCAACCCACTCTAGTTTTAGATATAATCGAACAAAAACAGAGGATATTTCAGGTCTGCATTAAGACCTGCATGGTTTTCTGCACACATCTGAGACTTATGCGAGATCTGTGGTTCTCACAGCCGTGTAGCTGAAGATTTCGAGTCTTTTGTTTTTCGATATCAGCAAGCAAACTGGACTGAAAGCGCCTTAACTGTTACAATATGTGTACTTCAAAACTTCCTCGAGCCGTTTCAATCATAATTGTATAATTAAGCTTACTTTACCAGAAGGTACAAACGAAGAAGCAAACCAATGGTTGAGGGACACACCTGTAAGAGACTGTAAGGACTGTCCAACGATAAGAGTGTTTAACGAATGCAAATATCTCCATAATTGTAGGAGTTACAACGAGTGAGATCTGGAAAGCGTAGGCTTACCAACTTTATGGGAAATAATCTATAATCGGTAAGTTAAAATGGGTATAAGTTACATCATATTGTAAAACGCCCAGCCTGATGGCATGTATGTTGAGGGGGAAATTGGTAAGTACAACACTCTCCATTCGTTCTAACTTCGGCACTAGGAGGTTAGCAGTCTCACGCCCCGGCCGCTTTATCCCCGGGCAAAAAATTCCTGGTACCCATTGAAAACGAGAATGCATGGGCACCAGACAATTGGCAGAGAAACTTGTAAACGTCAATTTGTTTTGTGTGGATGTGAAACTTGGTTCTTTACCATTAAGAGAAGAACATAGACTGAGGGCGTTCGAGAACAGAATGCTAAAGACATTTTCACTTAAGGGAGAGGAATAACTGGAAGGTGGAGAAAACTGCGTACTGAGGAGCTTCATGGCTTGGACTCCTCGCCAATTACCACTACAATGGACAATGTGACGTAAGATTATGGACAAGGCATGTAGCAGGCATGGGCAGAGAAGCAAAAGGCATAGATGTTGTTTGGAATACTTGAGGGATAAAGACCGCGTGAAAGATCTAGGCATAGATGGGAGAATATTAGAACTGATGTTACAGAAACTAGAGCTGGAGATGTGGTGATATTCATCTCGCTTACGAGGTACCAGCGGTGAATACGGTAATGAATCTTCGGATTCCGTAAAAAGCAGGGCATTTGACTAGGTGCGAAACTATTAGCTTCAAAACAGGACTCTGTTCCATGGAGTTAGCCACAGAATCCACAAATGTAACAGCAAGGGCAGGGCATTACGTGAGGATAGTTCAGTATAGCTCGAAAGTCTGACAGCGTTTCATCACACACACGATAACAAGTGTTAAGGACTAATTGACTCACTCGATAATGACAACCGCCTGCCACTTCACAATGCTCTCTGCTTCTACATTTTATAGAGCTGAACACGTGCCAGCGCCTGGCCACTTCATCATCATTTTCTCTTCATTTCAACATGAGAGCGGGTTGGTCTCATTTGTATTGAGCGTCACGCGCGTCTTGGAAACATGTCTTCACCGAACACAAAAACATGTCTTCACCGAACACAAAGCATGTCTTCACCGAACACAAAAACATGTCTTCACGAACACAAAACATGTCTTCACCGAACACAAAAACATGTCTTCACCGAACACAAAAACATGTCTTCACCGAACACAAAACATGTCTTCACCGAACACAAAACATGTCTTCGCCGAACACAAAAACATGTCTTCACCGAACACAAAAACATGTCTTCACCGAACACAAAAACATGTCTTCACCGAACACAAAAACATGTCTTCACCGAACACAAATCCTGTCAGCGCAGGAAAAAATCCACGCTGCCAATGCTAATGAATAACTACACTGTGTCATATCTCAGAGGGCGGCGATAGCCAGTCATCAACCCCGACAAAGTCAAATATCACATTTTACTTAACGACCCTGTCAACAGCTCAGATTCTACAGTGTTGAATGGTACAAGACCAGCGAGGAATGAACTGGAAAGGTTGTGGAAGTGGCAGAAGCTTAACTTGTGGCAGGATCCCGCAAAGCATCCGAGTCCTCCCGACTGTGATGCAGCCGTTCCATCACTCCACAGCAACGTTCCCGATTAAGAAATAACGGATTTAAGGTCCTCACAGCAGTGACATTAAGATGACAGCTTTCGGCGATGACATCGCATAATTTAGCAGTACCAACGTTTCAGAGAAACCTGTTACATTCCATCTTAAGGGGAAACGCCCTGAAGACTGTGGCAGCACGTCTTGCCAAAAGACTTCTGCCCGTCTATCAGACCACTTGCAGTCCACACTCAGAACACACTGCCCTTAATACTTACCGATATCGGCACCCCAAGTGTCATTTTGTAATCATTTCTATCACAAGAATTCATAAGTTAGAGAAAGTGGAAGACAGTGTCAAAGAAGGAGGTGAAGGACGCAATGTGCAGGGATTGTAGGTTACAAGTAGGCCTTGTTTTACGAATGTTTGCTTTAACGCCCCTTACCAATTTACACTTCTTAATTTACACCCTCCCATTTTCGGTTTAACGCCCATTGGGTCGCTGCGTTCTACTACGCCAACCACTTATTTGTGATGGAAATATCATTTTTGATTTAGCCTTTTTTATTTACGCCAACTTTTCCAACAACACAACTAGGGTGCAAAACAAGGCCTTGGTTATGTAATGACACTTTATTGACTGCGACGTTTACTTAGCATCGAGTGCTATGAATGAACGTGTTCGGTGAATTTGAAAGGATTGCTTACGAAGCGGCCATAGCGTCTTTTTAACAATTTGCCAGGAGACTGTAGAACTGGGCGCCTCACAGTACACATCAAAATCGTTACAGCTCCGGCAGCTTGCCCTGTATACGATGACTAAGAGAGGAAATATATAAATACAACATTTTTACTTCACTAGAGACCACTCTTGTATATATATGGGCCATAACATCACGTTTGAATCCAGCCGCTTCCAATAGAAAGCAATAAAAAATACAATTTTGTAACATATTACAAATGTCTTCCATTATATCAGAGAAACGAGTATATCGACAGGTAAGATTACAAGCAACGAATGGTCTTAGCAACGAAAACGAAAGCACACACTTTCTTACTGGTCAAACTAGCTCCATACCGCACAAACCTTGAAACCCAGTACTTCCTCAACCACTTAAGGAATCCTCCGACGCATTCTATGGAACCTAACGGTTCATTACAGTGTTCAAAAGAGCTACTTGCCCCCATCCTGTGCCAGCTTAATCCAGTCCGCGCCCTCCCATCCTACTTCGTTAGATACACTTTACTAGTATCCTCCCATCTGCGACTAGATCCTCAAAGCAGTCTCTTTCTTTCATATTTTCCAACCAACACCATTTAACATTAAGCCTCTACCCCCATGCGTGCCACATATCCAACTCATCTCATCCTCCTTGATTTTATTTCTTTAACAGTACAAATCATAATTTCCTCCTTATTCAGCTTTCACCACCCTCCTGTTAGTTCTTCCCTCTCATGTCCAAATATCTTCCTCATCGCCCTGTCTGGTCAGACCAAAGCCACAACACAAAATGCAGAACTTTCTCCAGTGTAATTACCAATCAACACACACATACACATACACACACACAGCATTTAGCGCGTCCACTGCCTGCTGAGTTGCTCCAGCCCCAGTATGGATATTGATCTTCGATTTCTAGCACGAAGAGACGGAAGGACTGTGTGACTGCGTGCTTGGTCATGCCGCCTCTCCAGCTACTTTTATTGTAGTTTGCCTTAGTGGTATTCACCTGGAGCGTATAACATCAAAAGACGGAAAATGCTCTAAGCCTCAATAAGTTACAGCAGACTTAGCTGGTTCACTACCTTTGCATATTTCATAAAGCCATGACAACATTTTCAGTCCACGTGGTGCTTCAATATAAGCAACTAAAGTCTTCTAAAGGGAACAACCGGGAAAGGTGAAAACATAGACGACAGAAGACGGCGTGGTATTTTATTCTGAAGGCTGAAGAGCTACATAAAGAAAGCTGACGCATGTCACCCATCTTCATTCATGTGAAGTAATGTAGAATTATTCCGTATCAATTGAGATGTCTCGCAATTCTATATCTCAAACAGCTGGCTCTAACGGAAACGCTTGTCATTTGTAATCGGAGATAAGATTTTATTTGGCCTTTCTCAGACCGTCCGGACAAATAACGCAAAAGTTCCTTAAATTGGGCCACCAACATAAAACCATTCGGCGATGTATAGGCCTAGTTACTGACAGCGTCGTTAATTAAACTACAAATAAGTAAACAATATGGGATAAAACTTTAGTTCCTTTAGACTACAAATGTAGATGTCACGTCGGTCTGGGCGTGTCGTCTCTTAAAGCATCAGAAGAATTTCCACCAACTCTGGTACAGATTTCTGCATCAAATGTTGTCAAATCTCATTTCTGTCAAATGCATACCTTTCTTGCATAAAGTCGAAGAAGGGGTTCGTGAAAATATATGAAGCGTGCGGCACAAAACAACATCGTGTATGTAAGATTTAATATTCTGTAGGCGGTAACTATGAATATTGCTACGTTCCCTGACGACGGTTGGTTCATATAAGAATCTTACAATGAACACGGCCTAGTAGGCCTATCTAAGTCATACTTGACATACGAGATACGAGCTGAACGCTTCCGAATTGGCCACGTGGAGCGCTAACCGGACATAATGCATCTGTAGGTCATGGGTACCGCTAAGTTGAATTAGTGTGGTGAGGGTGGCTGCAACAGAACCTTACGTTTTGTGCAAATAACGTTTCAGTGCCTTTATGCATTGTGCGTTTTGCGATCTTTCTAGCCCAGAGAAAGGGCAGTTTCGTTTTTTAAGTTCGGAAAAACAGTTTCTGAAATACAAAATGCTCTAAAAGAAATTTCCTGATGACACCGTATGACGCAAACCTCTGAACAGAAACGTTTCAAAGTGGCCAAACTTCGGTTCAAGATTTGAAATGTTCAGATAGCCTGTCGCCACGAAAATGTGGAAAAAATTCGTAAAGTCATCCATGCGGACGGTTGGCGTATGATTTACGATGTTTGTAACATTCTAGGCCTATCACACGGTACATGCAGACCAATCTGGAACGAACATTTACACATGAAGCGGACTGCTGCAACATTTGTGCCCCGTATGCTGAAGAATATGACAAAACGGACTTCATGTGTGCAAGGACCTGCAGGATCAAGCCAAAAAGGATAGAAACTTCGTTTCTAAGGTCTGCCTGTTCCCAAAGATGAAACGCCAGTTAAAAGGACGAAGCTGCAAAGCAGGCTCTGCTGAACAGCATCACGAACCGGGAGTTCGAGAGATGCTTGCAGCAGTGAGACGGACGTTGGGACTACACTGAAAGGGACAATAGTAAGTCTAAAACTGTTATACTGCCGCAGTCCGCAAACTTACGGCTAGCACCTCGCCTACCACGTTTCGGAAGCTTGCTCTATTTCCGCCATCAGTTAAAAGGAATATACAGGGCATACACAAAAGAATGGTGCGGTTTCAAAAGTGAATAAAAAATTTATTTCTCACCTTACACGGGCACAACATACACCGTCAGCGGCGGCAACTGTCCAAGTTTCTCATTTGGTAATTACAATCCTTCAATGTGTGCACCCTGGGTCACACGACACACATCCACACGGTAATCAAACTCATCCCAGACCCGGTGTAGCATGTCCGCTGTAATGGCCTGCAGTGCATGCGTTATCCGATCACGAATTTCATGGATGGACGTGGGCAATGGTGGTACATAAACGCTGTCTTTAACGAACCCCCAAAGAAAGAAACCGTGCACGAAACTCACGCTGCACTGTAATCACAGATCTGGACACCTCAAAACGGAGCACACAGAAAGCCTTCTCCTGCTGCAACGCCATCTTTGAAACTGGCCCCGGGGCCCACGCAGTAAGCATGAGAAGCGAACTGCTGGTAGCGCATGAGAAACTTGGACAGTTGCCGCCGCTGACGGTGTATGTTGTACCCGTGTAATGTGAGATATAAATTTTTTATTCACTTTTGAAACCGCACCATTCTTTTGTGTATGCCCCGTATTTTACTCGTACCTTTACCATATGTTAAGTAAACAGTGAACACGCGCATACCATCAAATAATTTTAAAAACTTCAATCAAGAACCTCGAAAACCAAGTCTTAAACTACATAATAGTGAAGAAGACAGGCCGTATATGTGTAACGTAACACTGAGGCGCGTTCGCGTAACCACTTTTGACATGGAAAAGCAATACGTATTAACTATTCTGAGTGTGTCTGTAGCCTTAGTTATCCAACATGAAGTGCGCATGCGCCGTATTATATTTTCATCTGTGGCCTGTCCGCCTCTACCATATTTTTCCACATCACCTCATAAACGGCACGATTTTCGGAAAAAAAGTTATTGAATATAAAATTTGTGTTTTGATTTTCTCTGCAACTTTTGTCTGAAACATTTTGCATTCTAAGAAGAATTGAGCGATATATCATAAATGTATATAGGTATTCATGTAGAGTACCCTTTACTGTTGCCAGATTTTAATGAAACTTGAATTTTCTCGACATATTTTATAAAAATACTCAAGTATCAAATTTCATGAAAATCCATCCAGTGGGAGCCGAGTTGTTCCCTTCGGACGGACGGACGGACGGACCCACAGACAGACATGACGAAGCTAATAGTCGCTTTTCGCAACTTTGCGAACGCGCCTAAGAAGGACAGATTAACGAATATCACATAAAGGATCTGTGACAAAAACAACCAAAGCGCACTTCGTGTCACTAACTGCACTACTTTCGGCGTGATATACACAAATCATCCGATCAATATACAATATTTAGCTGACGCCTACATCTCTAATTTGTTCATATAAATGATCGCTAAAAAAAACATTAGCATCTAATAACATTTATCCAGAAATTTTACCCACTGGTTTTAAATAATTTAACATCAAAATATGCATCTGGCCAAAAACCGGCTCAACTCTATAACCGTCAATCAGCTACCGATTGCCCAATACAATTGTACAAGTTTCCAATTTTAATAACTGTGAAGGAACCCACAAAGGAAAAGCGGAATGATGAATTTATACATATATATTACCTTTTACCTTCTTTTAAATATTGTCAACTGACTTCGAGGTGGATCCCTGGTCTACTGCAAGTGATCGCCTACAGTTTTATCCATCTTTTATACATTTTATAGTTTTAACATGTATTTATATTGTTGGTTTTAGTTTATGTAATTTATACTCTCACAAGTGTCGCCGATGATGATCCCAGAAAGGGATCGAAACATGTTGGACTGGTTTAAAGGGATTATATATAATATCTAAATAATAATAATAATAATAATAATAATAGTGCATTTGTTGGTTGAGTGTCTTATGTTTGACTGATGACAATGCACGGTATGAATAATATTTAAAAAAAGGATACAGTGTCACTGTGTAACGCTCTTGTCTGTCATGCTGATTCGCTCTACCAACGAGAGATGTGTGTCAGTAAGACTAGTGACGGAGCCAGAACTACGGAAAAAAATTCCCTGTGTGAAATATATGTAGTATTACTCCGCGCCTCATTTAATTTCCCCCCCCCCCCCCCCCCGGCATCCAGCGAAGATTCTTTGATGCCAAAAGGTATATTCGAACATACGGCGTGGGAAACCGTGTATTGCATTTGATTCAGATGTTCTGAAATGCGAACTTCACGTTCATAAACTGTATGAGCTCAGACCGAGCTCTGACGTATTGAAAGCGACGTCCTGTCAAGCTGAGTTGCATGCGAATGTCGGGACACGACAGCTCGACTGACAGGGCCTTCTTAATCAGCACATGCGCACTCTGCCGACATGCCGTGCCGTCGCGCCGCAGTCGGTCGCTTATGCGAGCTCATAGTGTACGCAGTTGTAACCAGATGGCAGACATGTCCCGCCTGTGTAACCGCTCCACTGCTAGTCTACTGCATGCAGTCCCTACTTCTGTGAGAACCCTCCGTACAACAGAAATAAAGTGCCTAAAAATTTCAAAGTCCCACACCGGAAGTGATGTAAGGGTAAATTAATAATTTCCCTGTGTCCGTACACGGCTTTTCTGTTCATTAAAATTATTTACGCCAGATATTAAAGAAAAACACCGATGTCTGCCTCATTTGAAGACAAACATGGATTAAAACTGATTAATTTTTCATTACATGTGACTGACTAGGTTCCGAGACAATGCGTTGGTGAATATTTCAAAATCCATATTTACCCTAGCCAGCAATCGTCAGAAATGGTCTTGATAACCACTTACTCTTTCTTTTTTTCTTCTTTCTTTCTTCTTCTTCTCTCTCTCTCTCTCTTTTTTTTTTTTTTTTTTTTTTTTTTTTTTTTTTTTTTTTTTTTTTTTTTTTTTTTCCCCTTCATGTGTTCGCACCAACATTACTGATTTAAAGGGTCCGTGTCCAAATGTGACCGTAAACAAACAACGTTATTTGCAGAACGGACGCGATTTATTTACAAAGTTTGTTTCTTAAAGAATGTCACTCGCTTATACAAAATGTAAATTAGTACATTAGCCCTCAAAAGGTCGTTTTCAAGGCCTTGCATCTTTAATATGATATCCAGAATCCCCAAGCTTCAACCACAGACCGCATTCGTCTCGGCATGGATCAGTTAGGGATCGAACGTAACGATGAGACGAAGCAACGTCATTCTAAGCGTCCGGACCCAAGGGTCCACAGCGCATCGCCATTTCTAGGAAGCAGGACGGGCCTGGTTTCCAGCAAGGATTTCTTTACCTCACTCCAAACATCCTCGATGTGGTTCATATCAGGTTGTCGCGGTGGCCAGTCATATCGACATTAGCCCACAGCGATAGCCATTCTTGAACCACACGAGAATTGAAAATGAAGTGGTCTTGTTGGAACTCGGGATGAAGCAGTCTTACAGAGGGCAGAGTTACGTTCCACAAAACGTGATAACACTGACGTGCATCTAATCTCGATACAGAACATCGCCGTTGGTGTACTAAATCACGAATGTATGTTTGTTTAACTCTTCAATTACACACAACAAGCTGTATCACACACGTAATATTGGCGACTAGTTTCGGCTCCGAAAATGAGCCATCATCAGGCCACTAACAAGAACTGTAAAATGGAAAGCTCTGTATGTTATAGGATGGAGATCTTTCCCTTTACATGAATGATACATTATAAATGTATGTGAAACAAAGTTCTTCCATGAGGCCTAAGCAGAGTATTACAACTGTGTAACCATGCAGTAAATGTTAAAATACCGAAGTGGCTATAAAAGCAATAAAAAGTAACTTAAAAGCAAAGAGTCGACTGTAAAGTTATTTTAAATATGTATAAAAGCAGTACTAACGTTCGTCTAGGTGCTTTTCAACACGACGGTGCATCCCAGCCCAAAATGAACAGACACACGACCACTGCATGTGCCTGTTCATTAATGGCGCTTCTTTACGTCTCGAAATAACCGAACGTTCCTGCCCAAAGAAACTGCTAGTAGTCTTAAGCTCCCTTGCCTGGTGAAAGGGTTCCTTTGGGCTCGGCTACTGACACAGCATCCTGAATCGGGATGGAGAAGCTCCATTACCCACTTTCTCGGCGACATCCAACTTGCTAATCCGTCCGGTATTTATGTAGTCATGTTCTTGCAGTGGGCTTTCAGCACACCGCACCTTCCACCGGCAGCACTTGCACTCAGCAGGACGCGACCGCGAGCAGACCTACAGTAGTGATCCAGTGACGAGAATGAAGAAGGAATGGTTTGAACGCACGCGTCAGCAGTATTATAGCAGATACGAGGCAATGTTCGAACTCCTCACCCCGTACTGTGGGGTACAACTTGACGCGGCACTTGAAACGTAAACACAACGACGCACATATACACAAGGTTATCACCAGGTACAAAAACGCAAACACAACGACGCACATATACACAAGGTTATCATCAGGTACAAAAACGTAAACACAACGACGCACATATACACAAGGTTATCACCAGGTACAAAAACGTAAACACAACGACGCACATATACACAAGGTTATCACCAGGTACAAAAACGTAAACACAACGACGCACATATACACAAGGTTATCACCAGGTACAAAAACGTAAACACAACGACGCACATATACACAAGGTTATCATCAGGTACAAAAACGTAAACACAACGACGCACATATACACAAGGTTATCACCAGGTACAAAAACGTAAACACAACGACGCACATATACACAAGGTTATCACCAGGTACAAAAACGTAAACACAACGACGCACATATACACAAGGTTATCACCAGGTACAAAAACGCAAACACAACGACGCACATATACACAAGGTTATCATCAGGTACAACTTGACGCGGCACTTTGAAACGTAAACACAACGACGCACATATACACAAGGTTATCATCAGGTACAAAAACGTAAACACAACGACGCACATATACACAAGGTTATCACCAGGTACAAAAACGCAAACACAACGACGCACATATACACAAGGTTATCATCAGGTACAACTTGACGCGGCACTTTGAAACGTAAACACAACGACGCACATATACACAAGGTTATCATCAGGTACAAAAACGTAAACACAACGACGCACATATACACAAGGTTATCATCAGGTACAAAAACGTAAACACAACGACGCACATATACACAAGGTTATCATCAGGTACAAAAACGTAAACACAACGACGCACATATACACAAGGTTATCATCAGGTACAAAAACGTAAACACAACGACGCACATATCACAAGGTTACAATCAGGTACAAAAACGTAAACACAACGACGCACATATACACAAGGTTATCATCAGGTACAAAAACGTAAACACAACGACGCACATATGCACAAGGTTACAATCAGGTACAAAAACGTAAACACAACGACGCACATATACACAAGGTTATCATCAGGTACAAAAACGTAAACACAACGACGCACATATACACAAGGTTATCATCAGGTACAAAAACGTAAACACAACGACGCACATATACACAAGGTTACAATCAGGTACAAAAACGTAAACACAACGACGCACATATACACAAGGTTATCATCAGGTACAAAAACGTAAACACAACGACGCACATATGCACAAGGTTACAATCAGGTACAAAAACGTAAACACAACGACGCACATATACACAAGGTTATCATCAGGTACAAAAACCCCTCCCCAAATTTCCGTTGCATAAATAACATCCAAGACGAAGAGTTCTTGTTGAGAAGCTAACAGTTTCTCGCTTAGTCAAGAAATTCCCCGCACTTTACGGAACACAATGCTCATCATGCGCACGACAGTCTGCCATTGGTCCCTATCCTGAGCCAGATTAACCCAATCCACGTCCTCCCATCCTAAAACCCTGTACGTACTCGTATTTGTCTGTTCTCCTATGAGTGTCACATGTATGCCCATCCTTGTTATTATCATCCTGATATCTGATGATGAGTACACACACACACACATATATACACATGCCTACATAAGGTTAATATGTACTTATTATGTGTACGTATGGACGTAGACTGATGTGTGCATGCATGTCCACTATTCTAAAGAACAGACGCAATGCCATTTACCCTCTACCCCAAACCAAGCTTCCTACCAGAATCACAAATGCACGTACAGCGGCAAATGGTTGGTCACTTATGGGACAGTGCCGGATGAATGCTGCAATGTAATGGCGATTCACAAGTAATTACTCATGGAATAAACTTCGGATACTTCAGCCGGGGGTCTCCACCCTACCAAAAGAGAAGTGATTTGCAACACAGATGTTTGGAGACAGACTTTTACATATTTTATGTATTAAAATACTATATTTAATATCAAACACATAATTTAAACGATAAAATTATTGGTACTATATAGCGACTCTTGCTGTAAGTAATTAATGTACATATTACTATTCACTGACATACTGTACGCTGCGCACGACTGTGAAAAGTTGACTCCCTGATGATGGCTACGATGGTTAGCCGAAACATGTAGGAGTAAAAAGAATTGTTGTGCAGTGGTTGGTAATAAACACTCACATATTAACCGAATGTCTTACCTTCTGCTTGTCCAGCACCTGCAGAATGTCGTCCACATCCCCAACAACAACAGCCTGCTGTCGAAGCATCTCCTCCTCTAAAGTTAGCCAATCGCGAATCTGAAAATACAACAACGTAACATTTAAACCTACGTAACACTAATGTAACAAACCCTTAAAATTGAGTTTCTACCCCACCGAAAACACTCGGTCTCAATTACAAGGACCAATGACTCAGTATTGCATAGGGAAATAATTGTAACTGAATGCATGAAGAAATGAACAGAGAGTAAATGGTGAACTGACAGCTGCCATTCCTTCCCAGAATCTTCTGTCTTCCCGTCTGCTACCCAAAACATGAAGACTGAAACACAAAGAACCATAACATTGCCTAGCCTAATCACAAATTACACACCAACGAAATGCACAATATTTTCACTTTTTATTCTTTAACCCCTACATATGTTTCAGCCCTTACAAGGCCATCTTCAGGGGGCTCGTAATCTACATTTACTTTACATCCATTGTTTATGTCTGCTATTATGTTATCTATCACATAGAGTCAAGTTTCATTATCATTTATAGATTACAGTTATTTACAATTTCTGTATTTAAATATATAAAACACAGATTATAAAATCCTTAAATAAGGATCGTCACTACTTTCGTAGTAAAAAGATAAAATGAAGCTATATGGTTTTTTTAAGATGTATCTGCTACCATTAGCTTGTTTTTGGCAGTTGGTTCTGTACATATAGGTAATCAGTAAAGTAAAACAGGTCCTGTTTGTGTTGTAAGGTACAATGGTGCGGTGTGTATGTATGTGTGGATGTAAAGTAAATGTAGATTACGAGCCCCCTGAAGATGGCCTTGTAAGGGCTGAAACATATGTAGGGGTTAAAGAATAAAAAACGAAAACACACTGCATTTCGTTGGTGTGTAATTTGTGAGTTGTTAAAAAATGCAAGATGAAGATAATATACAATAACTTTGCCTGTTGCTTTGAACGGGTGCAAAACTTGGACTCTCGCATTAAGGGTAAACACAGACCGAGGGTGTTCACGACCAGGATGTTGAGGACGATATGTGTGTCCAAGAAGGAGGAAACAACAAGAGGCCATGCTGATTGTACGTACTTACGATATACAGTGATACCTCGGCTAACGAAGATAATTCGTTCCGGAATCACATTCGTTAGCCGAAATCTTCGTTAGCCGAAAAGTGAGCAACTTTCTGCTTCCCTTGGGTTTGTCGCTTACTTTTTTTGGTTGGTGAGTCTCCCCTATGTGATGTGGTCAGCTCATTTCTTTGTCACACACATACAGACGGAAAAGATAAGCTCCTGGAATGGCCCAACCGTTCATGTTTGCTGCTTTATGTTAGCGCGAGCATCCACTAAAACATTCGTTAGCCGAATCCATATTCGTTAGCCGAGTCCGAAAAACAGCGAAAAAAATCTTCGTTAGCCGAAAAATTCGTTAGCAGGGTCACTCGTTAGCCGAGGTATCACTGTATATTTGTGCTGATGGCACGTACTTGTGAGATACCAGATGAAATTTACTCAACTGGATCACAAATTCCTAGCATCAAACTACATACTGTGTTGTGATCAGAACCACGATAAGTGTGTCCCTGTCACAACGGCATGGCGCGTCCTCAGGTTGCGGATGGAGGAACGGCCTCCGGATATGGAGGGTAGCTGCGAATACATTGAATAAGCAGTCGCGGAGAGCCGACAAGGGATGGTCCTCCAGCTTGGGGGATGGGCGAGGTGCTAACAACTCCTCACCGTAAAAATTACCATGTTACGAAACACAACACGAAGCCTCGGACCTGAACTGATTCTTTGGTACAACTTAAGCAACGGAAAAGGAATATGAGATTTGGAACATGGAACGTGAGGAGCCTGTATAGGTCAGGGTCACTTATGACAGTGGCCAGGGAATTAGCTAGGTACAAATTAGATTTACTGGTTGTACAGGAGGTTGGGTGGGACAAAAGAGACACAGTACGAGCAGGGGATTATACTTTTGTATATGGAAAAGGAAATGAGTCATCAATTGGGAGCAGGTTTTTTTGTACATCAGAGAATAGTATCAGCAATTAAGAGAGTAGAGTTTCTTAGTGATAGGATGTCATATATGGTGCTGAGAGGTCGCTGGCGTAATATCATTGTTCTGAATGTGCATGCACCAACTGAGGAGAAAAGTGATGACTCAAAGGACAGTTTCTATGAGGAATTAGAACACGTTTTCGGTCATTTTCCTGAGTACCACATGAAAATTCTGTTAGGAGATTTTAATGCAAAATTGGGGACGGAGGATACCTTCAAACCGACGATTGGGAATGAGAGTTTACATGAGTATAGTAATGATAATGGAGGCAGAGTAGTAAGCTTTGCCACATCAAAAAATCTAGTTGTCAAGAGCACGATGTTCCCGCACCGAAACATTCACAAATACACCTGGACCTCTCCTGGTGGGAATACTCAAAATCAGATCGATCACATATTGATAGATAGGAGATGGCATTCAAGTATACTCGATGTGTGATCTTTCAGGGGAGCTGACTGTGATACTGATCACCATCTGGTGGTTGCAAAAGGTAGGGAAAGACTGGCGGTAAGTAAACAAGCAGCACAGAAGTTTGATGCGGAGAGATTTAATCTCAAAAAGCTAAATGAACTAGAGGTTAGGAAACAGTATCACAAACAGGTTTGTAGCTTTGGAGAACTTCAATGTTAGTAAGTACATAAATAGGGCTTGAGAAAACATTAAAGAGAGTATCAAAATCTCAGCTAAAGAGAGTCTAGGGCTGTATGAAAGGAAGCAGCATAAACCACGGTTTGACGAAGAATGTTCAAAATTTTTAGATCAAAGGAAGCAGGCTAAAATGCAGTGGTTACAGAATCCAAACCAAAGTAATGTAGATAATCTGAACAATGTAAGACGTAAAGCTTGTAGACATTTAGGAACAAAAAGGAGGAATGTCTGAAAGCTAAAATTAACTAGAAACAAACAGTAAGAACAAGATTATCAGAGACTTGTATAGGGGCATCAATGACATTAAGAAGGGTTACCAGCCTAGAAACAATGTAGTAAAGGATGAGAAAGGTGATCTGGTTGCAGACACTCATAGTATTTTGGCTAGGTGGAGGAATCATTTCTTTCAGTTATTGAATGTACGAGTACATGGGGTTAATAATGTTAGGCAGACTGAAATACATACAGCAGAGCCACTATTGTCTGAGCCCAGTGCCCCTGAAGTTGAGATGGCTACTGAAAACCTAAAAAGGCACAAATCACCAGGTAGTGATCAAATTCCAGCAGAACTGATTAAACCAGGAAGTAGGACAATTCGTTCTGAGATCCATAAACTTATTAATTCTATTTGGAAGAAAGAGGAATTACCTGAGCAGTGGAAGGAGTCAATCATTGTACCTATTTATAAGAAGGGTGATAAAACAGATTGCAGTAATTATCGAGGCATATCACTTTTGTCAACCACACACAAAATTCTATCCAACATATTTCTGTCAAGTTTCACTCAATATGCAGGGGAAATTATTGGGGAGCATCAGTGTGGATTTAGACGTAACAGGTCGACTACTGATCATATATTCTGCATTCGTCAAATACTTAAACAAAAATTGGAATACAATGAGGCAGTGCATCAGCTATTTATAGACTTCAGTAAAGCCTATGATTCAGTAAGGAGGGAGGTCTTTTATAATATTCTCATTGAATTTGGTATCCCCATGAAACTAGTAAGGCTAGTAAAAATGTGCCTAAATGAAACCTGTAGCAGAGTCCGGGTAGGCAAACATTTGTCCGACACATTTCCTATTAAGAATGGTTTGAAACAAGGAGATGCTTTATCGCCATTGCTTTTCAACTTTGCTCTGGAATATGCCATTAGGAGGGTTCAGGCAAACCAGGAGGGCTTCAAATTGAATGGTACACATCAGCTTCTAGTTTATGCTTATGATGTTAATATATTGGGCGGAAGCGTACATGCTATAAAGAAAAACACAGAAGCTTTAGTAGACGCTAATAAGGAGATTGGTCTAGAAGTAAATGCTGAGAAAACTAAGTACATACATGGTTATGTCTCGAGATCAGAATGCAGGACAAAATCACAACATAAAGATAGATAATAAATCCTTTGAAAGGGTGGAACAGCTCAAATATTTGGGAACAACCCTAACGAATCGAAATTCCTTTCAGGAAGAAATTAAGAGCAGATTGAATTCGGGGAGTGCTTGTTATCATTCGGTGCAGGATCTTCTGTCTTCCAGTTTGCTATCTAAAAATACAAAGATTAAGATATACAGAACTATAATTGTGCCTGTTGTTTTGTATGGGTGTGAGACTTGGTCTCTCACACTGAGGGAGGAACATAGGCTGAGGGTGTTCGAGAATAGGGTGCTGAGGAGGATATTTGGGCCTAAGAGGGACGAGGTAACAGGGGAGTAGAGAAGACTACATAACGAGGAGCTTAATGATCTGTACTCATCAGCAAATATTATTCGGGTGATCAAATCAAGAAGAATGAGGTGGGCGGGGCATGTAGCACGTATGGGTGAGGGGAGAGGTGCATACAGGGTTTTGGTGGGGAGACCTGAGGGAAGGAAACCACTTGGAAGACCCAGGTGTAGATGGGAGGATAATATTAAAATGGATCTTCAAGAAGTGGGATGGGGGGGCATGGACTGGATTTATATGGCTCAGGATAGGGACAGGTGGCGGTCTCTTGTGAATGCGGTAATGAACCTTTGGGTTCCATAAAATGCGGGGAATTTCTTGACTAGCTGAGGACCTGTTAGCTTCTCAAGAAGGACTCTGCTCCATGGAGTTAGTTAGTTAGTTAGTTGTGATCAGAAAGGCTCACCAATGAACCTTATGTTGAACAATGAATCCAGTGAACATCCTCATACCAAATATCTGCAACGTGCATTTGCATGTTACTCTCCTACGCACGACGAAATGCTCCGAGTGGCCCATTCTGCTGACGTTCTCTGACTATGCAATTCTAATTTCCCACATGCATGTTTCATGTCCTTTATCTCATCGTCCCAATAGTACTGTATATCAAATACAACTTCTATATACGCTACTGTTGCCAATGTGCAGCAGCGAGGCTGCTAAGTGATGTGCAAGTCCTGCCATGTTCTTGGCACGATTTAAATCACAATTTCACATCTTTTAATTACATTTGTATAGGCGTACTTTAATTTTTAGGCACTTCGCAAAAAAAAAAGTACGCAAACAACTATTAGTTTCTTCGTGTCTCCTTGTCTGTCTGTCATTCTGTCAGTCGTTCCGCATGGAACAACTCGGCTCCCACTGGAAGGGCTTAATAGTTGTGATTTTTACGATTGGCGACATATTTCGATTCCCTACCGTACATGTTTTTAGTGTTATTCCTCCTTTTACGTCGCCGATAATTGTGACATCAGCACGCAAAACCCTACCCCGGGCGACTGTAGTATAGTCGTGTACAAATGTTATATAAAAACACAGTCTTACACAACACAGATACAAGTTTTCCAGGTTACTAGTTTCGGCTTTGTTAACAAGCCATCATCAGACCTTTTCTTATCAAGAGCTGTCCAGAAGACTACAGTCGTGTACATTCGTGTTACAAGAATATATTTCAAACACGAAAGTCGTATCAATAGGAACAGCGTTCGATAACGGCCGACGGCTGTCCTCCGGCTTGCTCAGGTCTCTCACCTGCAACAACGACCGCAAAGTACGTACAGTACAATCGCGTGAACTGAGGTCTGTACTTCGTGTGCTGAAAAGCATTGAAATGGAAGAGAATAACGCAAATATGTCACGGACACTACACTCAAGGTCACTATGCATTTACCGACGTCTGCTGAACACGACCTGCCCGCTTGCTATCCACGACGTGTAGGCCTACCCTACAAAATAGCTAAATTACATGGATTCCGACATCTCTTGATTATATTTTAAACATCAATTGGAAGGCTTCGAAAAACAGGATGTGCAACTACAACTGCTGTAGAATGTCCCTTTTATCATGTCCCCCGAGCACGGCTACTGTCACGAGATGTCCCGGCGGATGCCAGATTTCTACGCGATAAAGCTGCCGTGCTCGGGGACACCTTTCATTTAATTATATTGATACGTGAACATGAAAGCATAACAGCTCTTTTCTCTAAAATTCTGTTCAACTCCGATAAGGGAGATTGACTTGTGGGTTTATAAACATTTGATAGTATAAGGTTTGAAGGAAATATACAGGGCATACACAAAAGAATGGTGCGGTTTCAAAAGTGAATAAAAAATTTATGTCTCACATTACACGGGCACAACATACACCGTCAGCGGCAGCAACTGTCCATGTTTCTCATGCGCTACCAGCAGTTCGCTTCTCATGCTTACTGCGTGGAATGTACGAGTGCTTCTCAATCGTGTTCTTCCACAGCGCTGGATCGGACGTGCTGCTGCAAATGGAGACAAGAACCTTCTCCCTTGGCCACCCCTTTCGCCAGATCTTACACCGTGCGATTTCTTTCTTTGGGGGTTCGTTAAAGACAGCGTTTATGTACCACCATTGCCCACGTCCATCCATGAAATTCGTGATCGGATAACGCTAGCACTGCAGGCCATTACAGCGGACATGCTACACCGGGTCTGGGATCAGTTTGATTACCGTGTGGATGTGTGTCGTGTGACCCAGGGTGCACACATTGAAGGATTGTAATTACCAAATGAGAAACTTGGACAGTTGCCGCCGCTGACGGTGTATGTTGTGCCCGTGTAAGATGAGAAATAAATTTTTTATTCACTATTGAAACCGCACCATTCTTTTGTGTATGCCCTGTATAACAAGCAAGCCTACAGGGATATTGCTTTGCTTGTGATGGCAAAGATATTTAAAACAAGCTGAACCGACGAAGACAAACCACCGCCTGGTTTAAGAACGCCCATTATCTCAGCGCTCTATTCTTTTACAGTCCGAAGAACTAGAAGAGGCCAGCCAGTGAAATAACAATGCTAAGAGAAATGGAATGCCTCACTTCACCATCATATCCGAGAAGGTTTACAGGATCGTCCTGCTCCATATCGTGATAAGGATGGACGTGGGCACAGTGCTGACCGGACCACTAATTTCCATCTGATGCTGCACGCACACAATGCCTGCCTGACACATTCATTACCAAGCGTCTTCATGGTCACAGCACACGAACAGCGGCAATGACGACAACAGAGTACCAGCAAAAGTATCAAACATCTACTACCGCAACAAAGACACTGATCTTGAAGTATGACATTCTCACACAACAGTGGTTCCCAAAACATGTTCGGACGAAATACGTGTTAAACGACCTGGATCGATGTGTACTGCTATTGAAATCGAGTAATGCCCGTCTTCTCCCAATCCTGTTTATTCAACGACGGAGCCAAGTGCTACGATTATTCGGCATCGATGGTACATTAAATAAAAAGGAGTACGAAGCATCGCTAGAATGATACTACTAACTGGGAAAACCAAAGTACTAAGAGAAAAACCTGTCCCAGTCAAGAATTCCACAGACAGGCGTGGGTTCGAACTCAGGATTCTGCGGTGACAGAATGGCGACTATCCACCTAAACTCCCCCACCCCCATTTTCGCACAAAAAGACACCTGTAACACGAACCAGATTCGTTCCTTGGCAGTCTTTCGTTAAATGAAAATTAATTCCCCCTCAATTTAAATATTTAAGGTTACATAAGTTAATACACAATATACAACACAAGCGCATGTATGTATGTACATACGTATTCATGCATGCATGTAAGTATTTACATTTTAACTATGACGTAGGCCTGCACCTACAAAATAAGCCTTCACACTTGTAATAGTATAAATGTTCCATCCAGATTTGCGAGATAATGCAGTTTTCACAACGTACGAGTATTATGTATATAAATTTGTGACAAGCTGAGATCTCACGCTTGATTTTTACGTTATGCTCTTTGTATATTGAAACATCATCTTTTTGTACAGCCTATTAGGGCTTGTAGCACAAGCCGTAACATGTAGCTGTTGTTCAGTACGCGTTTTGTTCGACTGATAATTTACTGGTTCATGTACGCACATTTATAGGTGAGTACGTATAAACATACATATATATATACTGTTCGGGAACTCACGGTTTGAAATCGCGGTCCAAAGACCGACTCTCCATATAGCGGTTACTCATCGTTTTACTCAGCCTCTTCACGCAAAATCTGGGATGTAATCTCAAACTAGTCACGATAGATTTCACATTATTATCACCGTGCATTTTGTTAAATCAATAATAATACCGACGAATGCACTATATTGACCAATTTTATTCTGGCCTATTTCCCCTCACCCTACACGTGTTTCGGAACTTTAAAGTTCCATCTTCAGGGGCTTGTCTTCTGCTACTTATTATTCACACATTAAAAAACAGATTCACAATATGTACAATAGTCTGCTGACAGTCATAAAACCACTTGTAAAAATATTCGGAACACTTTAAAATAGTACGATGTGTACAGTTATCAGTTAAAATGTTAAAACTCTCGTAGAAGTATAAAAAACTGTTTGTTATAAGAAAGTTGTAATCTGTCCGTGGCGTTGGCTGTTTGTTATTACACACTACACCCTGAAAGGACAGGACAGACGCACCACAACATACAAGAAACGAACATGGAGTTATAGAAACTATGCCAGTAGTTACGTAAAATAATAACAAACAGCCAATGCCACGGACAGATTACAACGTTCTTATAACAAACAGTTTTTTTATACTTCTACGAGAGTTTTAACATTTTAACTGATAACTGTACACATCGTACTATTTTAAAGTGTTCCGAATATTTTTACAAGTGGTTTTATGACTGTCAGCAGACTGTTGTACATATTGTGAATCTGTTTTTTAATGTGTGAATAATAAGTAGCAGAAGACAAGCCCCTGAAGATGGAACTTTAAAGTTCCGAAACACGTGTAGGGTGAGGGGAAATAGGCCAGAATAAAATTGGTCAATATAGTGCATTCGTCGGTCTTATTATTGATAGTCACGATAGGTTCCTTCCACGTTCGGCATATCATTACTTGCATTATGCGATTAGACTTGTGGCACCGTCGTTAAATAAGCCGTAATAAAAAGAAGACAACGTGACAATAAGCTAAACGCGTTTCCTTGCCTCCGAAATAAAGAATGTGTCCACAGTTGTGGCTCCATGCTTTCATTCCTATATCGACACTAACAGTTCAATATAACACTAATCTAAACAGACACGTTTGACATCATCGAAGAAACAGGGAGAACAGGAAGTGTGGAACTTAAAACACGGAAAGAGCACGAGTCAGACGAAGGACTTGCAAACGGTGACCACACGTACGATGAGCGGGCGACACGTTATCATACTAACAAGCCCTCTCGTGCTTACGTGATTCGGGACTTTTTATTCTGCAACATAACGACGTCACAGCCGACGGCTGGCGTCGCGGTAGCGCTATCAATTTGTAATCAAAATGTAGCTAGTTACAGTCTCAGCCGCGCCACCGTTTGTTCTATTTTCGTGATTTTCTCACGTCGAATGCGATCACAGTGCCCACAGACATACTGCAACCACCTCTATCCTAACTTCACCTGTACACTATTCAGGTACAGTCTCATGCCACACTACCTGACCACTACACATGAAACAGCGTCGTTAAGTGACTTAAAAATCAATCATAATTTACTGTCTGTACCAAGTTCGCCTGTCGATGGCCACGCACGTGCATTTACGTGCACTCGGTACAGTTCGCACATAAATGAATGATCTACTATATGTACTTTTATATAATCTGTGGCTATAATGTGGCTGAATTATGTTTGCTTGTTTTATGAAATCCATCATGAGCTACGATCTTTAAATTATCTAGAGAAGTAAACCCGTTAAAACTTTTATTGCATGCAGTTTGAGGTTATGAAATACATTAAATACAACGCACTGTTCAGTGGCGGGACCGTATGACTGCAACGAACCTTGGGGCTCCATACAACAGAATTTGTTGACTACGTGACGAAACACAAATACACACTATTCCGTCTAACACAACACATTATTATTTCTTTCAACGCTACATGTTTCGATCGAAAACGATCACCATAAGGCGTTTTTCTACTAAACCTTAAAAAATCAAGGTAAAATGTTACTATTTGCGACATCTCTCAAATTACACAAAATATTTCTTATAATAAAGTTGTAGTTTTTGATAGCATCTCATGTAAGTAGTCGGTTGTGTAATCACTATGGAAATGATAAAGTGTTGTTTTTTACGGAATAGTGTATATTTATGTGATTAGCTGGACACAACGGGATGGATACCATTAAAAAATTATCTTACGGAAGATTTACCTCCTCGAAAAGCAATCTGCTGTTTGGAGTTAGTAACTTGAGTTACTATTTGTTACTATGTCATAAACCATGTCATGTTCTGGACCACGAATTTTAATTTTACACGTACGGAAATGGCACATACGTTGACGCAGCTCTAAACCAAAACACGCACACACAGGCGCGCGCGCAAGCGCTGCTTTAAGTAAATACAGGGCATACACAAAAGAATGGTGCGGTTTCAAAAGTGAATAAAAAATTTATTTCTCACCTTACACGGGCACAACATACACCGTCCCAGAGTGCACACATTGAAGGATTGTAATTACCAAATGAGAAACTTGGACAGTTGCCGCCGCTGACGGTGTATGTTGTGCCCGTGGAAGGTGAGAAATAAATTTTTTATTCACTTTTGAAACCGCGCCATTCTTTTGTGTATGCCCTGTATATTTCTATTGTTTGTTTAATTTTACGCGGCATCGCTGAGGGCTGAAATGGTAACGAACTGTGGCCTGCAGAGGATGGAAAAAGAATCCTATGTGGCATGAAGCCAGCCTGCTGCACTTCTCAGTCGCTGACGGATGTTGTCTACGTCACGCTTACACGTGCTTCAACTCTTGACGAATTCGAAATGACAAGGTCGATCGAAGCGCAGAGCGGAACTATTACCATTATTCGCACGATGATTTTCAGTTCAAAATAAACAAGAATTTTCGAAAAATCTGCACTGCCATTTTTCACATCTCACTGCCCTTGATGTCAATTTACAGCAGACACAATCCTACAGTTGCAAAGGTAAATCACAGAATACACAGTCATAAGTACTTCCCTGAACTTCGCTACGTAAAGAAATAAAACCACATACAATATAGTTTAAAATTGTGTGTATGGCAATGATGTACTTTTGGATGTTAAATAAAGGGCTTAGAATTTAGCGTCATGTAAAGAAACGTAAATTTAGAGCCATTAAATGTTTTGCCTGTGCTCACCGTCCAGCGTGGACAAATATAAAAGCAAACTGTTTTCAATCAGTCCATGTCTCCATTCTCAGAAAATGATACGGAAACATCAAAACAACAGGACCCAATAGGTACAGCCCTTCTCAACCACTGAGCAACATGACACTTGCAGCTGGCCCCACATACACACACCTAACATACGTCAACATGGAAAGACTTGTCTAACTTCTTGTAACTCTGAACACTGGATGGAGGACAAGGCCTACATCAGACATACAGCCATCAGCACCATACACAAGACTCGCACTAATTCGCAAAATACACTGCAGAACCCTTCAAGTCGGACTTGTACTCTCAACTTGCCTGGCTCGAATCCCGGCCGCGACACAAACTAATCTTCAGGTCTTCTCTGATTTACCTCAATCCCGCCAGATAAATGGCGGGATGGGAATCTACTTAAACTACACCAACATCGCTTTCTCGCACACCCAGTACATTACGAATCATCATCATCACGTTCTTTTTGGGCGCGTTCGCAAAATTGCGAAAAGCGACTATTTTCTTCGTCATGCCTGTCTGTCCGTTCGCATGGAACAACTCGGCTTCCACTTGACGGATTTTCATAAAAATTTGATATTTGAGTATTTTTCGAAAATCTGTCCAGAAAATTCAAGTTTCATTAAAATCTGACAAGAATAACGTGTATTTTACATGAAGACCTATGTACATTTATGGTAATATATCGCTGAATTCTACTTAGAATGCAAAATATTTTAGACGAAAATTGGTGACAAAATCAGAACACACATTTTATGCTCAATAATTTTTTTTCCAAAAAGTACCGTTTATGAGATAATGTGGAAAAATACGGTACAGCCAGATATGCCACAGATGACACTATAATACGGCGCATGCGCCTTGCAAGCCGGATAATTGAGGCTACAGACACACATTCAGAGTATGTAATAGTTACTGCTTTTTCGCGGCAACAATGATTACGCGAACGCGCCTCAATGCTAGTTTCTATGTACATTGCCTGTCTTGTGATGCAATGCTTACTATGTGCTCACAAAATCCAACAGTTAATGTACATATCAGTCAACTGAAAAAGAAACCGTCATTTCAATCCTAGAAACATCAATCTCGAATGTGAACCTCACAGCAAAACCTCGTCCTACTGCTGTACATTTATATAACATGGAACGGTTTACCACTGGCTACGTAAATGCTGTCGTCTCAAACCATTTCCACAGAAACGTTATTTTTACGTACTTACAGAGATGGTAGCTCGGTACAGGTGTATGTTCGAAAACGACATCTCAAGGATAAAAATTTCACTTAATGTACAGTTCTAACGTAACACATATCAGGGTTAGGAACGAAGAGGAAGAGGTACGAAAGGGAATACGGTACAGAAAGGAAGGAGGAGAGATATAAAGATAAAACAGCAATGTTTCCTATTCAATTTCAAAGAGTTCTGTAAACTAGTGAGAATATAAACTGGCACCGTATCCTGCGCCTTGCACCAAGCCGTGAGGATGTACTGGGAATAATGAGATTCCGATCCGGACATTTTAACCCTCGGTACATCCAGGTTACCACGCCGGGAAGGGACTAGGGACTTACTGAACATGAGGACGAAGAGAAAAAGGACAAGGCCTCTATCGGGAATCAAACCCTGCCTCTCTTTAATCTGAAACTTTCCGTATTACCAACTGCGCCCACATTTTCAACAAACCCAGCGAATACAGAAATAAACTGTTTATAACTTTGTATCCATTTACAAATACACACGGGCCTAAAGAGCGTTAAGTCGATGACAGCGTAGCTTCCATAGGCGGTGACATGAAGACGGAAGAGCCAGACATGACGTCAGAGTATTTACACCGTCTGGGGTAAACACGGAGCACTACGTAGCTCCACACCTTGACTTGCTAATACAACAGAGACAAACCATTTTCGGGTGACCAGCCTCGTTAGCCCGGAGATTCAGTCGAACGTTCCGGAAACCTACTCTGTCCCTATCAACAGGAATGACAGGAACAGAGCAGATTTCGTACAACGTTTATACTTTATACCCGAACCGGCACGGCTGGTCACCCGAAACATTTACAACGTTTATTCGCCGTAAAAGCTTAAAGTCTTTTGATACAAATCCAAGCTTTGATTTCAAACTTCCGCCGCGATGTTGATGAGAACTGCTCTTCTTCTGGGATATTACGCAGCGTCGAGTGGTAATTGTTTACCGACGTTTCGGGACAACGTATCGGTCCCGTTTTCAAGGGTTCAGAAGTCCAAGAAGGAAGGAATTCTTGATCTTGAAGATGGGACCGATACGTTGTCCCGAAACGTTGGTAAAGGATTACCACTTGACGCTGCGTAATATCCCAAAAGCAGCGCAGTTCTCAAATCCAGTCTTCATTTCTGAGCTCCTCATAAGGTCACACAAGTTCGAAATAGCGCCAAAAACCGGGGGACAAAACCATGGAGACAGGAAAAACCTTGCTGGTGAGACAGGAGATGTGTGTGTGTAATCAAAAGAATAAAAATGTCTACGACAAACAAGAACAGACTATCAAGCTCAAGTATAAGAATGACAGCGTAAAAGTGAGTGGGGGGGGGGGGGGGGGGGGTTGAATTTGAGGGATATGGTGCACGTTCAACATGCAAAGGGGACAATATATGGCCAACGTTGAAACAGCTGTGGAACACACACTTACTTACGTGGAGACTTTACAGGTAGCATTATGAAACACACTGTGTCACAGATCAGGGTGTGTATGCCCTACTAACCACTACAGCCCGATACACACAGTCCTCTCTACAATTTGTGTACTGATGCAGTCGCCCTGACATTTTCTCAAGGGAAATACACGTAAAAGGCATCACAGCTTAACTGAGAAAACGCCGAGGCGTACTGTTGAACTAACGTAACGTAACGTAGCGCAAAGAAACTCGCTCGTTAACCGTATGTTACAGCAGAGGCATCACGGCAGTCCACGCTGTACTCTGTTAACAATGTAACACAGCGCGTACTTTAAATGCTGAACGAGGCAAAGTAAAACACGTAAAAGCTTGCATGTAATTACACAGGCTGCCCTTCTATAAGGGCACAATTATGTAGAAATACGTGCGGTATTATTTTTGATTAATAAATTTGGAAAAATGTTGAATTCGAAATTTGACTTATGAATGAAAGATACAACAGAAATGACGTCACAAACATTACCGATAAAAGATAAAAAAAGAGTAAAGCTCGCCCTGTAACATGCTATGAAGGAAGAGAGAGGAGGAGAGATATAGCTATACTCATTCACAACCTCGCCGCGGCCGCTTTATCCCCGCGGAGAGACCCTGTACATATTGCACAGGAGGCTGAGTGGGCCTCGGGGTCAGCCTGGACAATGCGGAAAATCTCGCCTCCACCGGCGTTAGAACCCCAGGCTGTACAGACCGTGGCGAGTTGCTACACCGATTACACTATATAGCCGCCCCCGGATGAGGAATTCATAAACCCCAATTTCATAACGCACAGGATGGCGCAGAGCCGACTGCAATTCACAACGCACTTTTGCCCTACGATGGGGGGTAGGAAGCAGAGTGTGCACACCGAGAAAAACATGATGTCATACCATTTCAAAACCTATTAAGTGACAATGGACCGGTGAAGTATGTAGCGTGTTAATGGGCGAAGAAGAGCTTTTGATGTATCCCGGTATCCCACGGCCTGTACGGTCGCCGGACCTGAGGGTCCCGGATTTCTTCCTATGATACTTGAAACAATGCGTATATAGAATCTCCCACACACAACACAGGATCTGAAACGTACTATTCGGGATAAAATTGCGATCATATATCAAGAGATGTTGCGCCGAGTTTTTGACAATTTTGTGTGATGAATCGTTTTAAGACAGCGTGTTGCAAACGAAGGAGGCCACCTTCAAGACGTTATCTATCAAAAGTAATCAATCAGTAACAAACTGCTTGCTTTGTACTTAAAAATAGTGCAATTCATTTTATCCATTTCTTGTTGTGTAAAATACGGTGTGTCAATAAGCGGCAGACGGCTCTGCGCCACCCAGTATAAAGACTTCAACTAAAGATCTACAAATACTCTGTTACTGACACTCAGTTCTGTATCATAAATGAACAGTAACACTGGTTTTAGGTGATGAGTTAGCGAGCAGTTTCTGACCAAACTGTTAAAAGATTGACGAAAATAACTGCATCATGAACGTGACAGAGCAACACTTCAATACTTTCCTCCCCCTACGAATGCATGTTTCAACTAATCGGATTTTCCGACCACAAATTGGTACTCATTTCACATCTCTCCCACGCACGCTACACGACCTTCTCATCTCCTCTATTTGACTATTCTATTGAGCTTCAGCAAAGAATGTTAGTTATGCAGCTTAAAGCGGTACCTGAACCCACAAAATTGCTGTATTTTGCAGACATGCAGACAGATACTCCCGGGCAATAAGGCAATCCCCGACACTTCCGTTCCCAAGAGGGATAACATAACTCTAAATCGGGTAACTCAAAATTCTATGCTGCAAACTCGCTTTCCTTTGGTGTCTCTGTCAGCTACCATTCCTCTCCCAGAAACTCTTATGTGAGAGCTCAACACATCGGGTGGCAACAGTACTACACAAACGCTCCTAGAAAGCTCCGGGGCACTTCTTAACAACCAGCGGCGGCACATAAAGAGGTGAAAAATTAGTAGCTGCTCTGTTCCCCGGTTGAGATCTTGTTCTTTAATTCAAAGAGGAAACTAGCTCCTTTCACACGACTAGAACTGAAATCTTAATCAGCTTCTATATGAACATTTAAATAAAGAGACGAAAGCCATACATTACCGCTTACAAATACACAGCCATAATTGCAAGGCCTGAGGGCTTATTTCTACTCGGGCACAGAATTACAAACTGAATCAAATGAGATCTGACAAGTGACAACATATTTCCCTAACATTTTCAGCGTCTCCATACACAAATTACAGGAACCAAACACGAGTTTTCTGTATCCTGCTTCCTTTCAGAATTCCACGAATGGTTTCGTTTGTAACTACCTAAGACGAAAGAAAGCGATGGATGAGTGGCTGAAGGCTTACAACGGCAACACGCACACAACATAATTATAATACTCTGTGATATAATGCCCACACGGCTTATGAAACTTGTTCAAATAGAACAGTATCTCAGCAAATGAATAGCATCGCCTATTACGGGTGAGAACTTTTGAGAACTCCGTATACTCCACGCCGGAGTGCTTCTTTTCATCATTCTTGTTAGAGCGCGGCTTGGCAAATAAAAGACATTCAAGTCTACCCTTAAATGATGTTCGGCGAATCATTCCCATTGCACACGTCGAAAATATAATAACAAACTCAAAATTAACGACGGTTTAAAAAGACATACAGGCCAATATTCCCCGCATTTAATGGAACCCGATGGTTCATGACCCTGAGATCTGCGCTCTCTGGGACATTACTGGACTTCTTGAACCTTGAAGATGGAACCGATAGGTTGTCTCGAAACGCTGGTACAGAACTACCACACAACGCTGCGTAATATCCCAGAAGAGCGCATATCTCATCTACATCGCGGCGGAAGAATGCAATCACGTTCGTTACCCTGTTTGCAAGATCCCGTCACTTGACCATATCCTCAACCAGAAAAATCCAGTCGAATCCCGTCTATTCTGTTTCCTTAGCATCCACTTTAATATTATCCTCCCATCTACGATTACGTCATCCAAGCGTTCTGTTACTTCCTCCCTCTTATGTGCAAATATTTTCCGTCAGCACCCTGCTCTCAACTCCATCAACGTGAGACCAAGTTACTACCCACACAAAACAATAGCTAAAATTATAGATTTGTGCATGTTAATTTTCATGTGTTTAGATATCGTATGCGAAGCCATGCATTGGCTGGTAACTGTACAGCCTTCGCTGCCCGGCCGGCAACTGTTTTCGAGTCGATATGACCGCAAATATGCAAAACACGAGAGACACACATCACGCACTGGCGGATCCGGAATAGCGTAGTCGGTATAGCAACTGGGCTACGGGCTAGATGGTCCTGGCTCCGAATCCCGGTACGAGCAAGAGCCTTTTCTCTTCTCCAAAACATCTATACCGGCTCTGGGGCCCACCTACTCTCCTATTCAATGGGGTAATGGGGTTCTTTTCCGGGAATAAAGCGCCCGGCGTGAGGTTAACCACTCACCTCCACTCAGTGCCGAGGTTAAGAATGATTGGATCTATACCTTTACTCCCCCTATATGCCTTCCTGGCGTAGAAAGGAATACTTTACTTTTCCACATCACACACTAATCCTTCAAGTGTACACCGACACGAGGAGTACTAAATCGGCCGGAAACACACCAAATACATCATCCGTCATCTTGCTTTACACTAAAATCACATCGCTTCAAAAATCGTATTTTGTTACTCTTATCCCACACACAACCCGGAACTACAAAAACTACATCAATATCTTATCAACTGACTGTGCAGATTTTACTGACTAAGACTCACGTATTTCTGTACAAAAAAAACAGCTTGTGATTATGTTTAACAAACTTTTCAAGCACACCTAGCTCATTAATTTCAGACTTCCTTGATTTTAAGGCCGAGGTAATCTAAAGTTCACCAACTGGTGTAATTATGATTGATAAAAGTGAGGGAAAGGATAGTGGCCAATTCAACAAAAGGCACACACCAAAATTCTCATGACCAGATTGACGAATACAGCCGAACCATTTCCGTCACAACAACAAAGAAACGACGTGATTCTAAATTTCACACTGTTGACACCGTGCATCTTCGTCATATTAAATTAAGTTATAAACCAACCGATGCACACTAAAACCACTTTTTAAGTAGCTTTATTATAAAATTGTTAAAATTGATGAAACAACAAACATGGGTGGAACAAACAAGCATGTGGTTGTGTGTGCGTGGTATTAATGTTGATAAAGTGATTCTAACAGCCTTAAAAAGTGTGAATATATACCATATGAAGAGGATGACAGTATTACAGCTTTTAATACCACACGCCAGCAGTTCCACAATCTACCATCTACAGTGCTTTTATAATTTTACAACTTTTAGAGAATCTTTTTACAAGATTTTAACTTATGTTTCAAAGTGCAGATAGAATATTTTAAATCATGTGTTGAAGTGACTGTAGCTTTTAGCAATAAACCCCCCTGACGATGATCCTAGGATCGAAACACGTGTAGGGGTACAATTTTAACAATTTTATAATAAAGCTACTTAAAAAGTGGTTTTAGTGTGCATCGGTTGGTTTATAACTTAATTTAAGACGTGATTCTAATTAATGAGTGGTATAGAAGTTCGCTTTAAACCTCAGGCGTATAAAACCAAGCAAGTTTCGTAGCCAAGTTGAGTTGACTGAACATGAAGAAACTTAATTTACACTGAATCGACTTCTTACCAATTGGCAGAATCAACAAATCAATTCAAATTCTTGTAACGAATCTCCGAATAATAAAGCTGCAGCTAACGAGAATTTCAACTGGCATGAATAATTAAGGACTTAATGCCAAATTAATTTAAACACACAAAAAGAGGCGTCAAACGCAATAAATGAAGGATAAAGTCGCAATAAACCGATAAGAAATTAAATTACTTATTTAAGGTATTTATAACACAGAGTGGCTGATTTCGCAGTTTAATGATACTGTAACAAATACAGAGGTTCGTTTGCATGAAATTACATTATACATATATTTATGATCACTTCAAAGAATGAGAGCAGTTATGGTACTGTGAAAGCAATTGTCTGAAAGAACTGAGGAAAACTACGTACAACATCTTCGTGATTTCATTCTTTTTGGACTCTTTGATCCTTGAAGATGAGGCCGGTAGGTTGTCCCGAAACGTCGGTGGCAAACTACCAATACGCTGCGTAAAATCCCAGAAGAGCGAAGACCTCATCTACGGTAAACATCTGTCACGACAGTCGGCACATCTGCCGACGTTCGATGTCAGCTACATGCCGGGTCATTATCGCTGAGACAATTCTCGAGAGCTCAAAACGCTACACAACTGGACAATGCAGTGGCATTCTGCCCAAACAGCCGCGAAAGGGGAAAACAGGTACACAGCCGGCATGAACTGCACGAAACTTGTGGCTGCACGTAATATCACGAGGCTGCATCACTAAGGGTGACTCACTGGCTTCTTAGGACGAAAACTGGGTTCAATCCCGGGATGGTGAGTGTGGGACTTAAGGTAGTCAAAATGGCAATGGACAAGATTCTTCTCCGAAGACTTCGACTTTTCCCGGCCAGTTGTCATTCCAACAATGCTTCATGCATGCTCAGCTATCGTGGCAACCTGTACAACAGGCCCATCTAAGGCCGAAGTCACTAAGATACAATCTCACAGTACTCATATCATTCATAACAACGCTGGAAACGCCGAAGATTATCTTCTGCAATGCCGCCATGTTGATTGGCAATTATTTGCCGATGTTTCGGACGATCTTAAGGAAAAGAGAAGATACTGGAAATTGAAACAGGAAGCACTAGATCGCACTCAATGGAGAACTCGCTTTGGAAGAGGCCACGGACCTGTCGTAAGACAGACCACAAAATGAATGAATGAATGAATGAATGAATGAATGTTTCGGATGAGCCTGCTGCATCCATCTTCAGGGTAATACAAGAAGAGTGACTCTTCTTGAACGCCGAAAATTAGCAATCAGCACGGTGTCACATCCCTGAAGGCTCTAATTTTCAAGAACGGCTGTGAAAACTATCAAATAACACTGGAAACGGCAGTGCCTGTCCTCCGTACGACGCGTCACATCACAGCAGATAATCTTAACGGGTAAATTATCTGTTGAACATCATGAAAACGTTTCATTACAGTCAGTATGCGCCAAGTCAAGTAAAGTAAAGTTCACCCTAGAACAGGCCATGAAGGCCCAGACGGGAAGTACAGTACTCTCTCCTTAACCTCGGCGCTAGATGGGGATGGGGTGGTGAACGCCACGCCTCGACCGCTTTACCCCCGGGAATGACACGGTACCCATTGTACAGGAGGCTGGGTAGGCCCCAGGGGCGGTCTGGACGGGTGCTGAAAATCTCGCCCCCACCGGGATTCGATCCCCGGACCGTCCAGCTCGTAGCGAGTCGCTATACCGACTGAGCTATCCCGGTCCAAGTACCTGCTTGAATGGAATGAAGGAAAGCAAAGGAGACGCTTTGACAAAAACAAACTTGTGTTGCGAGTATAATGCCATCACGTTTCTGTGGGAAGCACAGACTATACAGTCGTAATTTTCAAACGGAGATAACTAACACCAACACACTATCCGTCAACACAACATATATTCTTAAATGTCAAAAGACAGCAACATCTTCCGGCTAAATTTTATACTGTCGCCTACATCATAACGGATCGTCTTTTTGTACCTTTTTTATATCTTTTTAGTATATACATTGCTTGTTCTTTATTCTGTAATCACCGTGCATCTTTTCACAGTCACTATTTACACACACTAACTGGATACAACTCTATTTAAAAAACTGTATAGTTTTTTAAAACATATTTAAAAACCTTTTAAAAACCCGACATATGTTTCGGCTCCTATACAGCCATCTTCAGGGGTTTATCGTCGTTAAAACTGCATATATTAAAACGTCGTTCTCATTGGTTCACTTTTGGCAAGGTTAACACTTTTCACCGCCCGGCACGCACAGACACCACTTGTTATTTGTACTAAGATAATATGTTAATGTTTCGGTAGGTATTGTATTTGATGCATGGTACTGGTTTATCTTGTTCATTAGGTCGTGTTTTCCATGGTGTAGACACAAACAGTACAGCCTACACCATGGAAAACACGACCTAATGAACAAGATAAACCAGTACCATGCATCAAATACAATACCTACCGAAACATTAACATATTATCTATACATATTAACTATACAGTTTTTTAATAAAGTTGCATCCAGTTGGTGTGTATAAATAGTGATTGCTTGTTCTGTTTTGTGAAATGTTAATTTGATACGAATCCCTGATGATAATCCCATGAGGGAACGAAACATGTTAGACTGATCAACAAGATATTGTAATATAGCATACGTGAAAACAATAGAGTGCATTTTGTTGGACTGAACATTGTGTGATTTGATCTTCAGCTACTAACCGTAGTTATCATGAGACCGCACACAGAAGAAAGTGCAAAGACAATGTTTACAACGGCCTGATGACGGCTAATTTCAGTAGCCGCAACATGTAGCTGTCTTCTGACAACTAAGAATATACTCGTATGCTGTGTTGAAGGATTTGTTGCTTTTATTGTGATAACACAACGGGGATGAATCGCCTTAAAATTACAAAGAAGATAAACTTACCTGCAGAATTGACTTGTCGAAGCTGGCCAGGAGGCCACCAGGCGTAAGTCGAGGTCCCGGATGGCTACTAGTGGGTGAAGAGGGAGGAGTCTGCACTTCCACCGACCGCACACTGGGGGAAGCGCCATGCCGCACTTCTGCAAAACACAATTATTTCACGTCTTACCACACAAATATTCACATCGTTTTAGCTGTTATAACTGTTACCCAGTTGCGTTAACACCTTCCGCAGTAGTACAATCTAAACTCGCCAAGTAATTAGGCACTGTTCTGCAGACTGGAACTGGCATCATGAAGCAAGGCCTGTATTTAGACGCTAAGAGTTCCTCAGCTAGTTAGCAATTCCCCGCATTTTATGGAACCTGAATGTTCATTAACGTGTTCACAAGAGTCCACCACTGGTCTCTATGACAGCCAGATGAACCTTGTCCGCATCCTCCTATAAAACGTCCTTAAGGTTCACTTTAATATTATCTTCCCATCTACGCCTAGGAGTTCAGAGCAGTCCCTTTCACATCTTACTACAAAACCCTGTATACATCTCCGTTCCCTGCCATGCATGCTACATGCCCCATCCATCTTAACCCCTTGATTCGGCCGTCCTAATAAAATCTGGCAACGAGAAAATACTCACGAAGAACACACTCCTAATTTCCTGGAGAGTTAAGATGTCTTGACACACTTCACGAAACCAGATCTGTCTGCCATACCCAGCAACTTGCAAAAGCAACGACTGCTACGTGTTGGAACTTCACAGCCAGCGTACAGAATACAACATACAAATCCCAGAGATTGTATCACAGGAAAAGCTAACGCTCTTGTTTTCTAATCCATTTTAATACCGCGTTCTTCTCATGCCTATTCACCAATCCGCATGTTCCACGTCACAAACCCGAGAAAATGCACGGTGTGCTATGGAGGTTTTCCATTAAAATCTTCTCAAAGAAGTTTAATTTCGTTTTTTTTTAATTTCAATTTCGTCACATTCACTGTCATCTGAGTGTGCAAGAACACAACAATGTCCCGAAATAGGAACGAAACAGTATAGAACCTTCAATTAACATTATTTTCATACACAAACATTTTGTCAAAGTGCCTTGATTTACGCACGAGTTAACTTCCTCCGTCTTCCATGAGAGGCTCAAATATATTGATTTTGTAATCTACGCTCCGTCAAAGAAGACGGTTTACTCCGTGAGTGAGCTCATTCTTGCAGTATCTGTTTCACAGTATTATCGTCCGACTAACACAATGGAGCACGGATATCCCTCTAAAGCACAATGGCTACCAGATGTACCACTTCACTTAATGTTCAAGGAGCCTGCATTTAGCCGAACGAGTGTGCTTACGTGTTTAGTATGTCTATCACACAAACACGGTGCATTTCTCTAAACAGTATTAACCGGGTTTTCACTGTGTAATACGAACTGAAGTTTCGCATACCATTTAGATCAACTTCAGGCCTTTCATTCATTCCTTGAACAATGTAATGTCAGAATGTGACAGTGAAGCTTGTCTTGGTATTGAACCGTAATGACTCCCTGCAACAAAGCATGTTGATACAGACTGAGACAAGCCTAGCCTCTTAACGGTGTATAAAATAGAGGTAGGGGCTGGGTGCGCAATATAAGGGCACTAACAGCCGTTATAATGGGGCTAAATTCAAAATCAATTACCTTAACCAGTGGTTCCCACACTGTGTTGCGCGAACCCGTCAGTACAAAGTGACAAGTAGCCATCTAAAGACGGTACTGTCTGTTTGTTGGTTTATTATTCGTTTGCACTGAAACCAAATGCTAATCTACGCTAGTTACGACAGCGCTGCTACATTGGTAGCAATAAACGACACGGGGAATGCAAACTGCAGTTGTGTTGTGTTACAGGATGCCGTGCTCAATCTTACACGCTTTTAGCGTGTGCTAGACGACGAAAACGAATATAAACGCAGACCAAAAAGTACCGGAAAGAACAGTATAACTATTCATTAAAATCCAAATAAATAAAGTGATTAGTATATATACACCTCATCATTTACATCACCATATCTCCAACATGTTTCGACTCATATTAAGCCAGCATCAGGGAGACAAATAAAAGGAAGATACGGTAATGTAAATGAGAAGGTGTGTATATGCTAATCAGTGTATTTGGTTGGATTTTAATAAATAGTAATATAATACAGGGACAATAAATAGCCACAGTACCACAGTATAACATTCGATTGTACTACAAAGTCTCTTTAGGTTACATAAAATTGTGATCCGACAAATGTACACTGTTTATTAACTGCTACTTAATGATGCAGTGTCCACAAACTCAACACAGTTAGCGACATTTTATCTACCTAACTTATATATTTTAATGAGTACCGTACGTAGATAGCTGGTGTAATAAACAACTGAGTCCCTGAAGATGAACTGTAACATAGTTCGAAACATGTTGGACTATTTTTAATATAAAGTGTATTAAATAGCAGTTAATAAACAGTGTACATTTGCCGGATCACGATTTTATGTAATCAAGAAAAATGTACGGTACGAAAAACGAGAAAGTTTCTCTTTAGGTATTACATTGTCGACCTTTGACGAAAAAGTAGCGCCTAGATTATTATTATTATTATTATTATTATTATTATTATTGACATATTTCCTACTCAGAAGGGCCCATTTAAGACTATCACTAATCACTAGTATGATGCCCTTGTGTTCGAGGGGGCCGAAAAGGCTGCTTGTAGTTCATATGATTTCGTGCAAGACGCACTTTGTATGTAAAGTCTTTAATTTCTCCACCTGCATTGTCAGTTCAGGACTACGCGTTGGCAGGGCCGCCAAAATTCATTTTCGTATTCGGTCCAGCAATACCTTCAAACGTACCTGATTCGCAGGATACATATTAGGCGAAATCGTGATATCAAAGTGTCCCTCAGCGTTCATCGTGTGTAAAAGCAGATGAGTGGAAGGGTTACATGTGAAACCCGTAGCTACAGACGGGATATACCAAACATACCCTTTGTATTTTCAACGGATATTCCACTATTTATTTTAGATTACTTCTGCTTAATCTGTAATTCAAATGAGACACTAAAGCTGACTTCTGTTTCAAGTTTGACTCCTTTAAGATGGATTTGGAGCCACGAACTAGAGAATTATAAAGAGTTTGTGTTTCCAGACATGAAGAACTTTATTTTGCACCTGAAGTTGTTATTGATATTTGCTTATCCTACTGTTGAAGATGATATTTTCAGGACAGAAAACCCTTCTTTCGTACCGGTGACACTTGGCAATAAATAACCTAACAAGATGAAAACAATTATCAATTATCCTAATTCAAGAGAGGCACATCAACGTTCAACGGACAACAGAGCCGTAGCGTTAAATAAAGCAGCTACAGTGAACAGCAGTTGTCAAACAACTAAACATTTCTAAACGTTTGGTTATTAGACACCAGTTCCAGTTTAATGGCAGTAATTCCTTCAGAGGAGGCGAATGTTATAGTTATGTCTTGTGTGGTTAGCAGTTCGCGCATGTGGGATATAACACAAGACCTCGGTGAAGAGTCTGTCACCGAAGTGCCAAGGGTCTTCCAAAGGTCGGATTATAAACCTAAATAAGAATGTAAACGGGTTGGGCAAATCTCTGTCGTATTTTGTGAGGGCACGCAGCAGCACGGACATACATTAATATACGACTGCTATAGCTGTCAGCATAAAGCACTGCTGAAGGCTCCATTATATGCTGATGTTACAAATTTATGGGCCAAAACAATGTCACAGCTATGGGAGCCTAAGTATGAGGTCCTGTTTACTAGGCCACGACTTTGACGTAACACCATTAGCCTATATGCCTACACAGTACCATGGTCACACGTTTCTACCGATCGGGAGAATTAATTTCCACAAAGGTACTTAATTGGCAGGCGAACTCTAACGCGGAAGAACACAAAATTTCAGGTGGCAGACTGAGCTGCTGCTGAGTAGGCCTATGTACATTTCTGATGAATATAAATGAGCACAAACTTTCTCAAGTCGTGATTGGAATTCGAAACCGCAAATCCCGGGTTTACTAGAGTGCAAGACTGCACGGCCACAAAAATTGGGAGATCATTGAATTCCATCGTTCGTTTTCATTGCAACCTCCTAGTTCACGACGCCATGTAGTCTCGTAGGTGTACACCAATGCGTCTTCAAATCTCAAAAACTCTGTATGTTCCTTCGAAGTGTAGGAACACACCTAGCAGACTACACGGTGTCATAACACAGAAGAGTGCAGTAAGAATTTTTACAGCGGTAAAAAAACCAGATCTTACCATCTTTTGATGAATGACATTCCGTTGTTTTTATAACTATCGACTAATGAGAACACAGTAAAACACAACTGTATTTTATCGTAAAAGTGTCCTCTAACAATAAGCTCCACATTTCGGGCTTTATACAAAAATATACTACCAAACCGAGGTAAATTGGGGTTTATTACGTATTTACCTTTAGTGTGAAATCTCACATTTACATAATCGTATACAATTGTTAATTGCAATAGAACGTTTTCTCCTTTACGTAGCTTAAATTTTTGGTTGCGTTATTTGGTATGTTGAACCATTTTTATCGTCCTAATATTTTAGTATTTGTGAAAATTTCCCGAAGACACCTAAAAGAGCTTTAAAATAAAAACTCAAATCCAAAAAAAAATGTTCTTAGTATTTCAGTTCGTGTGAAAATTACTCGACCGGGCCTAAGAGTAAAACCTTTAAAACAACAAGCGAAAATTTAAAACAATTGTCACGGAAACTAAAATATTAGGACAAATAACAGCGTTTTTCAGAGAAAATCAACAGATCTTCTACGATATGAAAACAATATAAAAACGGACAGATAAATAAGATTAGTATCATATTATAAATTTCAGAATAACCCAACAGAAGCAACAGCAATTTAGAACAATATTACGTTACTTTAACTTGTAGTACTACAGCTCTTAATTTTAGGTATATTCGGAAAATCTTCATAAAAATAAAATATTACGAAGATAAAACAGCAACATTCCAAACATCACAAACAAAAATTTAAGCTACGATAGGGAGAAAAAAGCTTGAATAAAATTAACAATTGTGACATTTTTTAGTGTGTGATGTCACACTAAAATATACAGTAAAAACTCCATTTACCTGCTTTTACATTCTTATATAGTCTCGGATGAAGAACCTTTTAAGTCGAAACATGTAGCTTATTTTTTAACAACACATTTCTTCACATTAAAACAAAGTTTTGTTTGACTGTTCCTAGTAATCGATATTAACCACATCTTACTTGATTCACACTGCCCATGTGACTGCAATGAAGGTAAATGCCTTACAAACTTGTTTTACAGAAAACCAGGTGCACCCCAAAGGGACAAAAAGTGGTTTCAACACGAAACCTAACGTCTTGGGGCACAGCGTCAGGATTCTTTTCAAAAATCCTGTCCTACTACACGCCACATTAAAGAAAAATGAGGGTCCGGAGTTCGAGTTATGGTAGTATAAGCATTTCATTTTCTGTGGAGGGAATGCCGCTACAAAAACGTAGGTTAATTTAAATTACATTTTTAAAGCAATAAACTGCCAGAACACCGAAGCCTACATAAGAAAATATTTTAAGCCCACATATTACAAAAATAAGTGTTAAAATACGGAACAGAAGAATCTCGCTAAGGATATGTTCAAAAGGCGGGGTTTGTTAACATGACAATTAACATTCCGGTTCCAAAAAGCCTGGAAGGTGTCATGAAAAGTGGGGTTTTTTAGTTTGTACTTTATTTCTTTAGTTTGCTGTCAGTCGCGACGAATGAACCAATACAGCTGATTCAACTCTAACCGAAAGCCGCTCGGCCGTCAAGAGATAAAAATACTGCTCTTCAAAATTGGTGCGTCCACCTCTATTCACCGTAGGGCAATTCGTGGCCGTTTCCATATTTCAGGGCTGGATGAGTTTGTTGCTGCTTTGTTGTGTTGTCTTCCCTTCACCACAATATGCAAAATTCAAACACACACAGGCAAAGCACAAAAAAAAAACCTCAGAAAAATAAAAGCGGTTGGGCTGTTTCAAAACATCCGCGCACCCTTTCAAAACAAGTGCTGGTTCTAGAATCAAGAATTTCCTTTATCAGGCTTCTTCAGTACATTATGTCCTCTTTCAGCCCACACGTATGGTTCCGATGTGCAGTAGTGTTTTCAGAAATTTCTAACGGCGACGCACTGTTCAGGAGTTAATAGCACAATAGAACACGAATCCGTATGGTGTTCCCACGAATTTATTTCACATTAATGGCAGTATCGAGGCATATCACTGTTATTAACCACACACAAAGTTTTATCCAACGTCCTTCTGTCAAGGTTAACTCCATATGCAAACGAAATTACTCAGGATAGTCAGTGCTGATTTCGATGTAAGAGATCAACTAATAATCACACATTCTGCATTTGTCAAATAGTTGATAAAAAATGGAAATACAATAAATCTGTTCATCAGCTATTTATAGACTTCAAGAAAGCACGTAATTCAGTTAACAAAAAGGGTTTCTACACTATTCTAACAGAGCCTGAGGTCCCAACAATTCTAGTTAGGAGATAAAAATAAATTTTAACGAAACCTGCAGAAAAGTTCGGATACGCGAACAACTGTCTCATACATTTCCCGTTAAGAATTGTCTGAAACACAAAGATGGTTTGTCGCCGCTGCTTTTGACTTTGAATTCGAACATGCCATTACGAGGATTCAGGCAACCCAAGACGGCTGGAAGTTAAATAGTAAACATCAACGTCTCGTTTACAGTGATGGTGTTAACTGACTCGGTGAATGCACGCATTTTTTTTTCCATGGCGCGACAGCCCTAGTGGACAAGGGCCTCCTCATTATCGGGGATTCACGATCACACTCAGACACACCACACTCGGTAGGACTCCTCTGGACAAGCGATCAGCCCGACGCTGAGACACACAACACTCACAAGAGACAGACATCCGTAGCCCCGGCGAGATTCGAACCCGCAATCCCAGCAAGCCAGCGGCCGCAGACCCACGCCTTAGACCGCGCGGCCACTGGGATCGGCGAAACCATCCATACTTATCTTGTTTCATACGGGTGTGGAACTTGGTCTCTTACATTAAGGGAGGAACATAGGCTGAAGGTGTTCGAGAACAGGGTGGGGCCTAAGAGGGGCGACGTCAACAGGGGACTAGAGGAAACAGCACAATGATGAGCTTCTTCATTTGTACTACAGACCAAATATTATCCAGGTGATTAAAACAAGAAGTAAATGGGCGGAGCAAGTGGCAGTTATGGGAGAGAGAAATGTGTATAGCAGGGGTGGCCAAACTTGCTTAACGTTAAGAGCCACATACGATAAAGTTCAGATGTTTGAGAGCCGCAAGACATGAACAAATATTACACACACGTTTTTATTGTTACATGCACATTTTGTTACATATTTACTCACCATGAACATTAAACTTACGTTTTAATCCAGCGGACTCTCAGTTTATACCGGTAAATAATTATATAGCTTGAAAATTTTTTATTTACCTTTTTTATGAATTGTAATGCAAAAAGGAGCTCAGCCAACATACTTCCGCGAGCCGCACATTATATGTCAAAGAGCCGCATGTGGCTCGCGACCCGTGCTTTGGCCACCCCTGGTATATAGGGTTCCGGTGGGAAATCTGATAGAAAGAAACCACTTCGAACACCTAGGATAATATTGGAATGGGCCTAAAATCGGTTGGGAGGGCGTGGACTGGATAGATCTGGCTCAGGATATGGACAAGTGGCGGGTAATGAACCTTCGGATTCCATAAAATGTGGGGAATTCTTAAACTAGCGAAGAACTATTAGCTTCTCAAGAAGGACTCTGCTCCATGGAGTTAGTTAGTTAGTTAGTTAGTTAGTTAGTTACGTTAATCACAGAATGAAAAAGTACAAATATTTCAAATAAAATGTGTTGTGTTTCTAACACTGAGCCATAAAACCGCCATATCAAGTTACAATGTGGGCCGGACAGTTCTGTCAGCATAGTTGCTAGACTAAGGACTGGACGAACATCGGGGTTTGATTCAAAGCACGGGAGATTTTTCTCTTCGTCACCATATCCAAACTGTCTCTGGGGCCCATCGGTCTTCCTGCTGAAGGCTAAGAAAGGCTGGAATTACGCCTCCACCCGCTTATATGCAATTTCTGTCACTGTCTTAACTGTTACGCTAAAAGTAGCTTCAACTTGACACTGATTCATCAAAGTCTGGCCAGGTCGAAAGTTTCCTTAAAAAGCATACCAGTACAACACACATTTCTTTAAACAGACAGCGCCAAACATAATTTAACTACACTATACTGCTTGACACCACTCTTGTTCACACTTTCACAAACTGTACTGACACTGTGAACAACAGAATTAAACTGTATTAACACTGCGAGATCTGAGGTTCTCAGAGCGGTGTTGATGTTCTGGGAAGTTGCGCCTTGCTGACTGGCATACAGTTCCCGACGTTTCGAAGGAGAGCGATGTCTTCATTACAAATACGATGGCACCAAAAAATGTGGTACGACACTTTCAGTTCTTGGACAGCTTGGCCCTTAAGATGAAGGCACAGTGCTCCTTTTAAGTGCCAGTAACATGGCGTAACATCCCAGAAGACTTCAACCTTCAACAATAACTGCAAAGGTTGTTGAAGCCAAGCTTCGAATGAGAGGAGGATATGATCGTGAATGACCAGACGGAATTTTCAACGATTAGCCGTGGCTGTTTCAAGATCCGACAGCAACAATCGCCTTTACGAGACTTAGAAGAACAATGAAAACATTAGACAGGGTATCCGTAACGCGGCCGTGGGCCGGAATAGCGTAGTGAGTATAGCGACTCGCTACGGGCTGGACGGTCCGGGGATCGAATCCCGGTGGGGGCGAGATTTTCAGCACCAGTCCAGACCGGCCCTGGGGCCTACCCAGCCTCCTGTACAATGGGTACCGGGTCATTCCCGGGGGTAAAGCGGCCGGGGCGTTGCGTTGACCACCCACCCCATCTAGCGCCGAGGTTAAAGAAAGAGTACAGCTATACCTCTACTCCCCCTCTGGACCTTCATGGTCTGTTCCAGGGTGAACTTTACCTTCACCTTTATCCGTAACGCGACCAAGATTCGAACAGGTCACCACCCCAAACAGCACTGCAGAGCACGCGCCGCTGCAACAGCCTGCTATGCTGAAGTGCCGTGATTGTGTGTACAAGGGCGGCGGTCTCGAACACGAGGCGCGGTCTGCCAGTGTTCACTTTATACGGCCCTCTCACTGATCTTGTTGCCATTAAACAAAGTAGGTCGGCTCAGTGTTGAAGAATTTTTTCATTTTAAATCTTCTTGTCACTGGCCGGAAGGCTCAAAAAGGTTTGCTATCCGTGGATGGTAACGTAAAACACACGTCAGCAGAGACAGATAGCAATAAAATAACATTAAATCAGTAGTTATAACGTGTTTTTATTTTGTTGGAGTTTTGTACATTTTAATAGAAATGCCTACTTAATTGCTTAAAATGATCTGCAGTCGTTTAGCCCGCGTACGATTTGAATTTCAGACACCTGCTTTAGGGTAAACGTCCAAATTTCGTGACATGCCCTACTGCATATGACGCTATACAGTTATTTAGGAAATTATGCAGACCCTACGTGTTCCCAGTTATTAAGCGCGCTACACGTAACTAATTTCACGGCGTTTCATGTCGTACCATGAAATTCCTTACACAGTACTAACGCACGCAACTGTCAGGCCGCAGCACTCTTGAAGAGAAGTGCCATTTCGCTAAGAACCCTAAAATTTAGAAGACATACGCAATGCGTTAAAATTAGTTTACTGATCCTACAGTTTCACTCCGTGAATACACGCTGTTTCAGCTTTTGTATAAACGGCGATGTCAGTCGAAAGATTTTACAGTTTTGTTGAATTATCTCTAAAACCGCAAGACTTTTACGGGAAAAGTGTACTCAACCAAAAATGTGTGCCTTGTTTTCGTCCACCAATTTTGCTCTAAACATTTAGTTACTAAAGCTTGACATGAGTGCAGAAAGTCACGTAGGTCTTCTCGCACAGCGTCCGAATTTAGCTAAAACTGTAAGGCGTCAACAATATTAAGTACAACAGGCCTTCAGATTTCATGCAAACCCGTTCAGCAGTTCTCGAGCTGCTGCAGACAGACATAACAACAACAATGACGTGAATAAGCGCACTTGTGCCACTTGTTCTGCAAACTTGCCACAAAAAAAAACGCAGCCATCAGGCGAAGCCTACAGAACACGGCACAACAACACGGCACAACAACACGCCACAGATAAATTCACCAACCATTTGAGCAGGAAACAAGACCAGCTGCCAATAACTTTAAATAAATTTTAAACGTTTTAACCAAAAAGGAAAACAAACGCACTTATATATTTTAACCACTGAAGCAAAAATGCTACATGTTTTTATAGTGAACATAGTTCATCTTATTTTAACATTGAATGTGAACCAACTATTATAGTGGATGTGTAGTCCGTGTTTATATACTTTGATCCCCCTGATGATGACTAATAAGTAGTCGAAAACATATGTAGGGGTATATATGACGACAAGGTGTAGTGCATGTGTTGGTTAAAATAAAAGCTATTATAAAAAAAAAGTTTGCATGAAATGAGCAATGTCGCTTTACGGTGTCAACTGGTCAGACGCAGGTTGCTTGGGCTGCAACCACACCCACTACGGCATACACGTAGGTGGTCAGAATTTTGGACTCAGTGAGCTACTCTAAAGAGAGAAACCCTTTCGCGATCTACCATAGTGCATAATGTATTAACATTAGGTCAACTAGGCAAAGAAATGTAAAACAGCGTAATAACATCATATAAAAGTACGACTGTTTCATTTATTAAAAATTCATCTTTCCAAACTAAAATAATTTACCATAATTAAAAAGGTGCTCATTAACCCTCCTATTGCGAAGTTGATGTATGACACAGCATATCCTGCGATAACTCACTTTAGAAGGTTAATAATTTCTTAGACACAAGTGAATGCAGTATTTTTAAATGTTCATCGGTCAGACGGCTTCGTTATCCTGATTTAATTATCTTCATGTGGGAGCAGGCTTCTTCGCAGAGTTTGGTTGTTCCGAAAAATGCTGTCAAAAGAAGAATTATTGATCGCACTGAGGCGGCAAAGAAATTCTGATAGAGACCAAAAAGCGGCAGCGATCGACTGTTTGGCCACCTCTACACTACGGGAAGGCAGCCATTACAGCGCGGCGACGTAAATCACGATTCCTCAATTACTTTTGTAACGAAATCTCATTTACATGCATCGGAACAATAACTGGTTAATACCTTTGCCGCAGTTCCGTTCTCTCGACGAAGAGGTGATGTCACCTGTAAAATTGGAATTATTACATTTTATAAGACTATAAAATGGAAAATCCTCGCCCCTTCTCCTCCCCATCGCATTCCGCTGCGGGCACACTTCACAGGCCGTGGCCTATCGCTTGTCATCGTCCGTCCTGCGACACTGAACCTTTGGCATGTGGAAGGAGGGTCAAAGAATCGCAATCCGGATGACAAATGCAACAATATCCTGTTTCCCTCACGTTTCTCTGCTTCTCAATACAGAACTTTCCCTATCAAAACCGTTTTTCTTCCTCTCGCCGTAAAACAACTACCTGCATTGAAACTACCAATGTTCTTTCTTTCCACATTAATGGCGCTTTCCTAGTCGCAGCACAACTGACAAATTGACTAAGCAAATCACCGTCTTGTCATGTAACGCCGTGTAGTCTGGTACATGTGTACCGACGTTTCTAATGACACTGCTGCTTCCTTCATCAGGGTAGATAAACATCGTATGTCACGAATTTCTTACAGCAATAAGAAGCGAAGTATCATTTTTAAGACAGGCAAGAGTTCTTGGAATACGTTTCTGTTTCTCTTCGCACAAACTACGGCCTCTTGGCGACGAGTGACGTTGATGGCGGCACATCACTCTCCTCGCTGTACTCTGAAATTAAAGCTTTTTTATCTGCAGGCTGAAAGCCGTTACCCCAGTTCACCGATATTGATTCAGGAATGTACTCGTATGCCATACGGGACTGCCGATACTGCACGTTCACAGAACACTTAACGACACTGCATCAAATGCGAATGTTTGTGAGATGACAGGATAAATATGCATCAATAATGACCACGCATGTAAAATGATTAACAAAATAGAATGTATGTGATTCATTAATTCTTACCTAACGGTACTGTACTCCCGGCAGTAGCTTGAAACCACGTAAAAGGCTCAGATATATGGCCGGCGTTTGTCCGAACAGAAGTCGGAAATCTGAGCGCTCAGACCGCTAATTCGCTTCAGTATTTACATAGTTTGTACCAATATCCACGATATCATACTCTACAAATAGAAACCTTCACCAACACGGTCGTGACAACGGTTGCTTTATTATACCAACATTAAGTTGGACATCGTCATGAGACACGGGCCTGTTCAATATTGGGCAATACGACGTTTCGGGCGTTGGCTCTGCTCCAGAATTCGGGGTACTAGTTGTCATGATACAGAATATATTTTTAACATCCTCCTTTCCCTTCCTAAAAAGAAAAAATAAAAGCATTTTGAGATCACCTTACTGTATGTATCTCCATTTCAGTTTTTGAATCAGGTGTCTGATTTTCACCAAACTTAGTATAACGACATGCCAACTGGAGAACACTCCAATTCCATACTTTAGGACTTCCTACAATCAGCAAAAACAACACAGCGGACGGGCGAATTTGTGAGGTGAAAGCGACACTATTGCCATCTATGTAAAGATACTAAAATGGTGCATGGCAACAGCCTGAAAAATACGTAGATGTCAAAACGTAACTGGAAGCCGTGCGAATTTTTATTTAGCTTTAAAATTTGATGGCGATAACTACAAGAACAACTGGAGCTAGGCACATGAAATTTGATACACAGATGCATGAAATAATGGAAGATATTTGCAAACACGGCAACGACGCAAAAATTTGAGGTTCAACATGCCAAATTTAACTGAAGTCTTTTGTATAGTATCTGTATTTAAGTTCTGCACGAAAGTAAAATGACAAATAAATATCAGATGGGAAAACCTTACCTAACCAGCATCGTACGAATGCCTCAATCAGTCACTTCAAGTCGGAATACCGCCCTAAATTTGGAAGGCGTCAGTTAAGCAACTGTGTTGAACAATAACTCGGATTCGTTAGGCCACGTCTGTGACGAGATATAAAGTGTATCATAATTCAGCAAATAATTTGTTGTGACTGAATATGACTACGTGCAGGCACACATCCCAATGAACTTCCAGACCTGACAGGTTCGCCAATTTGGCACCTATCCATGCGTATTATATTTCACTTGGCACAAAAACTTGACACAGTCAAAACAACTCTTTAAAGCTGTATACTTAATTGTGACACTGCGTACTCTGCTCCCAAGTGGCCACACCGGTGTGTATCTGGGTTTCAGCAGACCACTAGCCACCTTCTTCCCCCGTTTGTTTAACCTACACTCGAACCTGAACCCTCTTCGCCAGGCACATGCTCATACATTTCCCTTCTGAATAAAACACGTACATAACAAATCACATGAGGTCAAGCAGAACAAGAAACTTGGCGTCGAGCTTCAGAAGTCCCTTCCGTGCTAGAGGACACGGAAAGAAGTCGCATAAGTGGGGGATGAGGCCCTCAAGGCTTTCGACTCTCAGCCTCCTGCTGTATTCCTCTCCATCGCTTTCTGGCCCTTATAAACCGGCAAAGGCGCTTGTGGCGAGCGAAAGTTATCGCGTGGCTATCGCTTCCAATATTCTTGTGAACAGAACAGGTTGACTGGAGGGAGAGCAGATGTGGAGGAGAAATATCCACTGGACTTCGTCCGTGGCCTCAGTATAAACGGAACATGACCCGTAACAAAAGCTTCGCCATTGGCTTGATAAGAAAGATATTCAATCAGTAAGGTTCCCTAGGCCGCAAAGGTTAATAAGTTGTGATTACATCGTTATATGTAGCTCTTTTATTTCAATAAATAATTATTATTTTTAAATACAATCCCCGAGCACAATGAAGCATCTGCCCCATCTTGGCACGAGTTTTAAAATTCAACTGCAGCAGAAATAGGGCTCTTGAACCCTCGCAAGAACTCACGAACAGCCGCTTGCACTTTCTCATTACTGTCGCATCTGCAACCTCCCAAGTGTTTCTTCAACGGCCCAAACAAATTATCTGTCGCGAGGTGTGTTCCTTCAGCACAACAATGCAACTGGACACATCGCATGCAGCACACGGGTCGTTGCAGTCGTTTCACTGGACACTTCTCGACCATCCACCCTGTTCTCTGTGCCGCTGAAGCGACACTTGGAAGGTCGCCGATTCTATGGTTATGAGGAACTTGAAATGTCTGTTTGTGAATGGATGCATATGCAAAAATCGGGCATCAGTGTGCTTGGAGATAGGCTGAAAATAATGACATCACTGGAGTGAGAAAGCAAAGCTGCATTTAATGTTGTAAAAACTTCTCATTTAATTTCTTGAATATTCCGTTTACAAAGGATTACGCATTTATTCATTCTTATGTTACTTAGCTGTGTCACACGAACGTCAGCATTTAGTTCTGCACTTGTATACTATATTGTCCGATTACACTGTCACTGGCTGTGTGTAAGCTGGTTAAAGGAGGGACACACTGGGGTTCTAGCATCAGTCATGCGGTACAGCACGTATACCGTAAAGTAAAAGTACATGTCTCCGTGTTTAATTACGCACCACGTCATGAAGGCATATAAGGTGGATGTATGGCTCCAAGCATCCTTAACCTTTGAACAGGGTAACTATTAATTATACACTTATATTTAGTCTTTCATTATTTACTTCCTAAATGATGTCGCGTCATCAGAACTGCCACGGCGACTTAACAAGTCAAGCAGAGTGAGGTGACATTTCTTTTTTCTTAATAAACTGTATCGTAAATGCTTCTGACCAAAGCACCTCTCTCTGGGTCACACTTACTTGACGTCACCATATGCCTGACAGTCGGAAACATAACCGGATACTAGTGTCAAAAATGGAGAGAAAGTAATGAACGATAAATGTATACGGATCATGCAGAATGCGGTCGTGGCATTTTTAGTACACGGGCCTTATTTTATCTGACAACTGTCCTTTGCCACAACCCGCAGGTATTCCGCCGCGTGCGTGGGCAGTGGGATAAGTGGATTACGTTAATACGACAAACAGCCGACATGCATGGCAACCGTTAGTTTTCGGATAATAAAGTGGCCCTATGCACTATACCCATATTCGTTTAGACGGATTTAGAGACATCACAAAACACTGTGATCTTAAGAGTTGTACGTGAAGAATCCTGTACACTAGACCTAAAGCGTTACAAATAAACCAATATCGGAAGTTCCTGCGTCATCTACTACCAGATACGTACAGCGTTTTAATTCATGCTCCATCACTCGTCGATAGACAGCACAGTTCATGCGGACGGACTCATATTTAACACGTCTCCAAATACCTACTCTGAAAACAGTTTCACATTTTTCAAAGACTTGTGACCCTGTCAGCTTATTTTGTGTGGTATTAATGTCACTCATACCCCAGCTGTTGCCACTACACTGTGTGTAACACAGACACTGACTGCGTCCTGTATTTCTGCTTTCACGGATTAAAGGCTGCGACATGTATTCATATTACACTTGCCGCTTGCACCAATGTACTGTGCTAACATTACAGATTTCACAAAATGCATTAGTACGTAATGAATATTTACTGTGAAACATCAGTCTTTAAAATTCACGTATGCCTCACACAGCTCTGGGTCAACAGATGACGCTTTAAATTAATGCTACTGTGATTCTCCATACGTGAAAAAAACCTAAATCACAAGCACAAAGGTGATAGTACAAAAGCTGCAGTAATTGAAAATAAATGTTAAATCCTTCGCGCTTTTAAATGAAAAGCCAGAATTTAGAGTTCCATGCCAGTCCATTAGTGTGATAATTTAATACGTTTTTACGAACACTGCAAAGGCGAAACTCAACTGCAGTGCAATAAAACTTTAATTCATGTTATGTCGCTACATGATTTATAAAATACGAAAGCCTGTATTACGCATGCTAAGCCGGGTAACGTAGTCGCTAGGCTACGGGCTGAAAGACCAGACAATTGAAGATTCGAGGCTCAGCCGTGTAGGGAGTGTTTCTCTTCTTCAATGTCTCCAAGTGGTTCTGAGGCCCACACATCCTGTCCAGTGTGTACCGGGAATCTTTCCTTGGGTTAAAGCGGCTTAAACGTGCAGCTAAGCACTAACCTCCATCTAATTCCGAACGTAGAGGGGAGCCGTATCTCCATTATACGTCATTCCTGCAGCAGTGCTTAATAAAAGCACGCAGTGACATTACCTTCGTTACGCTGCTAATCGTACAGTCGGTACCGAACCAAAGTGCATGAACAGGTAAGTCAAATTATGGTGGCAGCGCTGTCTCAGGTGCGTAAACACTGAGATCCCAGGAAGAAGAGTACGTATGAATGTACTCGGACACATGTCTGTGTTTCTGTGTTGTGTGACCACTTCACTAGAAGCCCATCCACTTTGTTCTATCAGTGTATAAAAAGAACTGGTTCATGAACCATTTCCGAATAAGAACAAGCCAATAAATCAACAATGAGAGCGGAAGGAAGGTTTCACCACAGAATAAACTTCCTGAATACCGCTGGTAAAACGGGTACTAAATCTTGTCATAAACATTCGTCATGTATCGTGTGACTTGAGATTGTCATGGCGGTGTTGATGCTACACCGTAATGAATGCTTACCCCTCAAGATGGGGGCACTATGCTTCTCCGAAACGTCGGTAGATTTCGCAGTCGACACAGCGTCACATCCCGTAAGACTTTATCTTCAACCTGGAAAGAATCCTGTTGAGTAATAAGAAAGGTAAAAGTAACGGTAAAGTTGGCCGTGCCATGGCTCAGGCGGTTAGTCGCCGGCCTCTCACTGCGGAGGCCCGGGTTCGATCCCGGGTCAGTCCATGTGGGGTTTGTGGTAGACAAAGTGGCACTGGGACAGATTTTTCTCCGAGTTGTCGGTTTTTTCCTGTCAATTTCATTCCACTGGTGCTCCATTACTTGTAAAACTTGGTAAAAAAACTGCTCATCTTCATCATAGGTTGCACAAAAAGCCTTAAGGCTGTGGTGCGTCCGTAGTATCTGCTGCGGGGCCCTTCACCATGTAAAAAAAACGGTAAAGTTCACCCTAGAACAGGCCACGAATGCCCAGAGGGAGATTAAGAGTAATGCATGCACACCGCTCTACTCTTTCTTTAACCTCGGCGCTAGAGGGGGGTGGGTGGTCAACGCCTCGATCGGCCGCTTTACCCCAGGGAAAGAGACCCGCTACCCATTTTACAGGAGGCTGGGTGAGCCCCAGGGCCGGTCTGGACGGGTGCGGAAAATCTCGCCACCACTAGGATTCGAACCCGGACCGTCCAGGCCGTAGCGAGTCGAAGAAAAATGGTAACAAAATATTTTAGGACTACAGTGGGGGACACGATGCATGTTAATGAAGCGGGGGAGCTGGACAGGCAAAGAGGTGACAAATACGTCGGTGACATGCGGGGGGGGGGGGGGGAGATAGGACAGTGCAGGGTTTCGGAGGACAGTCAAGGAAATCATATAGGCTTGTAGTTTTTCACATAAATATGACGATAGTATATCAGTTCCAAAAGCGTGAAAATCACAATTCTTCACCTACTTCTTCAAAACAGAAACAAAATCTCGGTCATCTGAGATACGAAAAAGTTTTCTGTACTCTGATCGCTTCGATGTGCCTCGCTTATACCGGCCTTGGAGAGATAACAGAGAAACTTGACATTCTCACTCAATTTGCTGCTTCACTGTAGCACAGAACTTGCATCTGAGCAGAATATGGATGAGTATCGGAGATTTCCGCTTCTTTGAAGACAGGAACTTCGCAGCATGGCCGCTCTACACCGCTCGAACGCAGACAACTTTCAGCGGTAATTAATTAGTTTGAAACAACGCCAGAGGAGTTTCTGTCGTAATGAAACAGGGGGCGATAAAAGAAATTCATCGCAAATGAGGCTGAAATAACCAACTGCTAACGACATACAAGTTCGATACGCTCCGTCTGGATACTGACACCTTGCACTGACGTTTCCCTGAGTCTATCCATGTGTAACGCTTTACACTTCAAATTCGGTTTCTACGCCCACAGGTAACAGTGTCAAATTACAAAGACCCAACGGCTAATGCTGTTTAGGGAAAAAATCCGTTTATTTCGAGGATCACGTAGAACACATAAATACACTGTGTGGGTTAAGCGCAAACTTCTTTTTAATGCTGAAACAAATCGTAGGTCCACATAAAGCAACCACCGTACCTCATAGGGGTAATTAACACTTTACTCCAGCCCACAGTTCCTTCCTTCCAGACATTTTCCATTCCATTCCATTCCATCATCCACATCTTCCTCTACGTAATTTCAAACATGAAACTGAGAAACCGTCATTAAATAAATTAGGACCGTCTATCCCGATTTTTCTGAAGTAATTCCTGTTGCCGCATAATGAAACGGGACTGCGTCATTATGCAAACTCAAACCCAGATGTGAACATTAACACCAAAAATGAGACTATCTCAGACTCACCAGTCGTTCCAATGGGTGTTCGTTTGGTTTCGTCATCAGTATTAGATATTCAGTACCGTTTAACATTTTTTTTTATCCCTATAACAGGCCATGAAGGCCCAAAGGGGGAGTAGAGGTATAGCTCTACTCATTCTTGACCCCGGCGCTAGTTGGGGGTGGGTGGTCAGCACCACGCCCCGGCCGCTTTACCCCCGGGAAAGACCCGGTACCCATTGTATAGGAGGCTGGGTAGGCCCCAGGGCCGGTCTGGACGTATGCGAAAAATCTCGCTCCCACCGGGATTCGATCCCCGGACCGTCCAGCCCGTAGCGAGTCGCTATACCGACTGAGCTATCGCGGCCCTACCGTTTAACATGGACAAATGGAATACCGCAATAACACCAAGTCATTGTCACCACTCTCCTAATCATGGTAGGAGAGGCACAAACGTCGTAACTGAACTTTTACAGCACAGTGGTAACTATATGCACCACGTCTCTAACATGCCAAAACTATACACCTTTCCCACAGTGACTTAATACGATTCGTTGAATAAACTGCGATTCTCTCTCTAAACAGCATTAACTGGTTAGTCTCTGCGGCGGAGACACTGTATGTTCACTGTGAGACATAAATATGTTTTTTCTGTGAGGTAAAATCCGCATACTTAAATGTAATTAATATGGAATTCAGGCGTCAAAAAATTAAATACCTAAGAAAACAACACACACAAACAACAGCATCAGCAAATTTTTACTGCCAACCTTCACATCCTTTCGCGTAGGCCTACATCCAAAATTCCACAAAGCACAATTTTGGAACGACTGTCATTAATTCTAAATAACGAGAAGTTTGTGAGGCTGACTAGCTCCATTCTCTGTCTCCTGAACTAGGCGATATTCATAACAAGAGCAGTCACAGAACTAGCGCTCGGAGCACCGACTAGTTGAGCACCAGTAACAAAGATTCTTACACAGCATTATTAATGGACTGCTGACGGACGATCCCCAAACATACAAACAAATGTCAAGCAGAATCGAAATAATTCCGACGAGCTCGTCCAAAACACGATTCATCCAAAGGGCCACGTGTTCTGTGTAGTTTTAACACTAGGTTACCGGCACTGATGGATGGACATAAACCAGTATAGTGATATCACAAACACGCAAATGAAACTTCATTTTTACTTACAACGAAAATCCATGGTCAGCACCTCAAGTGAGACGAGGTATAGGTATAGGTCAGTCACTCGTACATTGTTAATGAAATTCTCAAGGAAACCATGCAGTTTAAGGTACACTCGTATGTTCGTCATTACGTGTCTGAATTTATTCCTTTTATGTTATGCTTCATTCTGTCGTTACACAATGTCTTCCCGTATTGAAGCTCACATTACTTTTGCTTGGTGCTAATCGAAAGGATATCAATTACATGAACAATATCAGGTTGCACGTATCGTCCTGAAGTCTGTACGTACCTTCGGAACATAACAGTACCACGCCTACATATCAATTACATGAACAATATCAGGTTGCACGTATCGTCCTGAAGTCTGTACGTACCTTCGGAACATAACAGTACCACGCCTATATATCAATTACATGAACAATATCAGGTTGCACGTATCGTCCTGAAGTCTGTACGTACCTTCGGAACGTAACAGTACCACGCCTACATATCAATTACATGAACAATATCAGGTTGCACGTATCGTCCAGAAGTCTGTACGTACCTTCGGAACATAACAGGACCACGCCTACATATCAATTACATGAACAATATCAGGTTGCACGTATCGTCCTGAAGTCTGTACGTACCTTCGGAACGTAACAGTACCACGCCTACATATCAATTACATGAACAATATCAGGTTGCACGTATCGTCCTGAAGTCTGTACGTACCTTCGGAACATAACAGGACCACGCCTACATATCAATTACATGAACAATATCAGGTTGCACGTATCGTCCTGAAGTCTGTACGTACCTTCGGAACATAACAGTACCACGCCTACATATCAATTACATGAACAATATCAGGTTGCACGTATCGTCCTGAAGTCTGTACGTACCTTCGGAACATAACAGTACCACGTCTACATATCAATTACATGAACAATATCAGGTTGCATGTATCGTCCTGAAGTCTGTACGTACCTTCGGAACATAACGGTACCACGCCTACATATCAATTACATGAACAATATCAGGTTGCACGTATCGTCCAGAAGTCTGTACGTACCTTCGGAACATAACAGTACCACGCCTACATATCAATTACATGAACAATATCAGGTTGCACGTATCGTCCTGAAGTCTGTACGTACCTTCGGAACATAACAGTACCACGCCTACATATCAATTACATGAACAATATCAGGTTGCACGTATCGTCCTGAAGTCTGTACGTACCTTCGGAACATAACAGTACCACGCCTACATATCAATTACATGAACAATATCAGGTTGCACGTATCGTCCTGAAGTCTGTACGTACCTTCGGAACATGTACCACGCCTACATATCAATTACATGAACAATATCAGGTTGCACGTATCGTCCTGAAGTCTGTACGTACCTTCGGAACATGTACCACGCCTACATATCAATTACATGAACAATATCAGGTTGCACGTATCGTCCTGAAGTCTGTACGTACCTTCGGAACATGTACCACGCCTACATATCAATTACATGAACAATATCAGGTTGCACGTATCGTCCTGAAGTCTGTACGTACCTTCGGAACATGTACCACGCCTACATATCAATTACATGAACAATATCAGGTTGCACGTATCGTCCTGAAGTCTGTACGTACCTTCGGAACATGTACCACGCCTATATATCAATTACATGAACAATATCAGGTTGCACGTATCGTCCTGAAGTCTGTCCTACCTTCGGAACATAACAGTACCACGCCTACATATCAATTACATGAACAATATCAGGTTGCACGTATCGTCCTGAAGTCTGTACGTACCTTCGGAACATAACAGTACCACGTCTACATATCAATTACATGAACAATATCAGGTTGCATGTATCGTCCTGAAGTCTGTACGTACCTTCGGAACATAACAGTACCACGCCTACATATCAATTACATGAACAATATCAGGTTGCACGTATCGTCCAGAAGTCTGTACGTACCTTCGGAACATAACAGTACCACGCCTACATATCAATTACATGAACAATATCAGGTTGCACGTATCGTCCTGAAGTCTGTACGTACCTTCGGAACATAACAGTACCACGCCTACATATCAATTACATGAACAATATCAGGTTGCACGTATCGTCCTGAAGTCTGTACGTACCTTCGGAACATAACAGTACCACGCCTACATATCAATTACATGAACAATATCAGGTTGCACGTATCGTCCTGAAGTCTGTACGTACCTTCGGAACATAACAGTACCACGCCTACATATCAATTACATGAACAATATCAGGTTGCATGTATCGTCCAGAAGTCTGTACGTACCTTCGGAACGTAACAGGACCACGCCTACATATCAATTACATGAACAATATCAGGTTGCACGTATCGTCCTGAAGTCTGTACGTACCTTCGGAACGTAACAGTACCACGCCTACATATCAATTACATGAACAATATCAGGTTGCACGTATCGTCCTGAAGTCTGTACGTACCTTCGGAACATAACAGTACCACGCCTACATATCAATTACATGAACAATATCAGGTTGCACGTATCGTCCTGAAGTCTGTACGTACCTTCGGAACATAACAGTACCACGCCTACATATCAATTACATGAACAATATCAGGTTGCACGTATCGTCCAGAAGTCTGTACGTACCTTCGGAACGTAACAGGACCACGCCTACATATCAATTACATGAACAATATCAGGTTGCACGTATCGTCCTGAAGTCTGTACGTACCTTCGGAACGTAACAGTACCACGCCTACATATCAATTACATGAACAATATCAGGTTGCACGTATCGTCCTGAAGTCTGTACGTACCTTCGGAACATAACAGTACCACGCCTACATATCAATTACATGAACAATATCAGGTTGCACGTATCGTCCTGAAGTCTGTACGTACCTTCGGAACATAACAGTACCACGCCTACATATCAATTACATGAACAATATCAGGTTGCACGTATCGTCCAGAAGTCTGTACGTACCTTCGGAACGTAACAGTACCACGCCTACATATTCTGGCTGCGTAATGGATTCACATATTTTCCGTGTATCACGAAGGCAATAGATTAGAACAGAATCAGGCACGGACCCAGAATATATACATATAATTTATATACTCTATATACATTATATACGTAATTCGTTTGATTTTAAGAACTATGTTATAAAATTGTATCATAAATATAACTGTAATGCTGTTTGCAACTGCATTTACATACATTTAACACAATTACATGTTCCATGGCTCGCCCAGTTTAAATCACAAAACCTAACCTTCCTTATTTGAGGAGGGGCGGGGGCTGCAACGCGGCAGCCCCCGCCCTTCGGTGCGCCCCAGAACAGAATAGGAATAGAATAGAACACAACAGGATACAATAGGATGAGATGAGTCAGTGAAAACAGTTTTGTGTGGCTGACCAATATTCAACACCAGAATGCTAAGCGACGGGCAAGATAAGGGAGGAATCTGGGTTTGATTCCTTGCAGAGGCAACACACTTTTCTCGGAACGGTCCACCGAGGCTGTAGGGCACACACAACATCCTCCTTTAAAAAAAATAAAAAATAAAAAAAATAAGAGAGAGAGAGAGAGACAGAGAGAGAGAGGAAACTCTTCCCGCGGGGTAAAAGGATGGGGAGTGAGCTGATCAGTCAAATCCACCTAGGGCCGAAACTGAGAATTCGTGGAGCTATATCTCCACCCCCTCATACGTCTTCATGGCATGGCACTTAACAGCAGGGAAACTTCACCTATACTCAGTTACGGCATGTGTATACAATATACATACATACATATATACATACATACATAACACACACACACACACATACATACATACATACATACATACATACATACACGCCTTCATCAACTATCATGATCTATGAAAGCAGTGACAGGGCAGTCAGTATAGTGATTAAGCTACGGGTTGGTAATAATAAATATGCAAATCTTAGAACCAGACCCCTGCCTATGGGGCATTTCTGACTGGGAATGACATAAAGAACAAGCTCCTTAAGATAAGACATCAAGTCGTAAATCATACTCTATATATTTCTGCTGGTCAGTGTTCTATCATTTACCTCCATGGCCCCTCCACTAATCGCTTTATGCATTAAGTCAAGTAAAAGTACAATTGCGACATATGAGCGCAGACAGCTTCTGCACTACGAAACAGGTTACGGCTGCCTACCGACCGACCATGCCATAACCGGAGAAAACTGGAAGTAAGGATCAGATGTGTAAGACGGAGAGTGTAGATGATAAAAATACAGACAGATATGATGACAGCTTACATAATGACAATAGCGCTTCAGAAGGTGAGAAACTTTAAGTACCAGATTTAATATATATATATATATATATATGGCAAATATGTAAAATAATTAACTAACTCCACGCAGCACATTCTCCTGAGAACCCAAGGGCTCCTCAACCAGCAGACATCCCCCGTCTTTAATGGAACCTGAAGATTCATTACTGTGCTCACGACAGCCCGCCACTGGTCACTGTCTTCAGCCAGAATGAATCAGTCAACAATCCCCCATCCTACTTATTCCAGATACATTTTAACATATGACACAATCTTGCCCAAGTCACACAAGCGGTCTGTTTCTTTCAGGCTTTCCTACCAGAACCTTGCATACGTTTTATTCTCTACCATGCGCGACACACTCCCCGCCCAACTTATCCTCCTTTATGTTTATTACCCCAGTAGTATTCATACAGCTCCTCAATATACAATTTTCTCCATCCTCCTGCTACTCTCTCCCTCGTAGGTCCAAATGCCTTTCTCAGTACCCTGCTATATGAAACGAAAACCGGAATTACGTCATAAAATAAAGCGAAAGAAATAACGGAAAGTTCACGACGTGGAAGAGAGATTATGTAGGGTTAAAGGCACAAGACAAACTAAGACCAAGATAATTTGAACCAGCGAATCAACATGCATGAAATATTACATTTCGTAGAACCATCTTTTGATCCACATAATCACAGACAAGAATGCTTCACACTGCATTTTAGTCTACTGCCTTCAGAACAGCTCCGTTCCTGGGGATTGCTTTCATGCTTGCAATCAGAATGCAACAGCAATGACAACCCAATTTCGGCATGATCGTCCTAAGGGGCATTTAAGATTACGATCCTCTTAAGATGCGATGCCTTGGTACCGACGTTTCGGGGGAACCTACTGCTCCATTTTTAGAATATAAAAGCGTAGTTTTAATATTCACCTACGTCAGAACATCGTGTAACGAGTGTTTCAGTAACATGACAAGTACTTATACACTTGTACGTATTCAGGGATGCCGACACCGTGTCTGTCTGTCCAGCATGTTTCAGTTCGGTCCTGGTTAGTTCCTACAATTAACAGAGCACCTAAGCTACTAGAATCAAAAACCTCCCGTAAAACAGAGAAGATGCCTTGCCGTATTCACCGATTATCCTCGAAGGACACGACGAATACCAAAACGAGGCTTAGCAGAATAGCACAAGCCGTGCTCAGAACGCACTGGCTGGATCACGGTTCCTTTATAGTTGTCCAGGTGGTCACAGCTTCCCTGTCTATATGAAGCCAGAGGATTCATCACAGTGTTAACAAGGCCTACAGGCTATACCGTATCAGTTCAATGCATAACCTCACACCCCGCTTGTCTAAGACCCACTGTAATAACGCCGTCCCATCTTCGGCTGTACCTTTACACATTCTTTGCTACGCGAGTTTTCCAACTACAATTTTGTCATGCGCCCTCATGTTCTGCAGACTTACTCTCCTTTATTTAATCGCCCTAACAGCAGATGAACAGGAAAATTATGGACGAGTAACGTGGCCGCGCGACCGAAGGCGACCGACTGTTCGAATACGGAGTGTGGGTTTGAATCCAACGCGAAGCATGAATCTAGGCCCGCGTCCTTTCTTACATGTTCTGTTTTGTCCTTGCGACGGACTTAATATTCATCAAGGAGTCCAACCAAGTGTCTATAAAATCATAATATCACAAGTTAATTCTGAAATGGAAGAGATCCGAGAACCCAAACTATGTAACAGAACCAATAATTTATGATCATCTTCCATCATTGTAAACTTACTGCATCGACCTCCTACTTTCCCTTTCCAATTCCTGTTAAACATCCTAAGACACGGTTTCACAAAGACCTTTCTTCCTCCACCGTCACTGCAAATATTTAGTTCACTTCGTGTTTCTGCATTCCAACACTGTATAACGAGATTCAACAATACTAACAAGAGTAAACATAGACAGTAGTAAAGATTACAAAGTTCCGCGACAAATTATTAACCATCCTCATTCTAGTTCATGTTTCTTGGTGCAAATGTTTTCCCCACTTCCATTTCAACCGTTGTTCCTTCCAGAGTGTCTTTAATAATGCCTCAAAATGTTACATTAATACCTGAAATGCAGTACACTGCAAACTGCATACAGTTGGCAAGCGTGTTTTCAAGGTGGACCTACGTCCTGCAGCAGTTTCACACGTGATGAAGCGCAGTAGGATTCCTGCAATACGCACATGGGCTGCGGTAAGGCTAACGGCGGGGGTATGCAGATATACATAGCTGCCTCCCTTGGTGCATAGCGGACCTCATTACCAGTCTAGACGCTCTCAAAAACCTCTCACAATGGTCAATGTATATGCAGAACATGTGCATAATTAAACTGGTTGTGAATTTTTCCAAGTGAAACAAACTGCCAGAATACAGAGTGTTCGTTCAACCAGGATACGTCACTGGTGACGGGATTTATCATTCAACTAGACGTGTGAATTAATATAATCCTGTATAATAATTTTCAATCCTTTTAATTAACATCAAATAACGATATTATAGCCGATCCCGGTGGCCGCGCGGTCTAAGGCGTGGGTCTGAGGACGTTCGCTTGCTGGGATTGTGGGTTCGAATCCCGCTGGAGGCATGGATGTCTGTCTCTTGTGAGTGTTGTGTGTTGTCAGTTAGAGGTCTCTGCGTCGGGCTGATCACTCGTCCAGAGGAGTCCTACTGAGTGTGGTGTGTCTTGAGTGTGATAGTGAAGCCTCGATAATGAGGAGGCCCTGGCCCACTAGGTGATGTTGCACCATGGGAAAAAATATAATGAAGTTGCTTTACACGTACTATTTACCATACAACAACGACGACGGTACGTTTTAATACCCACAATTCCTTTGTGAAATGCACTCCCTGAGAATGGCTACTCTCAACAGCCGAAGCATGTCGGAGTAACAATCCTGTATATTTTGACTGGCACAATTTGTTGGTAATAGACATATGTATTGTGTGAGAGAGAGTGTGTCTGTCCCTGTGCTTAACTAAGCACCACGCCATACAGACATAAGGGGAATGATTGGTATAGCTCCAAGTATTCTTAATCTTGGTACTACACTGACGTCAATGGTCAGCTTCAGGCCCCGGCTGCCCTCGGCACCCACTGGATTGCAGGCTGGGTAGGTACCACAGCCGGTTAGAACACTTTGGAGAAGAAAGAAATCCCTTCACCCTGCCTAAAAATCAAACCCCGATTCCTCGGTCGCCCAGCATGTAGCTTAGTCACTGGGCTATCCCGACTCCCACAAAACGAAGAACACTCACCCAGCCTCCCATACAATGTGTACCGGGTCTATTTCCCGGGGGTAAAGCGGCAGGGGCGTGGAGTTGACCACCACCCCATCTAGTGCCAAGGTTAAAGAAATAGTAAAACTATACCTCTACTCCCCTCTGGACCTTCGTAGCCTGTTTTAGGGAGAACTTTACCTTTACCTTTACTCACTGTCAGCCAAGTGTAAAGATAAAGGACTGTCACTGCAGCCCAATACAAATCTTGTCCTTCTTGTGGAGGTACAGCTCCAACAATCTTTGTCAACCATAGATTTCATGTGGACGTGAACAGAAAGCTTCATGTCCTGGTCGCTTTACCCCTCGCAGGAAGAGCCTACGGTATCCACCTGAAAGAATGCTGGTAGACACCAGAGCCGATAGAGACTTAGCAGGAAGAGAAATCTGTAGCCAGCGATCCGGGAAGTACAATCATGCCCAAGTCCCCAATTCCTTACCGAACACGTACGTCGTTGCTTTAATTTCAGTTACGTGTCCAGACCATGAACAATACAATCGTTACAAATGGATCAGAAGCCCCAAATGCACCCAAATAACACTTAACTTGCAGTTCCTACTTCACACAGAACATTGTACCTCTATCACAAACACTAATCGGTTAACATTTAGGCAAATAATCCCTGTTTATCCTGGGAATCATACGAAATTCAGAAATAAGTCTGTGGGCAGACTGTGGGACATTTGTAACGTTTAAAGCAGGTATAGCATGTATAAACCACCGTTTTACTAGGTGAAACAAGCCGACTGGAACCCCAATGGATTAAAATAGTAAAGTTTCGCACAGCGGCGTGTCGCGAGTAACACCACAAGCCTTCCAATAACCATCAACCGCAATGTATAATGTATGGCCTTCACGCCATCTGTAGCAGACGCTGCAGATTCAGAAAAAAGAAATCTTTATAGGTTGCAGCACGGGTGGCAGCGAATGGGCACAAGACACAGATCGTCTCTGAGCCTCGCGAACGGCAACACTTCTACACAGGAATGTCTCATAAACCGCCTGGCAACTCGAAGGACAAGTTCCAACATTTTATGTCGGCGGGGGGGGGGGGGGGGGGGGGGGGGTATGTAGACGCAAACAATGTAGAAGAGTTCTCTTGTACAGGAATGCAGCACAGCAAACACGCACTACATGCCTCGGATTCTGCGCACAAAGACACGGTTCTAAAATATTTGAAGCCATTACGTAACTTATAAGAAAAGAGCCCGTTCCTTGCTAGTGAACACATCACTGCGACACTACAATTCCTGGAACAACTTAACTTTATTTTCATTGCTTTCGTACGTACAGAGATGCTCCGAACGTTACGAATTAAAGACCACTTCGCTAACGTATCTGTTTCTACGTCAGATATCCCGTCATACAGACCTACTCTTCTACTGCCTGGTTAAGCGAAGTTTGTCCCTATGCTTCACTAAGCACCACGATATAAAGGCATATATGGGTGAGTAGAGATATAGCACCACGCGTTCTTAACCTCGCCACTAAATGGCGGTGAGTGGTCAATTTCACGGCCCCGTCGCTTTTTCCCGAGGGAAAGAACCCCCGGTTTACATTTATCATGCGGCGGCGCTGGCCCCAGAGCCAGTCTGGACTGTTTGGAAAACAGAAAAATCTCTCTGCTCTCTGGAAGTTATAAACAGCAACCTTAAGAGTTTCACACAACAGCCACATTTGTGAACTTGAACGCACACAATCGTCATATTCACAAATGTGAACACACACAAAATCGTACGTATACAAACCAGTTGCAGGAATGCCTTTCCGTTTGTTTTCTTGCAGTCACAGACGACATTTCTTATTTTCAATGTGACAAATTACGTCATTCGTCAAAGCGTCCTGACGCACCATCTGTTACATGTAAGATACCCTCATATCTACAGTTCAAAGCCCAACACCTGTGTGTGTCGTATGTACGTGTGTCCGTACGTAACACGCAGCATTAAGTACATCTTCACGTCCCGTCATCATTAAATGCGACAAAATCTGAACTTAAGACACCCAGTAAATTCTTCGATATGTTGACAAGTTCAAAAATTTGGGAACCAAGGTAACCAAACGAAATGATCAGAATCTGTTCTCTCAATCTGCCACACAAAAACGCACTTATACGGCCTGAAACTTTGGTTCTCGTATCAGGAGAAGACAGCAGATTGAGGGCATTTGGTGACAAGCTTGTAAGAAGAGTACTGAAACCCAAAACGGAGGAAGTAAGAAAAGACTGGAGAACAATACTTGAGGAGTTTCACCAAATACCATTAGAATGATCAAATGGAGGACGATACGACTGACGGTGCAAGTGGCATGCGAAGGAGACGAGAAATGCATACAACATTTTGGTTGCAAAACGTGAACGGAAGACAGATAAATATGAAAATAAGTTGTGAGGGTGTGAATGGATTCACCTGGCTCAGGGCAGGTTAGAGTGGCAGGCTCTTGTCAAGGGGATAATGAATCTTCGGATTCTGTAAATTCGTCAACTATCTGAGCAACTGCAGCTTCTCACGAGTGGCTCTACTCCATGGGTTAGGTCTAAGTATCTTCTAAATCTTTCTCTTCCGTCCCCCACCACCCCAACACATAATGTTCCCTCTTTCCTTCTCTTACACATTACACGACCACCCACCAATAACATTTAGCTATCCCATTACAGGCCCGGACAGGCCAGTAGGGCTCCAGGAGGTTGAGACTCCAATAATTTAAACACAATCGACACATGAAGGTGATAAGGATGTCAGCCCTACGCACCGGCCGCCATTACCCCTCAGGAGATACCAATAACATTTACCTAGAAATATTTTTGTTTCGAGATTCAGTACTTTGAACAAAATACGAAGTCTCCCTTGTACATAACATCTCACATGATTCTACGCTTCCCAATTACTTAAAAAAAACACCAGCACATACGAATAATATATCTCTGATACTAGGTTGTGGTCGTAAGAACTTACCATGCATCTAGTGCAATGTTTCTCCAGGTAAATCCCAAAACAGCGCATCTATACGTCGTTGGTTTCTATACTTTACTCCGTGTGTCTTATTTCTTCCCAAATGGTCTCATTCTCAGTCTCCCGAAGCACGCTTGAAGTCTTTCAAAGAATTACTTAACCCTCTGCAGCAATAAATCTATTGCCACGATGCATGCTTCCATAGAGCAATACACTACAGATATCCGACAAGGAACAGCATACCGGACCACACTGCCAATAATTACGAATTTTATCGCAAAATGTAGTTTAATACTATTTGACTATCAAATTTTAACAATTTATTTTAATACTATAATACAATTTTACACAATTTTATACAATCTCATAGAAGGTGTAATAATCAATATTGACATAAGTACATTGGTCTATGTACAAACCAAATTGACCCCCTGAAGGTGGCAATATAGATTGCCGAAATACGTATAGGGGAAATCCTTTAATAAAGTAATTAGTGACAAACTTATCTTTGTGCATTTGTTGGTGAATGATAATCAAATCTATTTGAATTATGTTTAAATGTTCAGTTCCTAGCTTAAAGAAAACACACCGTGCCTCGTGCGAGATTTGAGGTTTTCAAAGCAGTGCTCATACAGATTCATGTCTTCTAGTATATTATGCCGTGTCGATTGGTAAATAGTAATCGACGTTTCGGAGGATCTTGCTGCCTCCGTCTACAATGTCTATACAGTCCAGTTTTGTTGAACTCCTCCGAAATGTCGGTACCTTATTTAACACAAGAACCGGCGCCATATCGCACAAGATATGAATCCTCACGCCGTGTTTCAACTATGAAAACCAAACTGTCGGCGGCCTAATACCATTTAGGGAGACAATCGCTGTTTAAGCGTCATTCAGACAGGCAGGCAGAAATCAGGCAGTTAGACACTGAGCAGATTCTCGAAGTTTGCACGTCAATATTTTATTTAAGACCTCAAAAAGCAGCAGAGTATGGTACAACACATAAGATAAAACAAAGAGAGAGAAGATAACAAGCTAGGAAGTGGATGTACGAGTATAACGCAACATTAAGGGGCGTTCGAATCTCTGCATCCTGGACCCTTCTCAGATGGTCAAACCACTAATCCACTGTGGTCACAATTTCCTATTCTTTTCACAGTTTGCACACATTGTCGTACTAAGCAAGGCAGAAAAACAGTGCCAAATGGGTAATCAGTTGGTACCACAGCGTGCATAACGCTATAGACGAGGTGCCGCACAAACCGAGGTCGTTATAATAGGTAAAGGTAAAGCAATCCCATTACAGGCCTGGACAGGTCCTTAGGGTTCCAGGAGGTTTAGGCTCCCAGATTTCTAGACAATCGGTACATGAAGGTAGTAAGGTTGTCAGCCCTACGCACCGGCCGCCTTTACCCCCAGGAAAGATTCCTGGTACTCATTTCTGTTAGAGGCTGAGTCGACCCCAGGTCCATAGTGCGACCGAAACGATTATGTCAATGAAAAATTCCAGTGACACCATCGGGAATCGAACCCGCGACGTTCTGGTTTGTAGCGCAGTGCCTCAACCAACTGCGCCACCGCGTGCCCCGGTCGTTATAATAGAGATAAACTATATATCGGTCAACATAACCTCAAAATTTCAGCCCGACGAAATGTTTCGTAATTTCTTACTTACAAACAACATTTCGTACACAATTTACAAGTATAATCATAACCTATCTACGTACCTAATTTCATATTCTTAGACATAAGCAACAAATATTACACATTATGATGGCATGTTTTCGTTTTCCGTCAAGATTCAACAAGTACATGGAAAGAAAAAATCTACAATTGCAAAAGAAAAGTGATGTCACCACCGCCAACGTCACTGATTATTACTTCACACCACAACTTCCAATCTACAGTGTGTGTGGCGCCATATTATTATGAAATTATGATCTAGTATTCAGTAAAAGTGTTACATATTACGGTTCTCTATTTTTGCCTTAATTAGCCTTCACGCAAAATGCATCTTAAGTTCAAAGTTTCATCCGGTCGAAAGCAGTTTTGTAAAATATTACTGTGCTACGTATTTCTGTCTCAGTTACCCGGCATGCCAATCGAATCTTCTTTGCGCCACAGTGTTCATCGTCTACGGCCTGTTGCAGGGTTTTCGGGAAAAAATTTATTCCACACAAAGTGCGTATTGTTATCTTCTCTGGAACCTTTATATGAAACCTTTTTTACTTCGGGAAGAATTCAGTGAGATATTATCACAAACGTACTTAGGGCGCCATGATGTTTGTGACCAATTGTAAGTAACCTTGAACTTTCTCGACAGATTTTAATAAATATTCCCAACACAAAATTTGATGAAAATCCATTCAGTGGGAGAGCCGAGTTGTTCCATGATGGCAGAGACATGACGAAGCTAATAGCGCTTTCCGCAACTTTGCGAATGCGCCTGAAAGAATGGAATTTGCTTAAACATATAATTTTATAAACATCCTTCTCCAGCGCATTTAAAACAGTTCCAATACAGCAACCATCTCCTAAAGCCAAAGGTAACCTCTGAACGCTGGGTGCTGTATGAGAAACTCAATTCGGCATTAAAAACGCCAGCAGCATCAGCATCCACAGCCTGTCTCTGCACTAACAGGACTTCCGACAAGGTAAATGTGTACCGATGTGACATCTGTCATCGCATTCCCTCATTACGGAACATGGTAAAGATTAGGTCACTTCACGTCGCGACGATTCGTTACGCGAAATCGACTGTCCGTATCCGCAAAGCCTCTTCCCCGGAATAAGGAGCTTGTAAGTTGACTAACCCGGAGCAATGTTTAAGCCACAGTCTAACACGACAACGTTTCCCCCACACTCTTCTTGAGATAAAGCCAAGTCCAGAGTCAATGGATGAACCACAAAAACTGGGATAATCGTAACCCCCCCCTTCCCCTTCCGCTTCGGTTGCGCGGGAAGGAGACCACGACTGGTTATTGGAACGCTTACTTTCCACTTTAATTGCCCCATAATTTGACGCCTACGAGGTTAAAATCTTGCGTTTAGAAATGTTTCACACGCTGCTGTAAAGGCGACTTACACTCGCCAATTTTAAACTCTCAAAGATGTTTTGTGGAAAAAAGACATCGCACGTTACACTGTGCTGAAAACCACGGACCTACAAGAAACGTTACGCACTTTCCAGCAGTCTGACAACACAATTACCATCAACTCGGAACACAAATATGCTTTTGGTTCATTTAACGACGCTGTCTATATTTATCACACTATGAATTGAAATGAAACATTTAATGAAATTGCTTGGAAGGAAGCGCCCGTGACCTTCCTACCGATACTATCTCGGCATTCGCCTGGAGATACTGCAAAAAACCACGAAATGATTCAGTCAAGATAATCAGTGTCCCAGCCGCGCACCTCCCCATTATAAGACAGAAGCGTTACCGCTTGAATCAAACCGCTAGGTGGCATAAGGAACAGACTGGTGCCAACTTCGCTCATTTAACATAGGCCTACTTCATTCGTACAAGCAAAACAAGAATTCAATTAGTCGTCCTTAACTCTAGACAATTTATAGTTCCGACGGACAGACCAAGATTTATAGTGGAATAAGTCGAAGAATATACTTTTTCCGATAATATTCTAGAATAAACTACAATTAATAATTTAAATGACATTGGCTTAAATGTGAGAGACAAGTGACGGAAAGAGACGCAGACAGTCTCAACACCATGTTCTCACGTGACACCCAACTCCATAACCCACTCACTTGTGTATGCGGTCTATTTTTATCGTTACATCCACAAATTGAAGCACTGAATCGCATAACACATAGTTTAGCAGCAAAATCAAAAAACTGTTTCATTAGTCATACTTCAGGTTCACAACAATGACATATCGAGTCAGAGTAAGAAATGACAGCTGCTAACATTCAACAGAACTCTACATAATGCGACTACAAACCCACGTCACAAAAAGCCCGGTCTCCCTTACCATGATGTGTAGAAGATGAACGCTTCGGTATAAATGCGTGCGCAATCAACAGCTGCAGAGTTGGGTAATGCAATTTTCTCTAGTAAATGGATCTGTGTAACTTCGTAAACATGCTCCATTTATTAGACGGAAACATTTCCGCTGTGCGCAGTTAAAATCATTATTACACGGAATAAAAAAAGATGGAACCGTAATGGGGCGATTGACGTGTATTCATGAGATACTAGATACTAAGTTTTATGTCAGTCCCATCAAATACTGCACGCTGAGGTTTATTTCAGCCACTTAATATGCTGTACACTGAGGTTTATATCGTCCCTTCAGATACTAGACGCTGAGGTTTATGTCCGCGGGTTCGATTCCCGATGGTGTCATCGGAATTTTTCATTGACATAATTTTTCCGGCCGCACTACGGCCTTGGGGTCGACTCAGCCTCTAAAAGAAATAAGAACCAGGAATAATTCCTGCGGGGTAAATGCGGCCGGTGCGTACGGCTGACAACCTTACCACCTTCATGGGCCGACTGTCTAGTATTTGAGTATTCTACGGCAGAAGAAGTTAAACAAATACAGTGAACACCTACGAAAATAATAAAACATAAGATCAGCATTATTTACACTGACCACAAATGTAAACAAACTACAAATTTCTGAATTCTGGTTGGGTATCCCCCCCCCCCCATGGTGCAACAGCCACCAGCACGCCAGGGCCTCCTCATTATCGAAGCTTCACGATCACACTCAGACACACCACACTCAGTAGGACTCCTATGGATGAGTGACCAGCCCGACGCAGAGACCTCTAACTGACAACACACAACGCTCACAAGAGACAGACATCCATGCCCCTAACGGGACTCGACCCGCAATCCTAGCAAGCGAGCGACCGCAGACCCACGGCTTAGACCGCGCGGCCACTTTGGATCGGCCTGGTTGGCTATTGTCCTTACAAATACACGTTAAGATACAGATTATATTAATGCCGTTAGTAAAATGATTTATTCGCTGCAATTGAGTGTGACATTCTATTTAAGATTAAAATTTGTTACTTTGTGCACCGCAGTGTGGGTCGCCAAATATTTCCAGCTTTATCTTTTTGATGTGATGTTAGCAGAAACGCAGCACTTTGGGGCTGAGAATCTCTATGACATCGCAATTATCATCGATCCAGTTCGGGCTGATGACAAAGTTCTTCAGTCATCACCATTACCATCATCATGACAGGTGAAAGGAAATAAACTACGATAGTGGCCGGCACTAATTCATATTCGAAACGTCCTCAAGTTCGTATCTCAGCCAGAAGTTACTGCAGTATTTCGCGTTTTCCCTCAACCATTCCAAGCGACGTCTTTCATAATGCTTCAGAATATGACTTTCTCAATCCAATCCATTTCACCTTTCACATCAAACTATGCAGCTGAACAAAATGGTGACGTTGCTGTCGTACCTGCGCTTAGTTAAGCATCGCGCCCAGAAGACGTATCGGGTAGTGGAGGAACAGATAGCTCCATGCGTTCTTAACATTGGCACTAGATGGAAACAAGCTGCCAGCTTCACGGCCCAGACACACATCGGATATGGGCTCCATCCTTATATTTTCGTGGTTTTCTTTAGTCCATCCAGGCAAATTCAGATATGTCTTCAAATAGGCCATAACCGCTTCCTTGTACTTCCTTCTTAATTTATTGTTTACAATCATAGTAACATCCAAAGTTTTAGAGGGTGTTTCAGGAGTAAGCTGCCGTATTTCGGGACAACGTTCCTTCGATATAACCAAACATACCTACGAGTATATCGGAAGTTGAACGGTTATGCAGACAATGACGCAAAAAAGATGTGGTTTTCTTGCAGTTCTAGGCACTGTACCTGTTTCACATGATGTGTTATCCGTACGCTGCGCAGGTCCGTCCTTGAGCCCATAGCCAAACCAAGATATGCAGAAGCGAGTGTGCCATGTAAAGTGCTTGGAACCCAAAGGATGATGTTTATGAAACTAGTGCGAGTTCTTCTTACTTAATGTATTTATATCACTCACATGTTAATTAGATGTTAAGTGCACTTGTTAACATTACAGGAACGTTTGCCCAAAGTATGGCAGACTCCTCCTGAAACACCCTATATAGACAAGAAAGTTAGAATGGCAAATAACGAACTCAACAATACGTTATTACGTACTTTATCCGCCAACTACCTTGAAATATTTTGCGTATCCTCAGCAATTTCGCTAAGCATCATTCCCCTCAGTCTAGGTCCCATTAACCGTGGCACAGACCATCTGTACGATACACTTACTGTCATTACCATGTAAAGGACTATTAGCATCAGTCTGTAGATCTTTGTAGTCAGATCCAGGTTCGGTTAAGATGTGAATCTGGAATACAGACGTGACGTAGCTGCGCTCCAAACATTTCGCTGTGTATCTTCTCAGATGCAAACAAGCACCGAGGGTAAAGGCAAAAGGAAACAGCCTATGGTGAACAGGGGCGGTTCCAAAGAAACTAACGTTTTCTGGAAGCCCAGTTACGATCTGATCAGGTTCAATTCCACGGCAGAGAAGATTGCCGAGGGCCCCACCGGACGGCACCAGGATAGACAAGAAATGGGGGAGAGTTAGCTATAATGAACAGAAGGTACATAACTGAGTAGCTACATGCGAATGGTGGAACACAGACGCCATCTCACGCGGTACACCGGAATCGATTTTGTGTTTAACGATGCACAGTTTGAGGTTAGTGTGACCCTCCCAATCATTTCCGAAGCGAATCTCTAAACAGACTGGAAGTCGAAATTTCAAATACAATGACACAGCAAGTGACGTATGTAGCGTATATTACCAGAACTCTGTATTCGTAGGAACAAAAGGTTTATCATGGTTCTCCTTAAAAAGGACAAATATCAATTTTCATTTCCTCACACATTCACCAGACTCTCGAAGTGGTCTTCCTCAGTTCCTTAAAGCAAATTCAAGAAGAGTACGCCCACGTTAATAAACACTTCCTCCCATGTCATTCCAATTTCAGCGTCCTAAAAATCATCCGACTCAACATTACCAAAGCACTTGAAAAAGGGTCGACATAGATTAAATTTGCAAAAAAGATTTGCTTTTTTTTTTTTCATTCTATGATACTATATTCCTACCTGATGAGTTCGGTATACACGGCCGAAACATGTCGTAGAGGAAAATAAAGTGCATTTGTTTAAGTGTTGAATTTGTTCTGACAATCGTGTTTAAGTGTTGGGCTTGTTCTGACAGTCAAACAGTCAAAAAGGTTTACACTACTGCAGGCTCTTCTACGACCATAGTGTATTAATCGAATTCGAACACCAGACCCTTTCCTCCAGCTAGATCACAAACCGAAACTTCATAGGGCAGCAATATACTATCACGTATCACGGCATATCACGTAAACACTCACATAGAATAATACTTTAATTGTCGCATTTTATCATGAACTAAATTATCTTAACGTTTGAAAAATACAACAGAGCAAAAAATCCAGCAAATTGTGTCGACAATATCATATCGCTGAACGCAATCCCTGTTTTCTGCCATAAGATGCCATATCGATTGGTAGCGGCATGGCTTCATAGCCCAGAAGGCCGGAATCGTGACAAACGCTATTATACAGGATGATTCAGGAGGAAAAGTCAATGTTTTGGGAAGTGATAGTATCGGTCATTGTGAGAAAAAAGTTCATATGAACATGTGCCTAATTCTGAATAGTTACCGAGATAGAGCTCTTTGAATCTCCAGACATAACTCCGTTGGATTTTTTGGATGAAGAGCAAAGTTTACAAAAGAAAGGCGGATACACGAGACGAATTGCTCGCTAGCGTATTGGATGCTACTACCCGAGTAAAGAAACGTGACGATCAACTCAGACGAACAACACGCGATCTTCGCACACGAGTTGCAAAGTACATCGATGTTGACGGCGGGATTTTCGAACATTTATTGTGACCTGTCCCGAATTTGTCAATACCGTGTAACAAATTTGTCATTTAAACATCAAATTAAAACTAAAATGAAATTAAAAGTACGTAATTTATCTTTCTTTATTAACATATGCAATGCTTTTGTATTTACAGATTCAAACAGCTCTATCTCGGTAACCACTCAGAATTATACACATGCTCATGTGAACTTTTTTCTCACAATGACCGATACTATCACCTCGCAAAATATTGACCTTTCCTCCTGAATCACCCTGTATAACTCCACGGAGAATCTACTCTACGTGGCGACAGCAGATTCGCAAACCAAGACGGACTTCCTTATCATTCCTACTGCGATGCTGACGTAACTACTCGTAGTTTCCAATCGATATGTCTATCCAAAGGACTTGAATCTTCATCAGCACTACTGTGAGAACTTAAAACCTCACAATAATATAGATTCTATGACAGTAACATATAACTCCTAAGTTTGAGGTTAACGGGCGGTGTACATTCACACTGGGATAAACAGCAGTACTGGCACCATTCTAAAGTCAATCACATATTTATAGCTTCGTAACAGACATATTAAAACCTGACCAATAACAACGCTTGTCAAATGTCGCTTCAAATCATGTTTTGTTTCGCACTCAAATTCTTACCAGCTTCCGAATATTATTAAGTAACTGGAATAATCATATTCCTTCTTCAGAAGATAAAGCAGTGCCTCAGCTACCTGTGAAATCACAGCATATATTACAGCACGAAGTGAGATTTGAGGTTATCACGGCGGTTTTTCCCCTGAAGATTCGGTTCTTCTGGGATGTTACCTGTAATCTGCTAAATTCCTAGCGTTTCGAAGACACTACACTTCTCCGAAACACGGGTAGATATTTGCCATTCGACATGGCATAGCATTTCCAGAAGGGTCGCTTAACAACCATTTCATAATACTAATATCACAGGCAGCTAATTTTATTTCCGTTTCACACAGGTCTCCGTTCAACACAGTACACAGACCAGTCGTCAGTCGTCACTACTTAAAGCTAAACACGTTCTTTACAGTGTTCTTAAATAACGGTCAATTCAAGGGTCGCTTAACCATTTCATAATACTAATATCACAGGCATCTGATTATGTTTCCGTTTCACGCAGGTCTCCGTTCAACACAGTACACAGACCAGTCGTCACTACTTAAAGCTACACACGTTCTGTAAAGTGTTATTAAATTACGGTGAATTCAAGGGTCGCTTAACAACTATTTCATAATACTAATATCACAGGCATCTGATTATGTTTCCGTTTCACGCAGGTCTCCGTTTAACACAGTTCCGGTACCCACACCAGTCGTCACAATTTAAAGCTACACACGTTTTATACAGTGTTATGTTGCGTGCAACGTTACGGGACATTTGTCCCCTAGTCAATCCATGTCAGTCACTTAATGCTATATAGTCAAATAGTCCCTTCCTGTCGGCTCAATCATCGGCCCAAGTGGGCCCAATACTACTACACTGGGTGTTTCTGAAAACATGGCGCTATGAGAGCATACAGACATGAGCGGTAGTGCCAGCAGGATGGAGAGAATAATAAAATGACGAGCTGCATAATGTGCACACCTCGTCAGACATTATTAGATTCACTACATCAAAGGGGACGGAATAACGGCGGCATGTAAAATGAATGCAAGCTATCAGAAATTCGTTAAAAAAATTTAGTCAGAGAACTTCAACGGAGAGACTTCCTGAAAGACCTAGGCGTAAATGGGGGTACAACAAAGTAAGGGAGCGTAATGTCGGATAGGTTTGGTAATTTCGGATACCGTCCTTTTGAAACGGCTGGCGCTGCAAAAGCTAGTTCTGTCGTAAGAAACCTGTTGCGGCCTGTCGCCATATTGGTGGAGCTGCGTTCATTGTACAGCAATTTTTGTGTATTTTCTGAACATCAAAGCTTTTGAAGGTAAGCAAAACTTCAAGTACGCAGTTACTTATCGCGGTCCAATATATTACGTTTGAGCGAGACTGGTTTTATGTCTGATGCAATATGAGCCATATTGGTAGAGTCGACTGCGTGACGATTCAGACGGCAGAAGTGATGTGACGGTAAATGTCGGATAACAGACTGCGGTAATGTCGACCAGCATCCGACGGTAACGTGCCACATTGCAGTTTTCTTTCTTTTGACAAGTAAAAGTGTTGTGAGAAATTCAGTATCCTAATTTGTTTAAATTGTTTCGATAAAGGAGAGGGGCCACTTCATTTGTAATAAATTACAATCCGCTCTGGTAACCCAACTGTACTTCGATTAGTTGTAAGTTACGTGATTAGAGGTTCCAACAGCGGTGTGATGCATTGCTTGGAATTGTGCATTATGACATTCTCTTTTCAATAACAGGAGATCAGGGATGATTACCTTGACACGTCACTTCTTCCAGATGTCCGGAAGTAAATAAAGAAGGACATCGGGTTTGAAGTCATTGAACAACGAAGGTACAGTCAAAACAAACAGGGCAGCACGTAACATGGAAACTGGCTACACGCCTACAATAGAAGTCAGCACCAACAGCCTGTATCCCTTACGCACGGGTATTTTTGCACACTTACATTTGGACGCACCAGCAGAAGAGAACAACCATTATGGAGTGATAGATCACAACAAGAATGTACAACAGCACACGTGTCGTCAGTCAGTACTTGAAGTTCTGCAGTTATGCACAGCTCAGTCCGCAAGTCCACCTCAAACATGCTGCTTTCATTTCATGGCCCACAGACGAACGTCAACAGACTTTGTATTGCCTGAAGATTCTCGATTTAAAAACAATAAATCTATGGCGGCCAAGATGGTCAGTTGAAATGATAACAAGTTCTCTGTATAGCAGACAATCAGAAGATTCTTTGAGGACGCAAAAGTTATTTCTGAATGGCAAGCAGGAAAGAGGAAACAAAAAAACTTCAATGAAAGGGAGGAAAGATTCTAAAGCAGGGATATCCAAGCTGATATTATGGCAGAAAATGATAATCATAATCACAATGTAATTTATAGTGCTAAGGAAAGCTCTCTGATGATCTGCAAACAGAGAAACGGAGTAGTGTTTTATGTATGACGACTGGTGCATAAAGAATGTGTGGGGCAGAAAATAATGTCTGCAGAGAAAGTGCCTGTAATAGATGAAAAGAGGCTCTGTATTTACAACCTCTTTATATCCTGTAGGCTGGTTTTCCGATATTCCTTTCTAATCCTTCTCTATTGCTTTATATAGAATTACTGATGTAACTACAAGACAAAATACTTTACCAGGTTGAAATATTAGGAGATAATTAATAACTAATTTATTTATTCCAAATTTCCTGGCTGTTGCAGGCAGTCACATTACCGTACATCCCCGGTTCTCTTACGGTTACGGTAAAACATTCCCTAATTCCTATCTTGCCTGGTTGTTTCTTGGTTAACATTACAAATCTTTGTCAATTTTGGTTCGTAGTGTTTGTCGCCGATTTTGTTCAACTTATACAGCGAGTACCTTACCAAAGAAGCTCCTGAAGGGTTTGGAGACTTCAAAATAGGAGGACAAGTAATTCGCACAGTGAAATATGCAGATGACCTTGTGCTACTGGCTAGGGAAGAAAAGGTGCTACAGGGCATGATTGATAGACTAATTGAAATTGGAAGACGCTATGGAATGGAAATGAACGTGGAAAAAACTAAGGTAATGAGAATTTCAAGGCAACCGTACCCAATAAAAATTATGATAGACCAAAAACAATTGGAGAATGTGGAATATTTCAATTATTTGGGTAGCATGATAACAAATGATGCAAGGTGTACACGTGAAATTAAATCCAGAATTGCCATGGCAAAAGCAGCATTCAGGAAGAAGAAGACTCTTTTCACCAGCAAACTGGACTTAAACTTAAGAACTTAAGAAGGAAACTAGTGATGTGCTACATTTGGAGCGTAGCTTTGTATGGTGATGAAACGTGAACACTTCGGAAAGTAGATCAGAAGTATCTGGAAAGTTCTGAAATGGGGTGCTGGAGAAGAATGGAGATTATCAGTTGGACCGATCGTGTGAGAAATGAAGAAGTATTACATAGTGTCAAGGAGGAGAGGAATATCCTGCATACAATAAAAATAAGAAAGGCTAACTGGATTGGTCACATCTTGCGTAGAAACTGACTTCTATAACACGTGATTGAAAGAAAAGTTAGAAGGAAGGATAGAAATGACGGGAGACGAGGGAGAAGACGCAAGCAGCTACTGGATGACCTTAAGGAAAAGAGAAGATATTGGAAATTGAAAGAGGAACCACTAGATCGCACCCTGTGGAGAACTCGTTTTGGAAGAGGCTACGGACTTGTCGTAAGACAGACTACAGAATGAATGAATGAATGAATGTAGGAGAGTATCCGACAGCATCCTCCACTTTCTCACTACAGCCCGTTTATTTCGTATTTTTCTTGATGAAATGATTATAAATATTCGATATTATTTATAGCATATCTTGAGAATTTACAGGCCGCAAACGAACAGATAATAATAATAATTAACAGATAGAAGTTTAAAAAAATTATTCTGAAACACCGAAAACGTCAAAAATAAACCTGTATCATTGCTATATTAACACACATCTTAAAGATACTGACAACATCCACAGCTTTAAGACGGTTCACATCTCTTTCCTTAACACACAACAAAGGCGAAGTCGGTATTCTGATTAGGTTACGTTCTGGACAGCCGAGAAATGACGGCTCTATTCCTGACAGGAGCAAACAAGCCAGGCAATGTGCGTATAACGTAACGCTGTGGACGTTCGCAAAACCACTGTTGCGATGGAAACGCAACAGTGTGTTACGTGTGACTTGTTGAGCTACATGTCACTGACAACAATATAAAATACTAAGCGTTGCACAAAAGTGCCTTAATGACATTCAATGCCGTTGGCAACAATAAAACGTACTTAGATTTCCATGTAAAGTGCCCGACATTTTTGTCCGATTTTAACCAAATTTGAAGTTTCTTGACAGATTTTTCATAAAAGTCCCCAGTATCAAATTTCACAGAAATCCATCCAACGTGAGCCGCGCTGTCACATGCGGACGGACGGACGTGACGAAGCTAACAGTCGCTTTTCGCAACTATACGAACGCGCCTAAAAAGAATGTCTTCTTCATAGATTCCAGACGGGCTCTGGGAGCCAGCTCAGCCTCATATTAAATGGGTACAGAGGGGAGGGAGGGTTATTTCCCCGGGAATACAGAGCCTGCGGGAGGGAAGCTGGCCGTTCACCTAGCACCGAAGTCAAGAATGCGTGGAGCCATAACTCCATTCTCCCAAACGACATGGTGCTTGATTAAGCACAGATACAACTGTACCTTCACATTGCTATTCCTTTATCCAAGCATGGTGGGTCCGTCAGGATGTTTACCCCTAAACATCTAACATGTCTGTATTAACTTCTTGTTTACTCATGGATACTTCACGTTTCGTTCAGTCAATAGGCTTACTTCTTAATTTATTTATACGGCTAATGTGTATAAACCCGTGACATCGTTACTGTGCGTGTGTAGCTCAGTAAAGTGACTGAGGGCTGGACAACTGGCATTCAATTCCAGACGGCGGTAAAGTTCTCTTTTTCACTTCATCGAGACTGGCTGTACAGCCCACTCGACTTCTTATCCAATGAGCGCCAGAGGCTCTGGCTGATGGGTGAGGCCCATCAGCCAGCTCCATCCAGTTCCATAAACCTATACCGCCTTTCACCAACATGTCTCACTGCGCGAGGCTAATTCAGCATACAGAAAACTTTACCTTGTCTTTATTAGATTAGTGCACTGTCTTACACAAAAACACCTACATTGAACTTCTTGGCCCTTGAAGATGAGACCGACAGGTTGTCCCGAAACGTCTGTAACTAAGTACCAATCTACGCTGCGTAACATCCCACAAGAACGAATATCTCACACTTACGGAACTTTCAAAACAGAACACACCTCCTCAGCCAAGAATATTTATCTTAATATTCAAGTGGTAAAGGATAAATAACCCCCAGGAAATGTAATAGTTTTAAGCCCTAAATTGACAAAACGAATTACAAAGCAAAATATGATGCTGTATACGTTTAAAGGTGGTGGTGTTTGGCTTTCGGTATAAAACACATGTAACGTCACCCACAGCCTGTATGCAATGCACCCAAGGAAAATTGTGAAGGTCCCCTGAGATACGCCTTTAATTCAGTGATGTACAAATTTCCTTCTATATTTAATTGAATCCCCCACAGTCCTTCGCCAGGTCGTGCTCAACAGTACAGATAAACAGCATGCAGGACACTTCTGCAACATCGGAGCTACGAACGGTGATAAGCGCACTGCAATTAAGGCAGGCGGAAAAGCCTGCAGCGTCCCGTTCCATTTCCTTTGATTTCAAATGTCACAAACAGCAATGTTGCAACAGGAAAGAATGACAGAATTGTTGAATGTCAACAAAACGTAAGCACCTTCGTCATTTATTGTTCTATAATTTGGTGAGTAACTTTTAATTAAATTGAAAATGCACAGTATATTTCACACTTGTTCAGTAAACAGTCACAACCAACATATATATTTTGATACAATTAGGCTACCGGTTTCAGCTCTATAGAGCCATCATCAGGCCTATACAATAACTACGAAGGTCATACATTTTGTACAAGGAATCCCCTTGTGCAAAATGTATGGAGTTTGACCTTCATAGTTATTGTATAGGCCTGATGACGGCTCTATAGAGCTGAAACCGGTAGCCTAATTGTATCAAAATATATATGTTGGTTGTGACTGTAATTACGATAGGGACAGGTGGCGGGCTCTTGTGAGTGCGGTAATGAACCTTCGGGTTCCATAAAACGCGGGGAATTTCTTGACTAGCTGACGACCTGTTAGCTTCTCAAGAAGGACTGTGCTCCATGGAGTTAGTTTTGATTTTAGGCTTCCGCCGCGATGTTGATGTAATCTGTGGTCTTTTGGGTAATTACACGGCGTCGTGTGGTAATTATTTACCGACGTTTCGGGACAACGTGTCGGTCCCATCTTCACGGGACGAGATTCCAAGAAGGAAAGGAAAGCTTCTTGGAATCTCGACCCGTGAAGATGGGACCGACACGTTGTCCCGAAACGTCGGTAAATAATTACCACACGACGCCGTGTAATTACCCAAAAGACCACAGATTACATAGTTAGTTAGTTAGTTAGTGACTGTAATTACTGAACACAAGTGAAGTATACTGTGCATGTACATATGTACTGTGCATGTACTAGTACATATGTACTGTGCATGTACATATGTACTGTGCATGTACATATGTACTGTGCATGTACATACCAACGGGGATGTCAAATATTAAAATTAAAAATGACTGAACACACACACCAAACTGAACTGAGATGTTTCAAAACGACTTCATATTCCACTCATACAATCGACCATCAAAGTACACACATGATGCTTTAATTTTCCAGCATGTTTCGGTTCCTATCAAACTATCTTCAGGAAGAAAAGTACAAATATAATAAACCGCTGATTGCATGTAACGATATATTGAGTAATCTGACATAAAATCCTGTTCGTACTTCCATTTTACAAACCTGAACCTTGTAGAAAATTACAGATATGTCGAACAAAATCTTAAAAACTTTTAAAGTTTTATACTACGACTATCTTCATTTATAAATTTTTAATTATTCAATTTTAATAAAACATCAAAGAAGAAGAGCTGACCACCGTGAACAGGAAGATAAGTGATATTCAGTGATAGTGAATTTATGTTGTGAAAGTGAACTGGATGCATTTGAAAACTGTGAACTCTCGACGACACCCCTGAGGATGGCATAAGGAGTCCCGAAACATATGTAGGGACAAGAAAACACTAAAATAGTGTACTGCATTTGTTGGAATAAAACAATTAATTAATTACAGATATGTAGTTACGTCTTCCTATACACAGCTTCAGGTATACCAACTGTCGGTGCAGTAATTAAAATTCTAAGAAGAAATGTCCACTAATTAGCTGTGTATTAAGGATCTCAGAATATCGCACATGTCCATTAATATAAGATTAACCTTATATTCGTTCGAACGCAATGTTCTGATCCACAAATATCGTTTACAAATTCACACTGCAGGCTTCTAGGATGTGACGCCGTGTATTGTAGATTGGTACAATAACTTAAGAGAAACCTACTGCCTCCATCTTTAAGGCAGATTAAGATAAAGGCAGCAGGTTCCTCCAAAACGTCGGTACGTTGCTACCCAAAAACATGGCTCCACATCCCGGAAGACCGTAATTACCAACACGCACTGCCGGGACTCAGACATATTTGAAATATTATATTAGAAGATGATTATGTTAACAGGCTAATGGATTGTTGAATTGGCACACTGTTGGTCATGCAAGTTGTTAATAGTCTTGTGCCTTATATCAATAGTGGTTGTAAGACTTTAGCTTACTGCTGGGTCAGAAACAATTCACATATCAATCACCATAGCTGTATGAATCAGTGGTGGCATTGTTCCAAGTGTCTTCATTTGTTCTCTCTGTAAGAGGCCGCAAACAGTATGAGTTGTTTGAAAATACACTCGCCTGATGTGTATGGACTTCAGTTACACAAGCTTCAATTCCCGCTTTCGGGAAGTGCCTGATTCGAATCTCGGACAGACACCGGCTGTTTTGAATGTTTTCGTGGCTTCCCTCAGTCCCTTCAGGAAAACGCCAGCCGGAAAGTATCTCGATTACGCCAAACCGTTTCCTTCTGAATCTTTCCGAGTCATGATTTTTCAGTCACCCTACTATCCAAACGATGGCGTCACAAAATACCGCAAAAAAATCCCTGTAACCTCAAAGTACTTGTACATTTCTTGCAAATCTCGACCTCAGAATGTTGTTTAGTGTAACCGCTATCTACGTCAGTAGTTAAATTTTAAATAATTACAGAAACCTGATCCCCTGACCGCAATTGTTACAGGCCTACTGTAATTGGAATTAGATTTTTTACGCCACTGTCATACGATTATAGCATTAAATTGATTTCAAACAGTCAAACCTGTGCCATCAACAAATACAAAAATTTAAAACACAAGGTGCTAAAATGTGACGCGAATACTTACTATAACAAAGAGTGTTTGGAGACAGATCTAGTTCAGAACTATGCCAAAATAAAAATACGAAGGATGGATACCATTAAATTGATTATATTGTTTTCATCATGAAACATTACATCAGTTACTTCGCAACCTGTCACTGATGTTACCAACCGATGAATGCGCTATAGCAGTGTGGCTATGGATGATGAAACATCAGGGATGTGGAAGGAAGCGATACGATCTACTGCGTACACACTAAATCAAGAAAACGACCAAATCTCTCGAAAAACCGAGTCCCCAGCCGGAATGTGAACCGAGTATCTCCAAAACGCGAGTGGACCGTGCCCATCCTATTGGAAGACACGACAATTCGACCCAGTATCGCAACTCTTCGTAACATAATTCGTAGGCGGTAGTCGCCGACATCTCACTGAGATGAGATCTGCGGTAGACGCGACAATGGGACAGGTTTGTAGCCGAGCACTTCGGATATCTTCTGATACTGCTCCACCAATACTCCACACGCATTTTATTTATCAATCAGAGGATCGAGAGAGACCGCACTTCCAAACAGGCAGTTTCATCCCGCAACGAGAATAAATTAAAAAAAAAACAATCCGTAACTTCGTACCAGACTGCACAAACTTTTGCTAGGTTGCCAAGATATGACATTCTATTCCGTCATTTAAACGGTCATCCCTGCCACGTGGAACACAATACGTCACCCACATGTCACGCACACATTACAACAAGCGATTAAGCACATGGGATTCTGCAACTGGTTGCAGTACTGACAGTCTGTTCGGAAAGTCTGCGAAGAATTTGCAGTATGCATTCTTGTGTCTTGATTCGCGTGGCTGCTCTCGCATTCAACAGAAGCGTAATTACTGCTGCTCGTCTCATACCATCACATGGCACACTACAAATGACCGACATGTTAATAAATGTAAATGCGTTACAGTTTGTGAAAGACAAAACGTGACTTTTTTAACCCTCTGAAGACTGACTTTATCTAAGGCTATATGAAGATTCAGTTCGTACCTCACAAAGAACACAGTTTGCAACCATGAGAAAGATCAACCACTGAATTCTGCATATGGAAACTGCCGCTATTTAGCAGGAAAACCATATTAAACACACAAATACACTGTGTCCGCAAACCGCAAAGTTTCTGAATGTTACAGCAGGTGGCACATACAGTTGCCACTAGGCTTTAAAACGTTAAGGCTGTAATGTTATGACTAAACCAAACTCTGGGTCTGAACCAATGCACAAAATTACAGGATCAGATGACGAACATCGTCAGATTTATTGTAAATAAACCGGAAGATATGTTCTCAAACTGCCCTCTAATTATCTGACACGGCTGCCACAGGCCTGCAGACCGCATGTCCAAGCTCCAGTGCCCTTTGTCGCTCCTGTAATACGCACATTTCGTTCCGTCATCGGGCACCTGCCGAGGCGCTGCCAAGTAGTGAGACAATAACCTAATCTACAAGACACAATACTACAGCATTAAGATTATATCGTCTGCGATGTCAAGCCGTGCCTTCCGGCAGATGTACACAATTCTACCAAAACACACGACGTTACATTCCAGAAGACTCAACATTCTTTATACGACCGTCGCGAGAACCACAGATATCAAATAATACTGCAAATGTCAACACCACACTTACGCAGACATCTAAAAAAACGACTCTAATACAGTTAAATAATTGCGGAATATGACGCCGTTTAGTTTGGTACATAGTTAACATTCTATTAAAACTACACGGCGTCACATCCCAGAGCACAATTTTAATATTCCCCACCCAGAGGGCCTCATATATAAAATACCACTGCAATGTGAAAGTTATACTTACGGACATGAACACGTGTCCATCCGCAAAAACAACACTCAACTCACGACTTACAGGGACAGCATCAATCGACAGATCTAGTACTGACACACGGCACGCACCCTGTCCGCTACCGGCAAACACACAACTGGTACCACGGAGCTCCAGGACACAACCCACCCCCGGCAGGACCAAAGTTCGGAGCGTCGACCCGGTGAGAGAGAGAGAAAGAGACACGTTGTCTGGTGTGCCCAGCGCACCCAGGTTACACGCATCCATCGATCTACTCCTGGATCCATTCCGCTCGTCGGGTCAACTCGGCTGAATTCGGATTAATTTCTCTCACACCCCCTTTCTCCACTGATTTTTATTATTCTTCCCCTTTCACTGCATCTCTCTCCTCTGCGTTTCATTCTCATATCCCGACAATATTACAACTCCTGTTCACTGATCTTCCTTACGACGAAATTCACTGCAAGAAGCAGGGCAGCCTCAAGGACAAGGACTGCACAATTGTATATGCAGTGAGCTTGATATCAGATGCAATGCAGCAGTTATCGCTTTCCTGTTATTCATCCTCCGTTACTAACTGATCACAACTACATGCACGACGTATTACTACTTCTCATTCTTGCGGTAGCGTGTCACCACGTCTCTTGGAACAACAGTTTCGAACGGGCACACTGTCCACACTACGGACGACAGATGAATCTGAGCACCGGTGGCAGTGAGAACTGATGGGGTAAAACAGACGAGAAGCGTATCCCTGTGCCACATCGTCTACCTCAAATCCCACATGGACTGCCTTGGGAGCGAATCCGGGCCGGCAACTAACAGCGGGAACTATGACAACGGCCTACCGAGTACCTTACACAAGTTAAGTTATAGACCAACTGATGCACATTAAAACCACTTTTTTAAGTAGCTTTATTATTAAAATTGTTAAAAATTGTACCCCTACACGTGTTTCGATCCTAGGATCATCGTCAGGGGGGTTTTTTTGCTAAAAGCTACAGTCACTTCAACACATGATTTAAAACATTCTATCGGCACTTTAAAACATAAGTTAAAATCTTGTAAAAAGATTCGTTAAAAGTTGTAAAATTATAAAAGCACTGTAGATGGTAGATTGTGGAACTGCTGGCGTGTGGGATCGTGGTATTAAAAGCATATGAAACGTTTTTGCGTGTAGCGAAGTGTACTGCGTGTTGTGCGGTGAGGAGTACTACTACTACTACCCCCCTGACGATGATCCTAGGATCGAAACACGTGAAGGGGTACAATTTTTAACAATTTTAATAATAAAGCTACTTAAAAAAGTGGTTTTAATGTGCATCAGTTGGTCTATAACTTAATTTAGTATGACGAAGATGCACGGTGGCAACAGTGTGAAACCTTACATAAGTGTTTACAAATTTGCATCCACAGACCCTACAGTGAACTGTGTCTCTATGAGGCTGAGGTTCTTACAGCAGCGAATGTTAAGACTGTGTACTTCTGGGATGTATCGCTGTGTAGTTTTATAAATGGTCACCGATGCTTCGGACTAACTTGCTGCCCCATCTTCCGCATAGCGTAAGCTACAGATGGAGACGGCATGTTCGTCCGAAACATTAGTTGCCGCATATCACACTATAAAATGCCTCGACCCAGGAGACCAAAATGTCAGACTGCAGCATGAGGGCAAATCGAAACTTAACGCTGCACAGTTCATGATCATAAGAGTAATAATAATAATAATAATAAATATTAACTGACAAAGGGGGCCACCACACACAAACATTTACTGTGTTAACATCTGTTGCTACCAATGAGTTACATGTTTCGACCCAAAAGGGTCATCATCAGGCTTTGTATAAAACATGAAACAGAACCAAACGTGAAAATGTTATATATATATATATATATATATATATATATATATATATATGCATGCCTATCCTTACTGTGAGATCTCACTAAGTCTTGACAATTTTTAATTGTACTCTCCTTCGTGGTAGCTTAATACAATTAGAAATTGTAAAGACTTTGTGAGATCTCACAGTAAGAATATGCATGTAACATTTACATTTTCACTTCCTTCTTGTGTTCTTATACAAAGCCTGATGATGATTCTTTTGGGCCGAAACACGTAGCTCATTGGTAAGAACATATGTTACAAATACAGATTGCGTTTTATGGTGGTATTTGTCAATTAATCCTTTCAAAACACCACGGGATGTCCTTTAACAAAGTAATAACAAATCTGTTAAGACATTTGGTGGGATCAGTTTCTTGTTCTGCCACAACTTTAACTACCGGCTCGCATGATCAGTTGACTGACAATTTTCTGTTAGCTTACTTTGCATAAGGGAGAAAGGTTTTGTATGTTATTCCCTGTGTGTGTGCCTGCGTGTAGGGTGTGACGTGGCTCCGGACTTACTTCAAGGGCATATTTTTCGTTTTTACATATTTCAGGTAGCGGTTCAGTCGTCTATCAGTCCAGAATACTTCTACGTGTACGCATATTCATGCAGACTCGCACTACTTTCTATCAGATTCCTTGTAACACCAAATACTTGCAGCGTCCATTCATAAGTGAAAATGAGTAGAGAGAGGAACTAAAGGGCTTCTCCATTCTTCCCTCTACTCAAGTAACAAGCTCTCCCCTCTCTTTCTCTCTCTCCTTTGTTTTTCCGTTCTCCCTCGACACCCCAGCAAGCAACAGATACGATGCGCGGGCTAGTATCTCCCCTGCTTTGCAGGAAATGTTCCCCATGTCCGAATCCATTTTGAAAGCAAAGAAACATATGCACCATAACTTATTCACAACCAAGGACCGTGAATCCCTGCTAGCTGCGACGGTTGCAGCACCGGCTGTCGACATTTGTTTTCCCTCACTCGACCTCCCACTGCAATATGAAGTGTAATTATTAATCTCAATTTGGAAACCTGGCGTATGTTGCGGTTGTCGTCAATGGCACAGGTACAAACGTAACTGCCCAACAGCTGTGTTCTGCAACACGACGCGTACATGGAATATATCATCCTCGCAGACTAACATTCATTATGAGGAGCTTAACCTGTACAGCTTCACAAAACACGGAATGCCCATACCCTAACAGAAATCACTGTATTCTGTATCTCAAGGTATGATCGAGTACAACAACCGTGGGTACCGTCTAGTGGCAGCTTGTTACGTGTCATCCCGGCATCAGGTACGATGTGATTAATTTGCTAAGTAAAGTCTATATGCGACAAATATTATTGCTGTTTCAGGTGACTGCTGAGTATCTTCACATCTGTTTGGACGGAGTCCTGGAGCTTGGAGAGCAGAACAAACAATAGAGGCAATGTACGTATAACGTAACACTAAGGCGCGTTCGCGCTACCACTGTTGCCGTGGTAAAGCAATAAGTATTAACTATTACGTGTGTGTGTGTATTCTTGCCTTAGTTATCCGACATGCAACTCTCATCGTTTCTGGCAGCATTATATTGTCATCTGTGACCTGTCTGGCTCTACATTATTTTTCTACATTATCTCATAAACGGCACAATTTTCGGAAAACAATACTGAACATAAAAGGTGTGTTTTGTTTTTCTCTACAACGTTTATCCGAAAGGTTTCACATTCTAAGAATAATTCAGCAAGATATCATAAATGTACATAGGTCTTCATGTAAAGTACACGTTATTCTTGTCAGATTTTAGTGACACTTGAAGTTTCTCTACAGATTTTAGAAAAACACTCAAGTATCAAATTTCATGAAACTCCGTCCAATGGGAGTCGAGTTGTTCCATGCGGACAGACAGACGGACGAACGGACAGACATGATGAAGCTAATAGTCGCTTTTCGCAATTTTTCGAACGCGCCTAAACATGTATAGCTCTACTCCAAACTGGCTCCCTCCTGTTAGTACAGCGGGCACTCAAGAGGGCGTTAGGGCGAATAGATGATCCTAGCAAAAACACAATTATCTGATATGTTTACAGATTTTGTGTGGATGGAAGCATTGCCTCAAGACAGCTAACTCAATCAAAGACAGCGAGGACAGAACTGAGACTACTGCAGCAATTCATGCGGCAATCTAAGGAAGTCCCGAAAAAACTGTTCGTCGCCTGTCCAGGTCGAACTCGATGGAGCAATTCGTTCGTTCACAGACTACTTAAAAAGGGCCTGTTTCGTTCCCGCACAATATTCAGACTGTGTAGCAGCTCAAGGAACAAGATGCAAGACAGAGATTGCAGTTGTGCAGTGAATTTCTCGGGCTGTGTCCGAATGATCCAACTGTAAGAAAAAACGTCTTTATGACCGACGAAGCTCACCCACCTGAGCGGGTATGTTAACAAGCAAAACTTTCCCTTCTGGGCTGACACAAAGCCACAGACACTGCAATAGAAATCTTTCCACTCTCAGTTACTGCATGCCGTGTGGTATTATCAACGTGTTATAGGTCCCTATTTCTTTGAAGAACAGGGTGCGACATAACAGTATCAGACGGTTACCTCCATATACTCCAAACTTTCTTCATCCCAGGACCGAAAAGACATTATGTGGATTTAAACAGTATATAGTTCCTATAGGATGGCGCCACAAACCACACTGCATCTAGGCCTAAGTTCATGAACCTCTCAAAACAGCACTTCCCAAACAAAAACATCTCCTCCGGGTGATGTCGCGTAGCCAGCACGTTCCTTGGTTATCGGCACCAGGTGTTTCTTTCTCTGGCAGTACGTGAAAAATGCAGTTTACTATCACAAACTCAAAGAAGCTAAAGGCGAGCATTCGGCAGTGCACTGAGGTGACAGTAAGCACCCTCCGAGTTGTCGATGACGCGAGTGCCGCTCTCGGGGCGCGGGAAAGGGGGGGGGGGGGGCTCTTAAGAGAAATATCGTTTCCATGTAACTACAAGTAATTCAAATTGGGGGGAGGGACCTTTTCCATATAACATGTAATTCGAATATCTATCAAATTACGACATATGCATCTCAGTAGCATAACAAATATTTAAAATTTATTCATAAAAATTTAGAAGCCTACCCCTGTTGTTTCAGGATATATAGGACACCTGTACCTTGACTTTATTGCACGGTTCCCTTAAGAACCCTGTACCAAAACCATACACAAAGCATACGACAACTGCATACTGAAAACGACAAAGGCGGAAACTCTATATGTCTCGGACACGGATGCGTGCATTCACAAAATTTATGGACACCTTCAGTGTCTTGGTGTACGTTCGGTAACACACAGAATACAGTGTTTTCTGTTTAGATACGTACGGTTGTAAAGGGATCGCTGTCTATGATTACGGAATACACCAAAAGGGATGAGAAAAACGGGGCATAAAACGCATCGAAAATCTAAGCGTCACTGGGTCGATGTGAACTGCTGGCTCAAATGGTAAGGCTTGTGGCTTGTACTCGGGAGCGTCCTATTCAAATTTCGGCGGGACACTCAACTCCTCCTTGGTTTTCTTCAGCCCTCCCAGGCCAATTACAGGACAGCAGGACTACCTTAAAGTAGACCGCGACCACTTCCCTCCATATTCCTTTCCATTCATTTTATTATCATTTCATCTTTCGACGCTATAATCTTTAATTATGCTACACACAAATAACGACACACAGCATGACTCCTTACACGCCCTGTACTTGACACCATACAGAATAGGCCTACTCCAGACAAACTCCAACGCTCCGACCGTATGTAAAAGTCGTAATTTTATGTGCGTGTGTGCTTGCGTTCAGCTGTTAAAATGATCCAGTAGTACTTCGATACTACTGGACTCAACTCGAATCATCATTCCCAGTCTTTTTCATTAAATTACAAGAAAAGCGAAAATTAATTTCTCAGTCTGAGTGCTACTCCTTCTTCAGTTTCAGTTACTATGTACTGTGACACCGACGAGGAAAACCACCGTATGTTGCGCAAAGAACGAACAGTTTGGCGGTTCAGTAAAACACTTTTCTATGTTACCTGATGCTTCAATACGTCACATGTCACCACCAATTGCAGCAGGCGCAGTGCATTCAAAATACAGGACATGCCAACTGACGTATAAAATATAAATCAGATTTTAATTAAACCGAGTGACAAGCCCGTTCTCTGTGTTACATAAAACCGTGTGAAATTGTCTCATTTGCAGCTGATAAAATGTATTACTTCACTTCCCCATTTCGTTCACATTCGTTAAGTAACAAAGTGTGACAGCTTTGAACACGTAGGGCACAAACGTAAAAATGGAACTCAGAAGCAGTGTACCATTGCTTATTGGTATTAAGAACATTACACTTATAGCGTACACTACGAACGTTAGGAATATGTCGTAAAAGAGTTTGGCTACTGTGAGTCTGATTTATCACACCGTTGAAACTTCAGGAAAAAATTCTTGCGGTGTTACAATGTGCGTGAGTACTTATTTGATATCATGGTATCACTGAATTTACATGCTGTAAACTCGGGAAAAATTATAGAATGACAGATGCTTTATACTGGGCGACACTTTGCACGAAGCAGTGCTAAGCTATAAAGTAATTTCAGCAAATGTGACCAATTGAATATGCGGAGTTAAGCATATCTTCCACTGCAGTTTATTGCTGCCCTCTTCTGCTTAAATCGTAACTACTGCTAACTTTGAATGTCAACACACATTATGACAAAATAAGCTTTAGCCTTACATATATTTTATATGTAAGGCTAAAGCTAAATTCAAAGAGAAATTCATACGCTTCGAAGGCTCTAGGCGATGACAGGAGGGCAATAATGAAATGTGTCTTGAAGAAACAGGATAGTGGGCAAGGAGCAGATTCAATCGCAAGACAAGTACCAATGACAAGCTCTTGTCACAGGTTCCACACAATGACAGGAATGTCTTGACTCACTGAGCAACTGCCACCTACACCACAGCTCCATGGAGCCAGATATCAAACAACAGGCAAAACTGTTTTAGACTAATCTTCAGGTTATCTGGATTTGCCACGAGTAAAATGAAAGTTTCTGGCAGCAAGCAGTTCTCAAATTAAATTTACCCGTAAGTCCTCCTTACGTACCAACGCTGCAACCACATACAAGTCCTCAAAACAGTGTTACACCACACTCATAGGCTAATCAGATACAGGTAAAAAGGATATCATTTGATTACTTCAGTTTGACATTCTGATATTATGGTATTAACTAATCCTTTGTCATCAGAGATATTTGCAAAGAACGAGAAAAAAGATCGCCATTCGAATGCGGATTTGACCCAAAGAACTCAGCACGACTACCATTCTCATCACGATTCTTCCTAATTGCAGTAATCTTCATAATCTTTGATGTGGAAATTGCGCTATTACTACCAATACCAATTACCATAACAACATCAAACATAAAATCATGAATACTAATCAGATCCTTATTCCTATTAATCCTAATTATTGGACTTTACCATGAATGAAACCTACTATACTCAGGAGCCCACACGCTCAGCCATGATGCAAGGTGAAAATAGCAGACATTTTTGTTTCTTAAATTTGAAACGCGCAGTACCTAGACCCTTTAATTAACATACGTGGCATGTCACAGTATAACTGAAAAGCTAGGGGCGGGGGAACTAAGCCATGGCGTATCCAAGTTCCTGTCACAAATTTCAAGAAAATATCTTTGTTTTAATATGAGACTTCTGTGATGCCCTGGCACGTAATAAACACCGATATTTAGAGTGTAGCACAATGCTCTTCAGGCGTTATTACCCCGGTGAGCTATGAGACACCCTTAGCAGCACTACAAATTTCCTTCCCTTTAATACAGATTCCTACTCCCACTCAAGGTTCCTTCCGCAAGCACTTTGCGATATTAATGGTACACTGCCCTAGCGGAGTAATTGCGCGTGGTCTTTAACAGTCTGAGAGAAGGCAAGACGTAGTACTGAAGTACACATGTTATGCACGAAATATCTCACCCAGAAACTCTGTTCCTTGTGGTCTGGGTTTATATAATGTATATCAGTGAAATAAAAATTAACAAGCGTTTTGCCATGTCACAGAAGTACAAACCAACGATTCGAGGCTTCAAAAAAAAAATAGAAGGCGTTTCTTATCATAGAAATACACTAACAGAAGGTTTCTTTAAACAGCAAATACCGTGTCACACCTACCAACACTGGAAACGGCTGAAGACCGAAGCAGTCCAAGAACAGACACTCCCTCTTTGACTACTTGAAGTAACAACGTTCCGACGAATCATCGTTAACTACGTACCAATCGACATGGCGCAAAATGCCAAATACTTGCATCTTCAGCAAAACCGCTGTGAGAACCTAAAACCTCGCTTTAGAGACAGTTCTTACGCAAAATGCTCGAATGACACTCGCACTCACAATAACGGACACGCAACTCACCAGAGTACAATTTTACGGGGCGGCTGTTTCGCGTTTTGCACTGTTTATGAACTGAACGAACGCTGATTAAGGTCACAGATGAAACGTAGCCGAAGGGGAGCAACTACAGGCGAGGCATCACTACATTATGTTAAAAACGACTTAGGTTTCCAAACAAGCAACAAAACACTCTCAGTTCTGACTCTATAATTATATGTGTGCAGTTTCGTCTGTGTACATCAAATTTAACAATTCAATCGCAATTGAAGAACTCAATAAGGCCTCACAAACAAAAGCAACACAATACCATGACAAGAATAAACGTCCGTGAACCTCCACAAAGCAGCATTAACGGCGAAATTTATGCAAGTTCAAATTAAAATAGCACAAACTTTACAGTGCTACCAACGGATCTAAAACTGCGGAAAATAAGTGGACGAACGGAAATTCCACGTCTACGCATACACTTTACAAGAACCACTTACATCCCTGCTAACAGACTCCCCTACTCTCCTGTCTCTCTCTACAACACAGCATCATCAACCTGAACTTCAGTGTTGTCGAAATGCACAAAAACATTAGAATGTGAGCATAATATGGCAACTCACATTACCCTCACTTTCTAACTGGCTTTCAGTTCACTACATACTATTCAGTACAAAGCCATACACAACCACAGAGTACAAACAATTTAGGCGCCTAGTTTAGGCTTGATATAAGCCACCATCAAGTCTTTTATCTTAAGAACATTCAGCAGACATTTATTACTACGAATATGTATGAGATCACATTCTTTACAAGATGCATAACAGAATACAAAAACAATTTAAAAAGGCCTGATGATGGCTTATATCAAGCCGAAACTACGTCGCCTAAAAAATTTGTACTGTAAGTTTGTGTATGAATGTATACTAATAATACGAGGGCTGTCCAAAAAGTATCCGACTATATTTTTTCCCGCGGTAAGTAATGGCGAAAGGGTGGGGAAACTGAGCGTAGTGGTAGAAGGGACTTTCATGCGCATGCGTGATTTTTTGCTGCCTCGCAACACCGCCGGATGCGTCTGTCGCTGCCAGATAGCGAAGTGGTGTAACACGTGTTCGTCGCATTCTCGTTTCGCTCAAGATGACAGAATGTTTGGAGCAGCGATACTGCATCAAGTTTTGTCAGAAGCTTGGGGATACCCAAGCGGAAACAATCCGCAAAATTCAGCAGGCTTTCGGTGATGATGCAATGGGGGTCACTCAAATTAAAGAGTGGTTCAACCGCTTTAAAGATGGCCGCATGTCGGCGGACAGTGACCAGCGTTCCGGGAGACCGTCAACGAGCCGAAATGCTGATGTCATTGACAAAGTGCGGACATTGATCATGGAGGACCGTCGTTTGACCGTCCGGGAAATTGCTGATGAGGTTGGGATCAGCAGAGGTTCCGCAAACACGATTTTAACTGAGGATGTGGGCATGCGAAGAGTGGCGGCAAAATTTGTGCCCAAGCTGCTTTCGCCGGAGCAGCAACAACTCCGCCTTGAGGTCGCGCAGGACATGCTGGAGTGCGCCAACAGGGATCCTGAGTTCCTGAAGACTGTGATCACTGGTGACGAGTGGTGGGTGTACGGATATGACCCGGAAACCAAGGTCCAGTCGTCACAATGGAAGCATCCAAAATCCCCGAGGCCCAAAAAAGCACGACACGTTCGGAGCAATGTGAAGGTGATACTGACTGTTTTCTTCGATTACCGGGGTGTTGTGCATCATGAGTACGCACCACTAGGCCAAACTGTTAATAAGGAGTACTACCAAGAAGTCCTCCGTCATCTTCGTGATGCAGTTCGGCGCAAGAGACCGGAGCTGTGGGACGCACGCAACTGGCAGCTGCATCATGACAATGCCCCAGCTCATTCATCACACCTGATCCAGGGTTTCCTGGCTAAGCACGGCATTCCGCAGGTTCGCCAGGCTCCCTACTCTCCTGACATGGCTCCTTGTGATTTCTGGCTGTTCCCGAGATTGAAGACACCGCTAAAAGGCTCCCGTTTTGACAGCCGCGAGGACATCATACAGAACGCGACGGCGCAGCTGCACACCATTCCAAAACAAGCCTTCCAGAATTGCTTCCAGCGATGGAAGGACCGCTGGGCTAAGTGTGTGGAGTCACAAGGGGCCTACTTTGAAGGGGATTAGGTATTGTAACCACCCAGATACAGAACTTTTTTTTCCCGGCCCAAGGTCGGATACTTTTTGGACAGACCTCGTATATACTGGTTTAATAACGTAACGGGGATAAATCACCTTAAAATTACTGCGGTTTTAGTTCGTTGGTTCAACTGTAACTGAAATGTAAACCAAAAAGAAACTAACAGAAACATATAACAGGTGGTGATGGTACAACGACATACTTCCAAGCGCTAGCCCATCAGTTCAAGAAGCAACAGATCTCTGCAAACGACATAGACAGTTCCAGAAGAAAACACGCGCAGAGAGCCGCACGATTGTTCTGTCGAGGACAGCGTTATTCGAGTATGTTTTTAAAAAAAGTCTACACGAGCCGGATTCGTAGGGACAACAATTTACCAGGCTCTGGTTGGTAGTGCAATAAATCGAACCTGACACCCCTTTACACACGCCCAACACTGGCTATTCAAATAACGTCACCACCTCTGTTTGACTCTTTTATAACTAAAGCTGAATACCAATGACAATCAAGCATTCATCGTAAAGCAGTGCTCAGTACAAAACTTAGAGGAATAATAATGAAATTCATTCACTCATTCATTCATTCATTCATTCCGTAGTCTGTCTCGCGATACATCCATTGCCTCTTCCACAGCGAGTTCTCCATATAGAGCGATCTAGTGTTTCCTCTATCAATTTCCAGTATGCTCTCGTTTACTGAAGGTCATCCAGCAGCTGCTAATGTCTTCTTCCTCGTCTTCCCCTCCCTTCTATCTTGTCTTCCATCTTTCCTTCAATAACGTGTTTCAGAAGGCAGCTCCTACACACGATGTCACCAATCCAGTTAGCCTTCCTCTTTATCATGTATGCATGATATTATTTTCCCCCTTGACCCTTTGTAATACTTCTTCATTTCTCACACGATCGGTCCAACTGATCTTCTCCATTCTTCTCCAGCACCATATTTCAACACTTTACAGGCATTTCTGATCTACTTTCCCAAGTGTCCATGTTTCATCACCGTACAAAGCTATGCTCCAAATGTAACACTTTACTAGGTTCTTCCTTAAATTTAAGTCCAGTTTGCTGCTGAAAAGAGTCTTCTTCTAGTTGAATGCGGCTTTTGCCATGACAATCTGGATTCAATTTCACATGTACGTCTTGCACCATTTGTTATAATGCTACCCAAATAGCTGAAATATTCCACATTCTCCTGTTGTTTTTGATCTATCATAACCTGCATTAGGGACGGCTGCCATGATATTCTCATTACTTTAGTCTTCACCACATTCATTTCCATTCCAAAGCAACCTCCAATTTCAATTACTTCATCAATCGTGCCCTGCAGCGCCATTTCTTCCCTAGCCAGTAGCACAAGGTCATCTGCATATTTCACAGTGCGAATTACTTGTCCTCCTATTTCGAAGTCTTAAAATCCTTCAAGAGCTTCCTTGGTAAGGTATTTGCTGTGCAAGTTTAATAGAATCGGTGACAAACAGCATCCTTGTCTACCTCCTCTCCAATCTTCACACTTCTTGTATCCCTTTGGTCCAGTTTTAGTGTAACACTCTGGTCCATGTAAAATTTACTGATCAATCTTCTTTCGCGCCAGTCGATAGCAGTTTCATTTAGGGTCTGCATCAGTTTGGTGCAGTTGACACGGTCAAATGCCTTCCGCCAGTCAATGAAGCAAGTACACAATTATTAATCTATGTCCAAAGTTTTTCTGATATTATTTTCAGCATTCAAATTGCATCCCTAGTTCCTGTTCCTCTTCTAAATCCGAACTATCTTCTCCAAGTATGTCCTCAACGTTCTTTCCAATCATTCTTCTAAGTATCCTCGCTACTATCTTTGCTGTATGTGCGGTGAGGCTGATTGTGCGACAGTCGTTGCATTTTGTAGCTTTTGACTTCTTTTTTAAGACAACCATTTTAACGTCAATAAAATCTCTGGGCAACTCTCCAGTGTCATACATGTTGTTGATTAGTCGTGTCGTTAGCTTGAAACCATCTTCTCCCAACAATCTGAGTACATCCCCAGGTACATCATCATCTCCTGCAGCCTTCTTATCCCTCATCTCCTTGACAACTTTTTCCACTTTGCTTTGGAAAATATAAGGTCATTTCTCGTCTGCATCTACTTCCTCTTCTGGTTGGACTTATTAGATCTTCTGGTCGATTAGCTCGATCGCAGAGCTCTGTAATACAATTCTCCCAAATTTTCAGTACTTGCCTCTGACGTACTATTATATTCCCTCGACAGTCTTCGAAGCCAATGTTTTGAATCCCACGGTTTTATTTCCAACCTAGTTCTTCGTCATGTACATTAAATCATAATGTTCAGTGCTCTGAAATTTCATAATCTTGTCACATATTCTCTCAAGATATTCCTTCTTAGTCTAGTCCTTGGCTCTTTTCAGTTCGTTCCTCAGTCTTCTGCAGTTCTTCGTTTCTTCTTCGTTGTTGACATTCTTCCACTTCCTTTGTTCATCCATTTTACTGCTCATCTCCTGTGCAATCCATGGCTTTCTTGCTCTCCTCTCGACTTTCCCAACCAAATCACCCGTAGTATCTAACACACATTTCTTGATATTGTTCCACTGCATTTCCACATTCCCACTTTCAAAATCGACTGCACCGAGTTCTTCTTCTGGAGCATCTTGCACTTTCTGTCGTTGAGCATAGAACCTCCGTATTTTTATTTTTACATGCCGAAGACACTGGAGAGCAAATACAGTGTGTTCTGAGAGTTTCAAAGCGTCTTCATGAAGATTACAGACTTCAGGGGTATGAGGCGGTGCTGAGTGGTAATCAGTTACCGATCAACATAGTGCCATATCCAAGACAACTGTAGTCTTCAACAAATACAAGATTTGTATAAATACAAGTAAGGCTACATTATTTTACCTGACAACTCGCATCACATTTCACTCCGTTTCGCGTGACGGCAGTTAACATTAGGCACTTACCATATTTCAAGAAAGTGCTACAAATGTTTTACTTCGGCTCACAGACACGCATCACATGCAAAAAAACACGTTGTTAACTGCAAGTGGAAGTCTTATAAGTTAAGCGAGCTGATGGGAAGTGACTAGATACAGTTCTCAAATAAAATTATGCAAGTACGTGTATACAAGTTACATCTTCAAGCGCCCCACTTTAAATTCTATTCACAAAGCGATTAAAACAAGCAGCTGCGTGCAAAACTCATAAAATCTGCCTTCTTACTGCATAGACTTAATGGGTGATGTAAATTTATAATCCGATGATAATAAATGCTATTTAACGCACGAGTCTGTAATGATGGTTCACACAATGGAATCGTAAAACAGTCACATGTTACTGTAATGATAGCAATTTTGAATATGTTAGCAACTATATACATTACTTTATTAGCACTACTACTACTACTATAGTAGTAGTAGTAGCAGCAGCAGAGTAGTTATTTTTGTGTTCCTTCTGGGGAATAACCTATTACTCAAAACCGATAACGAATTTACATACTTTAAAAGTCCCGACAGCGAAACATAAGCCGTGAACCTATTTAAAACACGTCAAACGCACTGCCGCTTCGGGCCATATGTTCCATTAAATGACAAGCCATTTGACGTTCTGAAAAGTTTAAATATCTATTTTGTCTACAAGAACTTTCTCGTAATTAAAATTACTGTTTCTGAAGGAGTTTCTTTTTTTACATTAAATTCGTACTTCTTCCGTGGCGCGTACGATACAATGCGGATCAAGGCTTCACATTTTCTGTGTCCGTAATCTGTTTATAAATAAAGTCTGGTTAAGACCCCGTAGAAAACAGACCTACACATAACAACACACACACAGATCAGAAGCGCGTAGGCATCTAAGACCCGAAGAGGAACTGAACACACGATCAGTGTCCGAGCGAACGGCAGACAGTACAATTATTGGGGCATGTCGCTGCTGTGATCGGAAAATTAAAAACAATCTAAATACTGTAAGGCCAGAAATAAACAAGGAACTCTCTCCTTTAATCAGTAGCACAGTGATTTTGAACCCTAAAAAAATCTCCTCCTTACATTTCACCGTTGCGGCCACGCGTCTGTTGAAGTGTTGTGTTCACTTAATTACAGACGTCACAGCCACACAGCCATATAAACGAGACAGTTGTGCAAGAAACGCCAGTCTCGCATAAGATGTTGCTACCCTCAGCAACCACCAACAAAACAGACGGAAGGGAGTTACTTCAATTAGAGTCGGAATATTCCTTTACCGAACAACAAAACAAACTAGCAAGTGATACAGGTAATGTGCGCAATGACTCAAGGGGCTTAGGCGCCGGCCTCTCATTGCAAGGATCGGGTTCGATCCTAGGCCAGTCCAAGTGGGACCTATGGTGGGCAAAGTGGCACTGAGAAAGTTTTTTTCGTCAGAGTGCTTCGGTTTTCCTTTGTCAGTTTCATTCCACCAATTATATATAATATTATAATTATAATATATTATAATTCACATATTAATTAATTCATTCATTCATTCACTCACTCATCTTCTATCACCGACGCTATATAGTTTCAGTAACTGACAGCATCGTCAACAACACATTTTGAAACGATCCTTGGTACTACGTTCTAAATCCGTCATGAAATCAGGCATCTGTTCTACAGTTAGTTACGGAACCCTCTATGGAGAATTGTTAACACTAACCATTTTAAATTTCGGTATTATGCAATGTGAAACCATCCTGTTTGGTAGACAGCTTCCAAAGCTTCAGAAGAAACTGCTACCCCCATCTTCACTCTCTTCTACCCTGCGCGTGTAGGCACCAGGTTCCTCTAAAACGCAGAGACCTATCTACCAAATTATACGGCGTGAAAAGCCCAAAAATCTTATCAACCATCCTGAGAATCTCGTGGAGAATTAAGAGTGGTACTACGAAATAGATGTTTGCCGTACGTTTCCTCAGAAACGAATTTCCTGTTCTCTGTTTATAGAAGTCCCACTGTCCCAAAAAATGCAGTCTGCCGCAGACAGACAACCCTCTCCACTCTTCCCAACACACTCATCGAATCGCCCCGGCAGCATCAGCTTTAAAGCTTATTTAAAAGAAAATGCCTTATGTTCAAAACCGATCTCCAACATATGGAATACACATACTTCTATTCTTGTAGAGTAACAAAGTGACCTATTACGAAGCAAATACTCCAAAAATATCTACCCTTCTGCCAGAGTCGACAAGAAGAGACAACAGCCAAACAGCATTCAAAGCAATCGCATTTTGTTGTCAGTAGCACCGAGCTTTATACCCATCCGTTGATTCGACAGGAAATATTAACTATAGAGTCGTCAAATACTGAGGGTTTGAATCGTGATTGTAGAAATCACAAACGCGTCCCCACAGTGCCAGTGGCAGTGTAACCCAGACATGCAGCATTCCAACAGCCAGTCCTCTTATACTTGTTTGCTGAGGCTCTGAAAACTTTCTGTCGAAACGTAAGACGGCGAAGCAGACAGCGCGATCACACCAAGATAATCCACTTAATGGAGTAGCGAGAGCGACCCCTATTGTGTCTAAATTGAAGGAATCTGTATTACGGAACCAAACAGACTGCTCCAGCTTGCCATAATAGGTTCCTTTTTTTCAGTTTTAATTTAAAGTCCTTTAGCTTTCGCGTAAAAGTTTTCTGTTGTTCTCATTACGGCTTTTAAGAGAAAGTTTGTTTCTTAAGATAGGCTGCATTCAAATGAGTCAAACGGGTATATGTTTTGCAGCAGGCAGTGGAATTATCTGCTTTCAGTTTATACCGTAGCTACTTAACGGCGGTTAATATAGAGATGCTAAACATATTAATCAGCATATCCTAAGCTTCTTGAGCATTTATATACTAAGGTATTTTGTGAGAAAACTGTGTTTCTACCTGCTGCGAGTTCGTCCTGGTCGCACTCAAAATCTTTAGACAACAGGTTTTAGCGCTGTCAGGAAGTGTATCAAGTACTGAAAACACTCTCAGAAAGCATCATGCTATTCAGGGTTTCCGAAAAAGAAAACCGCTACCTCCGCCTCCGCGGCCTTAACATGGAGGCAAATTCGTCCGAAACGTGCGTATTTCTCTACCAGATTATACGACGCCCTACCACAGAAGTCACTAATCAGGATGGTGAATGTTCCATGTAAAGGCTGACTCTCACTACACATCATACAGGGGCAAGATCCACAAGGGATCGAAGATAAATTAGGTGTTTGTATAAAAAGAAAAAATTCAGCATAGCAACACACAGATTTTTAACCATATTTAATGAAAACGCCCAAATATCATTGTTTTATTGTGCTAATGTATTATAATTTTAAAAATAGTATATTAGTCACAGTTTGTGAAACCCATACGGTTAACATTAGCTGCAAACATACTGAAATATATGATGAATTACTTTTGTAAACTATCATATTTTAGTAAGTTTTAAATCTTGGTGTAGAGGTCCCCGAGGACGGCGTGACGCCGAAAATGTAGCAGCGATATAAGATTGTATTTGTACGTATCACGGGTGCATTTGCTGGCGTCATGAACGAACAACTTAAGACTATGTATAGTTCATGTTTTACTAAAAAATGTACTATTACAATAAAACCACAAACTTCTGTATTAGGGGAAACGAGCAGCAAGGTTTCCGAACGCCTTTCAGCATCGCCTACACAGACCCGCTACCAGGAATTGTCAGAGAAGTTGCCGCTGAGGCACGGCGCTGACGGTGCACCAGGCACCTCACGGCAACAAACATGACGATACAAACTGAGCTTTGTAAGAGGAGACAAATTCTCATACGAGCTGACAAATTACTTGATCATAAAAACGTGGCACAGAACAAATACATTTTCGCCTAATCTTATTTCGACATGGTAATGAATAGACCAGCATATAAAAATTCGGCCGACCACAGTCGCCGCGCTTGTACTGTCGTCTGTCGCCCGAATACAGAGATCGACGGATCTCGGCGCATGAATGTACGTATCCGTTCTTTCTGTGCTTGTTCTGTCCGAAATAAATAGGGGACTTGCAGTGGGGCAGATACCCCTTCAAACAAGATCCCGAAACTCGGAAAACGGAAGGCCGTCGCCCGCACTGGCTTATGCCACCATAAAGACAGGTATATCGGTTTAAATTACAGTAAAACGTTAGTCCATAGTAAATCCGAGTATCAACCAATCCGGCCTCTAATAAGTAAATCGAAAATGAAACGCCGAGCAACCAGCGACTCGACTATCAGTTTCTATAAACGGTGAACAGTCTGACAGAGCAAGAACATTTCAGACTATTGTTTTCTCAGATGTGAGGTCGATATGTTTCTCAGAAACGTTGGTAGGTCCTCTACGAAACATGGCTTACATTCCAGAAGACAACATACTTAAAATATACTATTCAAATAATCTCCTACTGTAGTACAAGAGCAACAGCAACAACAACAACAAATGTGTTTCTCCAGTCTTAAATGCAGGGTGCTTCTGCGGACGCTAAAACATAACTTCGCAGAATCCGAATCTGACAAGGGAAGAGGAAAGTACTCGGGGAAACACCTGCCCCACTGCCACTAAGCCCCACACGGACGGACCTGGGACCAAATCCGGCCCTTCGCGATGAAAAGCCGGCAACTAACCGCCTAAGGCACGGCACGGCACAGTAAGGGACAGTCATATGATGCGGCCTGACTGGAACCCGCTCGTCCAACACATTCCATACAACATCCAAGTCACGTGACAGGGGTCGAGAGGATGTTTCGACATCAAAATATCGATCCGTAATTTTTATTTCTCCTGGCAATTTGCATCTGAGGATTCCAGGGAATGAAACAGTGTAGAAGACTGCCGGAATGTAATGCCATGCAGTTTGATAGACAGAAACAAACATTTCGGAGAAACGTTGATTTAGGGTAATGTGGTTTAGAAAGCCATGTATACCAAGTATCAAGGCAGGTACGATGAAATGTGACGCTGTGTAGTTCGGTAGGTGTCATCGCTTCATCACAGTAAAAACTGGACATACGTGTACTTAAACATTCCGTGTACACAGGAGTGATTGGTGACGGTAAGTGCTTTGAAGCTGAGATCGGCGCCTTCTCGGATATTACGCAGCGCTGAGTGGTATTTCTGTACCGACGTTTCGGGACAACCTATCGGTCCCATCTTCAAGGTGCAAAAAGTTCAAGAAGAAAGTCTTCTTCTTGGACTTCTTGACTCTTGAAGACTGGATTGATAGGTTGTCCCGAAACGTCGGTACAGAAATACCACTCAACGCTGCGTAAAATCCCAGAAGAGCGCAGATCTCATCTACATCAGGGCGGAAGACTGAAATAATGTTTTGATGCTATTACAGGGTACATCATGGTGGGCCGGGACAGGTTGTCAGTACAGTGACTCGCTACGGGCTGGACAGTCCGGGGATCGAATCCCGGTGAGGCCGAGATTTTCTGCACCCGTCCAGATCGGCTCTGGGGCTCACACATCCTCCTGTACAATGGGTACCGGGTCTCTTTCCCTGGGGTAAAGAGGACGGGGCGTGGCGTTGACCACCCACCTCCATGTAACGGCGAGGTTAAAGAAAGAGTAGATCTATACCTCTACTCCCCCTCTAATACTTCATGGCCTCTTGTAGGATGAACTTTGCGTTTACCTTTTACTGGTACATGTTGAAAGTCAACACCCTGCGCTGATCAAAGGCTTGTGATAAACATAAGCATAAATACTCATCAGGATTAGTCCTGTGAATATGTAAAAGGGGAATACACGTACATTCTTCATCACTCCCGACTTCCCGTTCCACAACTGCAACGATTATTGCATTACTGTTTTGCAATAGAACACAGACTGACGTTTCTCGTGTGAAGGAGATTATTTGATCCCAAGTGGGGTGAAGTAATAGGCGAATGAAGAAAATTACATAATACGATTTCCAACCCGCCACTCCGCTATAATTTAAGCCGGAACTGTAATCCCGACTGTTTTACTCTCGTTGGTTCACACAGCAACACTGAAACGCATTATAAACCCACAGCACTTTGCTACTGTAAATACCGGACACTATGGAGTATTCTGCCCTCATAAACAATACGTCACAAGCACTGGTTCAGTTTCCTGTCTCACGATCACGGACAAATTAAATCTGAGACAATTTATGTATTTATCGTTTATTTAACGACAATTTCAGCATCGCACATTATATGTGACGTATATAACGTCGAATAATTGGATGGTGGTGGAAAATAATTTACAAAGCATATGGAAGAAAGCGGCCGTGGCGTGACTTGACGTACCGTTCTGAATTTTGCCTGGAGGGACGGCCAAAAACAACGGAAGCCTTGGGTCAGGATGGCTGGTGTCCTGTCTGAGATTCGAACAATACAGCTTCACTGGATCTCACATCGCACCTCGCTGTGCCGCTTCCGAACACCCACTGATGCTTCTCACCAATCTCGAGCTTAGTCTCCAGACGTGACACAGTGTGTCAAGGGACAGAGACTCGAGCCATTTTAAATTGACGTCAATCAGAACGCCATCCAATTAGCGCATGGCGCTCAGAGCCAGAGTGCGGCCCGGCCACACCCACCAGCTACAGGCGATGTTTAATATGAATGAAACCAAATGAAGGTAAAGCAATCCCATTACAGGCCTGGACAGGCCCTTAGGGTTCCAGGAGGTTAAGGCTCCCAGATTTATAGACAATCGGCACATGAAGGTGGTAAGGTTGTCAGCCCTACGCACCGGCCGCCTTTACCCCCCTCCCCCCAGGAAATATTCCTGGTACTCATTTCTGTTAGAGGATGAGTCGACCCCAGGGCCATAGTGCGACCGAAAGGATTATGTGAATAAAAAATTCGAATGACACCATCAGGAATCGAACCCGCGACCTTCCGGCTTGTAGAGCGGTGCCTCAACCAACTGCGCCACCGCGTGCCCCGAGACTTGAACAGAACAGATAAATACGCAAAAACCAAATGCATAAAATGCAGAATGTTTAGTGTTAAAACTGGCGGTGCATGTACTGACCGCCATGCTTCAACGAGTTACACAGTTAAACATTCACAGACTGCAAATTGTCTCTAGACAAAGTATCCTTCGAGATAAAATAAACCCTGGCTCAATTCCCTTAATTTACACATTTGCAGTATTGCTGGGTCTCGAGTTATCTGTGCTGTGAATGCACTTCCTACGAATCTGCAACAAAAATAACACCGATTCCATTACGAATACGTTTCCTTAAAAATGTTCATGCTCTGAGTCCATTTTAACGCAATTATATATCTTTACGCGTTCTTTGTAACACGCCCACAAAGTTAAAGCATGACGGAGACGCTGTTTCTGCCCTACATGTTTCATTTTGTTAAAATAAATCTTCATAAAATGTAACATAGAAGTCGAAATTAAAATATAACCATTTAATTTATTCCGCAGAACCCAATTATCGCTTCATCGAAATCATCAAAATGATTCGTCGCAATCAAGTGGTAATAAAATAATGCCCCATTAAGAACTATCATCTCTGTTTAAAACGTCAACACATTCATCCATCCCTAGCTTTATAGGCACGATCTGTATGTTCCTCTACAGTACGAACTTGACACGGTACAGCGGCAAAAGAAACGAGAAGAAAATGTATTTCTACCTGCAAATCAACGAATATAAGTAACTGGTAAGAATGCAAATCCGCAAAGGGTACGTTTCTACAAATAGAATCCACATGAGTGTCCCGATCTTCCTTAAATGAGACACAATTTCTCAATCCCATATATATTCTTACTGAAGAATTGCATAATATCGAGCCATTTTTATAAAGCTAATAAGTGAACTGGCTAATAAATATCTCTTCGTTAAGAAATTCTTTATATGCACCAGTTTCTTTCAGTGCTTGGCATCAAGAGGTGGCCATGACGGCTTATTCAACCTTCCAAAGTTACCGTGTTCAGCAGTACGCTTTCTCTGTATGGTGCGGCATATCGACCGAAATTCTGCGTTCCTTTAATATGAAAGTCACTTTAGATTCAAATCCCTGCCGTCAAAGTTTCATTCCTCCGCTCATAAACTTAGGACCTAAGTCCTCCGCCACTCCCACGTGTATGAAGTTCATGAAAGCAAGGATCTAATATAACGCCACTCACTGATACTCAGAACGCTGGTGTGGCGGACAGGTCTGTACCATGCTTCTTATTTCCTGGGTCAATCGCTATACAACCACGCAAGTCGTCACTGGTCAGAACAGACGTAGAACACAGTGTCTTATACTGACCACCGAAAATTATGCGATTTAATTTAAGTCTCGCTACAAGCAGTAAATTGCGCTGCCTTGAATGCCGCATAGATTTTTTAAACCATGGGTATTTACTACAAGTGTAACCGTCCCTGCAGTTAAGCACCACGCCATGAACACGTATAGAGCGGAAACATTTCTCGACACACGCTTACTTAACCTCGGCTTTAAATGAAGAAGAGTGATCAGCTTCACGGTACTGGTCCTGCATTTCCGGTAAAATACCCCGGATACCCACTGGGTGAGAGGCGTGGTGGCATACAGCCCTTACGGCTGTAAAAAAGGTGTCCAACCGCATTTTCAATTTCACCGTTCCTACTGGCCCGGGCCGGCATCTCCTCCCGTACCTCTGATACACAACACAGCCGTATCCTCACCATACTACATCTCCTCCCGTACCTCTGATACACAACACAGCCGTATCCTCACCATACTACATCTCCTCCCGTACCTCTGATACACAACACAGCCGTATCCTCACCATACTACATCTCCTCCCGTACCTCTGATACACAACACAGCTGTATCCTCACCATACTACATCTCCTCCCGTACCTCTGATACACAACACAGCTGTATCCTCACCATACTACATCTCCTCCCGTACCTCTGATACACAACACAGCCGTATCCTCACCATACTACATCTCCTCCCGTACCTCTGATACACAACACAGCCGTATCCTCACCATACTACATCTCCTCCCGTACCTCTGATACACAACACAGCCGTATCCTCACCATACTACATCTCCTCCCGTACCTCTGATACACAACACAGCCGTATCCTCACCATACTACATCTCCTCCCGTACCTCTGATACACAACACAGCCGTATCCTCACCATACTACATCTCCTCCCGTACCTCTGATACACAACACAGCCGTATCCTCACCATACTACATCTCCTCCCGTACCTCTGATACACAACACAGCCGTATCCTCACCATACTACATCTCCTCCCGTACCTCTGATACACAACACAGCCGTATCCTCACCATACTACATCTCCTCCCGTACCTCTGATACACAACACAGCCGTATCCTCACCATACTACATCTCCTCCCGTACCTCTGATACACAACACAGCCGTATCCTCACCATACTACATCTCCTCCCGTACCTCTGATACACAACACAGCCGTATCCTCACCATACTACATCTCCTACCGTACCTCTGATACACAACACAGCCGTATCCTCACCATACTACATCTCCTCCCGTACCTCTGATACACAACACAGCCGTATCCTCACCATACTACATCTCCTTCCGTACCTCTGATACACAACACAGCCGTATCCTCACCATACTACATCTCCTACCGTACCTCTGATACACAACACAGCCGTATCCTCACCATACTACATCTCCTCCCGTACCTCTGATACACAACACAGCCGTATCCTCACCATACTACATCTCCTCCCGTACCTCATACACAACACAGCTGTATCCTCACCATACTACATCTCCTCCCGTACCTCTGATACACAACACAGCCGTATCCTCACCATACTACATCTCCTACCGTACCTCTGATACACAACACAGCCGTATCCTCACCATACTACATCTCCTCCCGTACCTCTGATACACAACACAGCCGTATCCTCACCATACTACATCTCCTCCCGTACCTCATACACAACACAGCTGTATCCTCACCATACTACATCTCCTCCCGTACCTCTGATACACAACACAGCCGTATCCTCACCATACTACATCTCCTACCGTACCTCTGATACACAACACAGCCGTATCCTCACCATACTACATCTCCTCCCGTACCTCTGATACACAACACAGCCGTATCCTCACCATACTACATCTCCTCCCGTACCTCTGATACAACAACACAGCCGTATCCTCACCACACTACATCTCCTCCCGTACCTCATACACAACACAGCCGTATCCTCACCATACTACATCTCCTCCCGTACCTCTGATACACAACACAGCCGTATCCTCACCATACTACATCTCCTCCCGTACCTCTGATACACAACACAGCCGTATCCTCACCATACTACATCTCCTCCCGTACCTCATACACAACACAGCCGTATCCTCACCACACTACATCTCCTCCCGTACCTCATACACAACACAGCCGTATCCTCACCATACTACATCTCCTACCGTACCTCTGATACACAACACAGCCGTATCCTCACCATACTACATCTCCTCCCGTACCTCTGATACACAACACAGCCGTATCCTCACCATACTACATCTCCTCCCGTACCTCATACACAACACAGCTGTATCCTCACCATACTACATCTCCTCCCGTACCTTGATTACACAACACAGCTGTATCCTCACCATTACTACATCTCCTCCCGTACCTCTGATACACAACACAGCCGTATCCTCACCATACTACATCTCCTCCCGTACCTCTGATACACAACACAGCCGTATCCTCACCATACTACATCTCCTCCCGTACCTCTGATACACAACATAGCCGTATCCTCACCATACTACATCTCCTCCCGTACCTCTGATACACAACACAGCCGTATCCTCACCATACTACATCTCCTCCCGTACCTCTGATACACAACACAGCCGTATCCTCACCATACTACATCTCCTCCCGTACCTCTGATACACAACACAGCTGTATCCTCACCATACTACATCTCCTCCCGTACCTCTGATACACAACACAGCCGTATCCTCACCATACTACATCTCCTCCCGTACCTCTGATACACAACACAGCCGTATCCTCACCATACTACATCTCCTCCCGTACCTCATACACAACAAAGCCGTATCCTCACCATACTACATCTCCTCCCGTACCTCTGATACACAACACAGCCGTATCCTCACCATACTACATCTCCTCCCGTACCTCTGATACACAACACAGCCGTATCCTCACCATACTACATCTCCTCCCGTACCTCTGATACACAACACAGCCGTATCCTCACCATACTACATCTCCTCCCGTACCTCTGATACACAACACAGCCGTATCCTCACCATACTACATCTCCTCCCGTACCTCTGATACACAACACAGCCGTATCCTCACCATACTACTCCACCCCCTTCCTCAGCACGCAGAGCGATTGAACCAATCTGGACTCAAACACCAGGCGTCCAGCCAACCAAACTTCTCCCATCAAGAGGATATTTTGCCACGTGAAGCAGGAGTCCTTAGTATGATCATGCCAAGGTCCTCAGACACGATGGTTAATCCGTTAGGGTAAGCGCAACCTCCCGTCACAGTTACAAGCCCAGCAATGTGTTTAGTACACAGGAATGGCTAACCGGATCAACGGACGTCGACTTCCTCAAACGGTTTGGGTGGGTGGTTGGTTGGTTGGTTGGTTGGTTGGTTCGTTGGTCTGTCTGTCTGTCGGTCGGTCGTTCGGCCGGCCGGCCTACTACTTCACTGTCACACACATATCTAATTTTTCAACTCTGAAAATGAAAGCAGTACATTACTCCGAAACGTCGGTACCCTAAAAGAGTACAAGCTGTCAAAACCCAGAAGACCACAATCCGAGGATACAATGTGACATTGGAGTAATACATTCAATACGTGATTTCAGGCTTCCGTCGCGATGTAAACAATACCGTCGCTCTTCTGGGATACAATGCAGCGTAGATTGGTAGTTACCGACTTTCGGGACTACCTATGGGCCCCATTGACCCTTGAAGATGGGACCCGATAAACTGTCCCGAAACGTCGGTAAATACCAAGCTACGCTGCGTAACATCCCAGAAGAGCTAAGAGCTCGTTGTATTCAATGCCGAAATAAATTAGGGGTATCAACATACCGCGAAACTCCTCTGTAGCATAAAATTGCTTTTACTTATTCGAAAATACTTGCGAAACGAAACTCTGTCCATTGCAGAAAATGGTGAGACGTTTCAGTTGAGACAAGAGCCAGAAAATAAGAGAACAATAGTCGACCTGAGTCTTTGTTATTTTTGTAATTTTGTTACACGCGCCATTCAGGGAAGTTAGCAGTTTATTTATTAGGAGAGAATGTAAAACAAAGGCAGTAGGCCTGGAGACAAGTTCGAGAGTGAATTTAATTACGCACGTTGCTATTCAAAAAGAAACATTCACCGACAAACCGATTCGAGATCGGTATAATCAGATTCTGTTTCAAACGACACTAAGTTTTGGCAACGGTTTCGTACATTAAATTAACTTAGCAGGTATAAAAACAAGCGCTGTAAAACCTATGAATAACTCAATACAAGCATTCAGTCTGTTGAAATGAACGATGTCGATACTTCGTCAAACACACACACACCACAAACGGTAAGTTTTACAAGATTCCACAACTTACTGCCTCGATAAGCTGCAACCACAACACAAGGCACCGCAGATGGGGTGTGCACTTACCTGTAATGACAGAAAACACAGGACATAAACTCGCAATTCGCATTTACAGGGTACAAATGAAGACACTTACAGCCTACCAACAAAACAGATATATGAAGCCAAGGACTAAAGGTCCAGGAATGGTGGAGATGACGGCACTACAGGCTTCTCCCTTTTTGCCCACCGTTGTATTACCCTCCAGTCTCCACTGTCGTATGTCAACAGCCCCAAGCCTTTGAAGCTACAGGAGGATATTACGTGTTTATCCCTGCCACCATTCGTGTGATCAGAATGACTGGAGGACGGTGGAAGGGATGCGGTAGCAGCTTCCGGGAAATGTGGAGGGGGTGAGTACAATGGACTTCTTTTTCTGGCCTCGGTATAGGAATATCTCGTTGAAAACAAATTACTGGTCTTATGGTTCAAAGGCTAAAGTAAATTCGACGGACTGGACTGTCATTACTGTGGGCATATAAACCGTTTAACGCCCACTCGTAACTGCATGTACCAACTGCTGTAACACTAAGAAACTACGCATTTCGCCAACAGAGTGTACTTAACCGCGTCTGGTTACGATTCACTTATACCTACCAGTCATTTCCACAAACAGCATTTACCCACTCGATTTGTATTGGAGACAGAAATTTATTGTCTGTGAGGTAGAAACTGCAGTTTTATGTGTAATTTAGTCGACAGTCTTCAAATGGTTACACTAATCAGACAAACCTTAACCATTAAACTTTAGTAGTGACATTTTACCCATGACTAGCATAAGTGTCAGTTAATACACTAATCATTTAGGGACAGTATTCCAGTTAACGGCGTTATACAGTATAGGTTGGAACGAGACAAGACTATGACAATGTATGACGTATCGGAGTAAAATGAGGAAAAAGGCCGCGGCTTAATTCAATAGAGCAACATGCAACAACATGAAGCCTGGCAGGTAGCTGTTGACAAGGGAGCGCTAAGTAACTTGCAATTGTGTCAGATGTCGGACTTGGTGACAGTTGTGCCGTTATTTCGTAGAAGCTGAAGCATTTCGTGTACATGGGGACGTCCGATTTCGTTCACGGTTTATTACAGGGTTCAATATCATGTCCAATTTCGTTCACGAGATAAGCAGGTAGTTCTCAAGCCCCTTTTATGGTATATCCGTTTTCGTACACGGCTATTGTTCATGTTTGCATCCCAGTCAACAGCGCCGATCCCAGTGACCGCACGGTCTAAGGTGTGGGTCTGCGGCCGCTCGCTTGCTGGGATTGTGGCTTCGAATCCCGCCAGGGGCATGGATGTCTCTCGTCAAGAGGAGTCCTACCGAGTGCGGTGTGCCTGAGTGTGATCGTGAAGCCTCGACAATGAGGAGGCCCTGGCCCCCTATGGGCTGTTGCGCCATGAAAACAAATATCCCAATACCAATACCAAGGTGTCCAGGTATGCGGTTGCCAAATCATACTTGGTCAGCTTGAATGACGTAACCTTTGATTTCACCCCTTTCCGCCAACATGTTTAGCCAATTAGTTTCTATTAACATGTTACTTACTTTTTTATTCAACCAACCAAGTTCGATTACTGTTTCTAACTGAGTTCTAACTAAAGTTTGCCACTGTACACAAATCTCCTAAATTTCTGTTATATGTTATAACACTAGTGTCATCAGCAAAAAGTATTGGTTTGATATGGAATTTATTTTCCGAGGAAGGTTGATTGTATATATTATAAATAATAAAGACCCTAGAAATGATCCTTGCTTCACTGTACCCTAATCACAGAAAACGTTTTGAGTTGCATTACGTGATTTTATTTCTACTTTCTGTCTTCTATTAGTTAAATAGGATTTGAACCAATCTGCAGTTACTCCTCGAATGCCATAGAAATGTAATTTAGCCAACAAAATTTCATGATTTACACAGTCAAAAGCCTTTGCCAAATCACAGAAAATTCCTCCAACATGCATTTTTTAATTCATAGATGTAAATACACTATCTGGTAGCCTGAAGTTAGCATTTTCAGTAGATATCCCTTTCCAAAAACCATGCTGTTCTGTGACCAGTATGTTGTTAGTATGTAGATGTTGGCTTAACCTAATGTGCTTAGCTTTCTCAAATACTTTAGAAAAAACAGTTAATAAGGAAATAGGCCTATAATTTGTCATACTAGTTTTGTCTCCCTTCTTGTATAGTGGTTTTACTACCGCAAGTTTAAGACGAACAGGGAAAACAGCTGTATGTAGTCAGTGATTACAGATGTAGCTTAATGGGTGGCTAATGAGAGATGCACAAGCTTTTAAGATTTGACTTGTTATTTCATTATAACCTGTTGATTGTTTTCCAGTGTCAGCACAATTCTGACGCTGTCTCCAGGTTTTCTGTTTGTTGCAGAAGCCGTGTTTCGAAACTTCTGTACCCAGTTCTTGATAATGTTGTGATCAGGAACCTTGCAGTGTCTCTCAGAGTTAAAATGTCATCTGAATATTTGTTACGTTGGTATCACAGAGTCGTTATTTTTTAAAAAGTCTCTACGGCGAACGCACGGTGTACAGCCGATCGCTGATCGATGTTTACTAAATGGCGTTCATAGCTTAACTCTATAACACAATTAGTTCAATCTCCTTTCCGGGCCTACCATCATACTAGGCAAATCAAAATAATGAGTGAAATCTGCCCCACCCTGTATTTTAGTCCTGTAATTATACTTATTTAAGAATTTCATTAAACTAAGGCTACATAAGTCTAATACCAACCAACAGATGCACAAGATTATTGACATATATAAAACGTATTTGAGTCCCCTACATATGTTTCAGCAAAGGAGTTGCCATCTTCAGGGGGTTTTTAGCGGAGAACTACAAGAACGTTTTACATCCAAGTATACAGTATAGTTATTAAATACTTTTATGTAAAAAGTTCTTGTAATTCTCTATACAGAATGGTTATTAACCATACTATATACTTGGATGTAAAAAGTTCTTGTCATTCTCTGCTAAAAACCCCTTGAAGATGGCAACTCTTTTGCTGAAACATATGTAGGGGGCTCAAATACATTTCATATATGTCAATAACCTTGTCCATTTGTTGGCTGGTATTAGACTTATGATAAAATGCACGGCACATACAATATAACATAAGGCTACATTGCTTGATAAAAAATGGTCATATTAGTACATTGTTTTAATACAGGACTTCTCATTAAATTCAGTCAACTTTATTTCAAACATGCATACGACCTTTTTCCCTCCCGAGGGGTAAGGGATTGACCGTGTACGAAATCGTATACTATACCTGCTGGCCGTGAACGAATTTGGATACGACCTTTTTCCTTCCGAAGGGTAGGCCATAAACCGTGTACGAAATTGGACGTGCCCCGTGTACATGACAATACCAATTATAAAAGTGGCGAATAAATGCTTTTCGATAAATATGCTTGAACATTCAACTTTGCCACACAGTGTATTAACGTGTTTCGTATGATTCTCGGAATGAAATTGTTGACAATCGTATTTCACTATAAAGCATTAACGTCTTTACAATGTGGACTGCTAGTGTTTACTGAGAGTCACGAACTAAATGTTTAAATGTTACTTCCATCAAAGTCCTGTTTCAGAGCGTTACAGGAGCTGACAAGATCTTTCACCGAATAGCATTTTTGTTAAAATAATCACAGTAAGCACATTTCGAGTGTGGCAAAAGATCGATGTGGCATAACTTTCATTTCAACATAACACTACGTACTTGGAGGCATCAGACCATATACAGCAGTGGTTCTCAAACCTGTTTGTCCACAACCCAAAATCGACCGCCAGACGGTCCCAGTACCTACCAAACACCCCACCAAATCGCCACACACTTCAGCATATATATATACATACATATATATACATTAAAAATAAAATTTAGACACAATTGTTTACCTTCTTCCTAATTTATGAATAAAGTTAAACTGTTTGACTGACAATAGAAAAGAGCACGCTTGATTATTCTTGAAGTTCACAACCCATCAGAAGTCTCTCGCGATGCAACTGTTTCAGAATCCCTACTCTATGCGAATGAGAGACACTGACACACAAAGCGTCACAGAATGTGACTTGTAGCAAAAGCCCCAACGAATGTAGTATCAAAGAGACGACGAGACAAGTGGACTCCATTGTAAACGAAGTCACAAAGTAGCTGGACGCTTCCCAAGTGATCGGCTTCGATGTCATTACGTTACAAGCACAGTCTATCCCGTCTAGAATTACAGATAACCATTTGTTATTGTCGGTCTTGCTAGCGGGGACAAAGGAGGAGGAAGTTTTTATGTAAAAATTTGAATACGACTCTTCTTCGCCCGGACAGAGCTACAACCACAACGTAGACATCTACACAACCACAGAATTCCAACTAATACACGAGTTCCAGTTATAATTCCATCCCCTGGTTTCAGTTAGAACCTCTTCACAAAATTCCTAGTGACCCACTGATTTAGGCAGGTCTTGAAAGTCACAGCAGAGATTCGTCAAAATATTTTATAAAAAGATGAATTTTAGTGTTGGAACGTGGCTTTCAATTTAGTATACCAGTTCATTCATTCCGTAGTCTATCTTAAGACAGGTCCACCTCTTCCAAAGCGAGTTCTCCAAAAAGTGCGATCTAGTGCTACCTCTTTCAATTTCCAGTACCCTCTCCTCTCCTTAAGGTCATCCAGTAGCTGCTTACGTTTTTCTCTAGTCTTCCCGTCACTTCTATCCTTCCTTCTATCTTTCCTTCAATAACGTGTTTTAGAAGGCAGTTTCTACGCAAGATGCGACCAATCCAGTTAGCCTTTCTTCTTTTTATTGTATGTAGGATATTCCTTCCTTGACTGTACGTAATACTTCATTTTTCACACGATCGGTACAACTGATCTTCTCCGTCCTTAATATATGTGTTTCAAGGCAAACATTTCTGGACTGGGAGCAATGTAACAAATTTAGGCTTACATTCAAATGAAACAAATTAAACCAACTGATGCACAAATTGAGCCACCTTTATTGTAGCGTCCTTATTATATGTCCCTACATATAAGGACGCTACAATAAAGGTGGCTCAATTTGTGCATCAGTTGGTTTAATTTGTTTCATTTGATTCGTGAAGATGCACGGTGATAATAATGTGAAATTTAGGCTTACATTAGTTATGGGTCGGTACTGTCCACTAGAAAGTAGTCCACTTCCGTGTTTATAAACCGGAACAGTGCCTCTCCTACTGCTGGATGCATCTCTGGAACTCCCGTTTCAGCACCGCCTGCGATTCGGCTTCAATCTCTACGACATCCTCGAATTTTCGTCCCTTTAACTGGGATCTCATCTTCAGGAACACTACGAAGACACATGGGGCTAGATCGGGGAGCAAGGTGGGATGAGGGACTGCGGTTAAAACTGCTCTACAGACAAAGCCGTGAGGGCCGGTGCGTCGTCATGATGCAGAAGCCAGCCCAGAGCGCGCTATATGCCGGGGTGTATTCTCCTGACATCTTTAATCGTATGTCGTCTGTCCTCATAGATGACTTCAAGCATCCTTCTCACGTTTTCATCAATCCGACTTCACAATGGACGACCGGCAAATTCAAACCCTCTAATGAAGTTTGGGTTCTTTTGAAACGTTACTCCCATTCCAAGAATCGCGTTTTACTCATGGAATTATAGCGAAAGGATTTTTTTTTTTTAAACATTTCGTAAGTTTCAGGAAGCTGGTTTATCACGGCTCACACAAACTTCATACAAATTCTGTTCCTTAAGGTCTGCCATTTCACTGAGCTACAACGATCGCAGAACGCACTCAGCACTAACACACTTAAACGCCAATTGCACAAAAACACAACGTTCTGTTACAGCCACACTCACCACACTAATTCAAAATTAATAAACTCAGCCGTCCAGGGGCGCACAGCTGCAATATAATTGGTTTGCGCTCCATACGGCCAGTCCGGAAACATTTGGCTCGCACCACATAACCACAGTTCGTATATGATTCAGTATTGAGACTCTACGTCCTGCACGCAGAATATAATGTATTTCGTACGATTCCCATAAAAAACAGGACGCAGTTCTCTTAACAGCGTTAACCAAATGCCCCAAGTGATGGAAACGCAATATGTTCTTTGAAGTAGGAACGAAACCTGTGGGAAGTCTATTACTTAGATTAGTTTCATGTCTCAAAGAGTTGTCGCAGCGGCATTTTCAAATCCAAGAAACCATCATATCTTAATGTTACAAAGACTAATCACGCTACAAAACACGCGTACGGAAAGATCAACAAGAAAACAAATGCCCCTAGGATCTATCCTGTTTCTAAAGTTCACTTCATACTTTGGTAGCGTAGTCGGTACAATGACTTGGCTACACGCTGGACGATCCGGGTTTCGATTCGCGGTGAACAAGATATATCTCTCTTCCTTAACGACGTCCATGTCGGCTCAGGTGACCACCCAAGCTTACTACTAAATTGGTACTGAGGGTCCTTTCTCAAGGGGTAAGGTGGTCGGAGCGTGAAGTCGAACAACTCACCTCCATCTACTGCTGAGGATAAAAGTGAGTGGAGCTATACCGTTACATCCCTACATACGCCTTCGTGGTGTGTACAGGCTTTTTTTACCTCCGCACTCTAACAGAACGGCTAGGTATCCCGTACATTACAACCCATCCACTTATCACACAAGCCGGCATCGGAGGTATATCTCTCTCCCTCCCCTCCTCACTTGTTTTGCTTGCTAATGCACTCCGAATTTAACCTTTACACCGTAAAGTTCAAACCCATGGCACCAACCTGACATTTGAAGTCTATAATCTTCGTGATGATGGCAATGTGACAGAAATTAAAAGGGAAGGCTTGACATAACCTCACATCACACTGCGGCCGTCATCAAAAGAAATGAACTGTTGTTACAACCGAATAAAACTATCAGTGCCATCTCGTACAGAGTATTAGGCCAAGGAAAAACTGCGCCCCCCACGCCGTTAACTAACTACGTAACTAACTAACTAACTAACTAACTAACTACGTTTCATGTTTTACATACCGCGTGGTTTGTTAATGTGGTGGTGTGGTTTCCAACTGCCTTTATTCACGTATTGTCAATGCAGGCATATGCGTTTCGGCGTTTTCACGCCACCTTCAGTGCCCTTCCTTCATACGTGCCTAGTATCGCTGTTAACCTCGATGTCCCCGTGTTCGTCACTAACCAACCAACCAACCAACCAACCAACTACATGCAGCACAGTCCTTCTTGAGAAACTCTTCAGCTAATCAAAAAATTGCCCTATTTATAGAACCTCAATGTTCATTTCTCAGTTCACAAGAGCCCTTGGTCCCTATTATGAGCCAGATATAAACATTCAATATACAACAATCTTATTTCTCTTTTGTATTATCTTCGCACTTACACCTACGCCTTTCCTCCGGGTTTTCCTACCAAAACCCCGTATGCACCACTCTTCTCTCCCACGCGTGTCACACGCCCCACCCATCTTGTCCTACTTCATTCATCATCCCATAGATATTAAGTTATTTGGAGAGTACAGATCCTGTTAATTCCTGCCTCTTAGGTCAAAATATTTTTTCGGCACCCTAGTTTGAAACCTCAGTTTATTTCCCATACAAAAGAACGGGCAAAGTTGAAGTACAGAACAGTCCAGGCCCGAGTTGGGCTGTAGCTCCACAGAAAAAATACGAACTTTGCTTCCTTTTATATTTTTATATAAAGCCTGATGATGGCCCTTTTGGGCCGAAACATGTAGTTTGTTAACAGAATACTGATACACAACATACAATGCTGTTACTTTAAGGTGGCACATCCCCTTTGCGTACGCATTCAAGCACGAAGCAATTAAGACGTGTAAAAGTGTAAAAGTGAAAAAGTGACATAAATTACACCAAGACCTAAGTAATATTAAACAAGTTTGAACAACCTTATCAACATTCTCAAAACAATTAAAAGAAACAAAACATCGCAAAACAAGATTAAAGAATTCAAGGTAGACCTACTTTACAAGCACTTTTTTTACGCTTCGATGATCCGACAATATATACACGTCGCTTCCCAGAATTTTACATCTAACTGCCTACATCATGCTATTCTATTTATCATTTTTTTAAGTTTCATAAACTTCAAATTACACATTTCAAGAATTCTATATATTTTACACTATATGTGTATTTTAGCTTGTAAAGGTTGAGACCCCACACCTGAAATACAGTTCTAAAATATACCCCCTTTTGCATTCTTGTAATTAGGCCCGACGATGGTTAATCATTTTCGCCGAAACATGTAGCCTTATTCTTCCTGAATATGATGATGTGTTGACTGATTGCAACATTCATTTGTACATACAGATGTGTGTGACGGTAATCTTTTTAATTAGTAAGAAATATACCAGCAATAACCAGTAAAGCATTGGCAATACAACGCATCATGAGCCTTGGCCCTCTTCTAGAAGTACAGCTCCAGTCTTTCTTAACCATTGGGGTAAGGCGTCCAGTTAGCATCACGCTTCGGCCGCTTTACATTGGTAACCATTGGAGAGGAGGTTGGTTGAGACCGACGGCCAGTGTGGACGCGGTTGGATAGTGAAAGGTCTTCGTGCCAACCGTGAATCTAACTCCAGTCCTCCGGGTGTGCAGTCACAATACTCACTCAGATACTCGAGCTCTCCAGAAGCCAGTGCCCAGTCAAACTTCGAACCCAGGGTCTGCCGAATAAAGTCTATTAACGCCTGCTGCGCTGCGTGTCGCTCCGCCGTGAGGAACAGAATCTGATTACCTTGTTCCCGCTTGTGTGAGGTGAAGAAGAAATAAAGGACGGAAGTATGGACGTCCTCAGCAGTTGCAAGGGCAGAAAATCAATTTCCTACCAATATTGTGGAACATGTAGGGACTGCACCCATACAGACGTACAAGGCGCATATGCAGCAGACGGACTTCAAGTGCCCAATTTATCGCCATGACAGAAGCCTCCCCATTCTTCTCCTGGACTTCACTGCACAGTATATGAAGCTTAGCGGATATTCCTTTCCCAGAACAGCAGCACAGGTTGCAACGATGCCAAGAAAGCGGGAAGGCAGGAATAAAGAACCAAAGAAAGAAAGAAAGAAAGCAAAAATTGAGAGAAGTAAAGAAGCATAAAAATAAAGCAAAAAAGGTGAAATAAGGAAAGCGAGAACTAAAAAAGGCGAAGAATGAAAACGGGGCATAAACGGAGAAAAGAAAAGCACAGGAACTGAAGGAAAGAAAAAAGTTAGCATATGTCTGCACAGCGTAACACTTCTGGTGCGCTAGCTCTTTTTTATGCCTAGATACTCAATACACGAATAATTTCCAGAAAAACAGTGAAAATGCGAGTAGTTCAAATATGCCTTTCAAACGTTTTGCACAACACAGACAAGCTTTCTAGGTACTGTACTAATAGATTTATAATCGATCGCTAAAAAGATATAAATCACCAACTTGTGATAAATTCCAGCAAAACTGATTCATGCAAGAGGCAGGTCAGTATGTTCCGAGATAGAAAAACTAAGTAATTCTATTTGGAATAAGAATAAATTGCCTCAAGTGTGGGAGAAGTCAGTCACTGAACCACTTATAAGGAAGGCGATAAAAACATTCTTCGGTCAAGTTATCTCTATATGTAGATGGAATTACTGGGGATCATCGGTGTGGATTTCGACTGAACAGATCAACTACTGATCACACATTCCGCATTCGCCAAATACTCGTACATGAGAAAAAATGGGACGACAACGAGACGGTGCATCAGCTATTCACAAACTTCAAGAAATCCTATGACTCAGATACGAGGCAGATACTGTACAACATCCTCTTTTGAGTTTGGTATTCTCATGAAACTAGACGGGTTAATAAAACTGTCATTAAACTGAACCTACACTAAAGTCTGGACATGCGAACATTTGTCGGACACATTTCGTATTCAGAATGGCCTTAAAACAGGAGGATGCTTATCGCCATTGCTTTTCAACTGTGCTTTAGAATATGCCATTAGGAAGGTTCAAGCAAACCACGAAGGGTTGATACTGAATGGAACAAATCAGCGTCTGGTCTTTGCTGGTACTGTTAATTTATTGGTCGAAATCATACACACCGGCATAACGAGAGAGAGAAAACTATCTTGACATTGTCAGGAATCGAGCCTCGATTCCTCGCTTGTACAACCAGTAGCCTACTCAGTATACGAGCAACTTAAGTCAATCAGACGCCCAGCCATGATCCGCGCAATGGGTACCGGTGTTTTCATTCGGGCAAACGCGTGGTTTCGATGTCAATGGACACATAACCATTCGCGTTCACACTGTCTGAACGGAACTGTATAACGGCACAAAAGACTTTCAGATTTCAAAATATCTGCTAACAGAGAAATCCGTTCTTTTGTTGAAGGAGGCGGCCGTGGGTTAATCTGAGGTACTAGCCCTGTACTTTCCTGAAGGAACTGACGAAAATAACAGAAATCCGTAGTCGCAATACAGAGTCTTCGGACCGGGATCTCCCGATTACGAAGAACACGACTGTGACGTTCGATTGACCAAACTGCATCTCCATGAGCCAGACTCAATGCGGTTCGTGTTAAAGGTCAGGGCAAAGCAGAGGTCAAGTTGTCCCTGTGCACATCATGAAGGCATATGGAAGAGCAGAAGTACAGCTTCACTCACTCTTACCATCGGCAGTAGATGGACGTGAGTGGCCAGCTTCATGCCCTGGCCGCTTTACTCCGGGGCAAAAGCACCTGTACCACTGAATAGGAGGCAAGGTTGGCCCCCAGAGCCCGAATGGGCGTTTTGGAAAAACAAAACCTCCCTCCTTAATTTGGATATTCCATTGTGTTTTCAGTCAATAAGATTGAACTACAAAAGGCCACACATATTCGTTGTATTAAAAGAATATATCGTCTTTAAAGACGAAAAATTTCTTGAACCTGCCGGGTAGCTAACCAGGATTTCTCGGCCCTCCAGACCGCAGCCTTGTCACTATACAGACTACGCCATCCCGGTTGGTGTAGCAGCACTAAATTGCTGTGACGTTGACAATGCTTCTCCGATTTTACGATCAACTGTTAACTCGTTCTTATATCAGCTACACTTTTTTATTGGTCCACAAATCGTTCAAACGCACATCCATGAACTTAAACACGTGAACAGGCAAACTATGTTATTAAAGCTACGCTTTATAACGCCTTCAGTACACAGAAAGCTATTGGAAATGCAGGAGATTCGAAACACGCCTGGAATCTTACGAAAATATTCCTCTGTAGGAAATGAAGTTGAGCTAAGGTACTCTTAAAGTTAAAAATAAAGCTGGAAAGGACGGCGGCGATGACATCCGTTAATCAAAATTGTTGTAATCGTAAGTTCTAAACTTGTACTACGGGCTAGTAACGGCCAAAGTGGGCTATGCTTTCTCACTGCAAAGTCGTAAATAGTGACACACGTAGGAGGCTGCGCTGTCTGCGAAGCGTGGCAGCGACATCTAAATAATGCCTCATAATGCTCGGTACACTGCCTGACTGCTCACGTGCACGAAATTAAAAAAAAAGTCATTTACTCTGAACTGCCAGTTCTTTTCAGTTGTCACTGCTAATGCACAAGATCGCATGCTTTTGACAGATGACGTCCTTTGTCACATTCAAATCAAAACACCAAATCATCATTATTATTATTATCGGTATTTTGTACTAGACCGATATGGATTTTATATTTTTAAAATATTTTACTACATGGCGGTAACTTCACAAGCACTCGTGAAACCACTTAACATAGTAAGAAATGCCTTCGAGATGGCCCGGTCGAACTCTGAAGTAACTGGCATAATAAATCCTACTAATGCAAAAGGCCGGTTTAAATTCGACGCGAAACTGTCTCTTCGTGGGGCCGGGATAGCGTAGTCGGTATAGCGACTCGCTACGGGATGGACAGTCCGGGATCGAATCGCCGATCCCAGTGGCCGTGCGGTCTAAGGCGTGAGTCTAAGGCCGCTCGCTTACTGGGATTGTGGGTTCGAATCCCACCGGGGCATGGATGTTTGTGTTGTGTTAGATATATGGACGATAGCATGAAACATAAGGTGACATGCAGGACAAAAAGGACTTCAACAGTACAAATGGATCAAAGGGGAAAACCCAGGAATTAATACAAAAAAAAATCCCGGTGGGGCGAGATTTTTCGCATACGTCCAGACCGGCCCTGGGCCCACCCAGCCTCCTATACAATGGGTACCGGGTCTTTCCCGGGGGTAAAGTGGCCGGGGCGTGGTGCTGACCACCCACCCCCAACTAGTGCCGGGGTCAAGAATGAGTAGAGCTATACCTCTACTCCCCCTTTGGGCCTTCATGACCTGTTATAGGGAAAACTTTACTTTACTATCTCTTCGTCCCTTGTCCCCCTCCTTCCTTAACTTTAATCCTTTTCGTACCTTCTCCTCTCCTTCCTAACTCTTACCTGTGTGTGTGTTACGTTAGAACTCTGCAGTTACATCTCTAGCTTTCAGAATATACAGCCAGGGCCGGTTTCACGTCTATTTCAATCCATGTGGCTGAAGACCGTCTCAGGCTGTTCACTAACCTCTCACAGTTCCGCGAAGTGTATTCATGAGTTTGGGCTTCCTAACAGCGATTCTTTTTCCGTAACTGTTCTTTGTAACGAATTTATAACGAGATTTCTTGGACGTTCGAACAAATATTTAAATATTCACTCACTCACACTCACTCCTTGGCTCTACGGCCCTCTGATAGCCTCGGCCTCCTAAATTACAGACGCCCATTCTTCTCTGTCCACTGCCTTCTGTCGCCATACTTTAACCTTCATCTCCAGTACATCATTTTCAACACCTTCCAACCGTCTCAATCTAGGTCTTCCCATTCTTCTTCTTCCCTCCAGTTTATTCTCAAAATTTTCTTAACTACTCTTCCAATCCATTCTTACTAGATGTCCTATCCATTCCCAACTTGTCTTTTTAATACCTGCTACTATGTCTAAATCTTTGCACGGCTCTCGTGATTCTGATTAGTTCTTATTCTCCATCTTCCCTATTCTACCCCTGGTCCATATATCTTCCTTAATATTTTCCTTTCCTACGTATTCAGTCTCTTCCTATCCATCTCTACACTACAACTCATTTCACCATCGTTTTATTTTAATTTCAACTGCTGAATCTTTAAACACTATTCATATAAACTTCACCTTCGAACGCCTACATATGGCAAGTAAATGCTAATTTTACTATCTCAGACACGAACAGTAACCAGTCACCTGTGTACCTCGACAAAACTGACTGCCAACTCTTATAAACATGACACAAATGCTCGTGCTGGGTGAACAAGTACCATAAACAAAGTCTGCAAATCCAAGAAGAATCTTCCAAATTCTAGGGGTAAATTCATATCTTATTGAAACTCCAAGCTGATGGGCTGAGCCCATAGAATTGCACAAACGGATGAATCCTAAACTCAAAATATTTCGACTTAACGACGCCTTAGCTTTATATCGTCGAATAACATGATTGTTATAAACGCTGAAATGGAAAGAAAGCAAACGGAAGCAGCCTGGCCTATTTTAGGCACTCAAAAAAAAAACACGAGCTACGAACCCATTATCTCCCAACTCTTAACCGCCACAATGCAACGATCCGTAAAGAATCAAAGTGACACAAGCAGTTTTGAATATAAAAAGCAAGTCTCCAGGCCAGACATGTTTGCAATTAATCATCAATCACAGTTCCTATCAGGTTAGCCGGCATTGTGGCACTGAACTAAAATAACCAAATGACATGTCACCTAATACAAAATCGATGATCCACGGGCTAATGACAAAGAAGGACAAAAATAAGTATGAAGTCGCATTTATTCTTTTTCGGCTGTCACGTGATAATGCAAGTATCAACAGTGTTTGATGGGTGTTGGCTGGCATGAGTTCCCTTTATACGGCAGCCAGAGAATAAAATGCATATAATGGCAATGTTGTACGTTACCATTGTTACAAACAGTGAATTACGTTTTCGTAGTCTTGTGTTACTCACACTTTCCGACTAGCGAAGTCCCGAAATTATAAAAATCAGGCCTTATTCAGAAACAAGACAGGCAATGTACGCATTACACTGAAGTGGGTTCGCGTAACCATTGTTGCCGTAGAACAGCAATAAGTATTACATATTCTGAGTGTGTCTGTAGCCTTAGTTATCCAGCATGCAAAGCGCATGCGCGCATATTATATTGCCATCTGCGGCCTGTCTGGCTCTACCATATTTTTCTACATGATCTCATGAACGGCACGATTTTCGAAAAAAAAAAAATTATTGAACATAAAATGTGTGTTTTGATTTTCCCTACAACTTTTTTCTGTAACACTTCTCATTCTACACAGAATTCAGCGAGATATTTTCATAAACGTATATAGGTCTTCCTGTAAAGTCAGATTATAATCAAACTCTAACTCTGTCGACAGATTTTCGAAGAATACTCAAATATCAAAATTCATGAAAATCTGTCCAGTGGGTGCCGAGTTATTCCAAGCAGACAGACAAACAGACATGACGAAGCTAATAATCATTTTTCCAATTTTACGGACGCGCCTAATAAAATAACCGTAAGCGTGCTGTGACATCAGTCATAGCACGTCGTAACTCCTTATGCCATATTTTGTAACTAAACATCAACAGAAAATGTGAATTTTCTGTGCTTTTGTATATATTAAGCTCGATCGAAAATGATACACTACTTGCCCAAAAGCATTCTCCCATAAAAAAACGTATATTAATACGGTATAAGTTATTAATCACGCTCACATTTGCCTGAATATTTTGTTTCGACTAAGGATTTCACTACACAAAAGACACACACACAATATAAGCCTATACTACAGGAGAATCTGTCAGTGCATGCCACCATCTGCCGCTGATGAGCTCGTCAGCAACATACTTGTATCTACAATAAATATTTAGACGTAAAGTTGTTCATACGTTTGATTATTTAAGGGCCACGTAGAGTGGAGGTTCACCCAATTTATTTCTCAACCTTCGGCACTGCATGCAATCAGTCATCACTCAGCTTCCCTTCAGTACACACTCGTCAGGAGCTCTGTGCGTCCCACAGAGGACCTGGATGTCGTGGCAAAGAAAAAAAAATATCTGCCACCGGCAGGAATCGAATTTGCATTCTCCGGTCGTCAGCAGCGTATTCTAGTACCTAAACTGAGCTTTACAAACACCAAAACCAATGAAGTACAAAAAACACAAAAATGTACAATGTACTTTCGACTATCCGTGTGCGGATTATCCGGATTGCGGATTATCCGGATTGCGGATTATCCGGATTATCTGTAAGCGACCGTAAGTTGCTAATGACTAACGGCGAAGTTGGGAAATAAAGAGATTTTTCTGTACTCAGCAATCCATCAGTTTCAACATAACACAAAACTTTCCACGTACTCGTACATGTGTCTCCTCACATATAACACGTAAGTTGTGTCCATACTCCTATCCTTAGCATACGAACTATACAAATTTCTGTATCTCCCTCTCTGAATTAATATTTGAAGTTATTATTTTGATTAGATCACAGTCAAGTCACTAACATAAATCCAAGAATTAAAAAAAAAAAAAACTGTAACAATCTTCACATTTTACGTAATTATTATTCCACAATTCCTCTACCACTTCCCGTCATATTCATCCTACCCTTTATTTCAATTTCCAGATTCACCTTTACAAGAAACTCTTAACCTATAAATTATAAATTCACTCTACAGATATTCTATAATTCTACAACCTTCAACCAGTCTACATTCCAGGAAAGAATAACTTAAAACCAGAAAACTACCCTACAGATCTTCCAGACGTAAAATTATATACCATAATTAAATACTCAACATAAAACAACCTTAGATTAGGTAAAAGCTACAACTTTTAAGGCAATATTCTTGCGAACTACATTATACAAACTTCAAAATTACATAGATAACATGTATCATAAATTTTACCCTTTATGTAAGAACGAGCTCTCATTTCTTTTTATAAAACTCAATGTTGCAATTAACGTCCCAAGTATTCTGTATACTTTCAGGCGCGTTCGCAAAATTGCGAAAAGCGACTATTAGCTTAGTCATGTCTGTCTGTCTCTCCGTCCGTCTATCCGCATGGAACAACTCGACTCCCACTGGACGGATTTTATTAAAATCTGACAAAAAGAACGGGTACTTTACATGAGGACCTACGTATGTACATTTCTGATAGTATCTCGCTGAATTATACTCAAAATGAGAACTGTTTCAGACAGACGTTGCAGAGAAAATCAAAACACACATTTTATGTTCAACAACTTTTTCTGAAAATCGTGCCGTTTATGAGATAATGTGAAAAAAATATGGTAGAACTAGACAGGCCACAGGTGACAATAAAATACGGCGCATGCGCACTGCATGCTGGATAACTAAAGCTACAGACACACACTCAGAATATGTCACACTTATTGCTTTTCCCACGGCAACAAATGTTAAGGGAATGCAACTCATTGTTACGTTTATACGTACATTGCCTGTCTTGTTTGTATTACGTGAAGATGGCCAAGTCGGCCGAAACATGTTGTAATCAATAATAAGTACTGACAATACGTCTTACGTGTGAATTGACGGTTATTTTTAAATCATTTGATACGTATGTACTATGTATATGGCTCAATAAAGTATGTTTGGTTGAGGCACTGCGCTACAAGCCGGAAGGTCGCGGGTTCGATTCCCGATGGTGTCATTCGAATTTTTCATCGACATAATCCTTTCGGTCGCACTATGGCCCTGGGGTCGACTTAGCCTCTAACAGAAATGAGTACCAGGAATATTTCCTGGGAGGTAAAGGCGGCCGGTGCGTAGGGCTGTCAACCTTACCACCTTCATGTGCCGACTGTCTAGAAATCTGGGAGCCTCAACCTCTTCGAACCCTAAGAGCCTGTCCAGGCCTGTAATGGGATTTACCTTATTGCTTTGGGCTATCCGACTTTCTCACTCATCCATGCACCTCCTCCCCACCAATGCCCTGGACAACCGACAGTACACTGTATTTAAGAAGTGCGTATCGCAGAACGCATCTGTACTCTGACTGTCAAGTGGAAAGTTTTACTCCAATCCACAGCAACATACGCATGGTATCCTAGTGCCATGTAAAACAACCAAACTTCGTGCACAAGTCATTTCGTAGTACGACATTCTAAATTCGCCCAGAAGTTAGATGTGTGTTCCACAGTCAGTTTTAACAGTTCTCCACAGATGTATTCACAACGTTATTACTTTCGCGGTATATTCCAATCAAGCCTAGTTGTACTCTTCAGAATGCATCGGTGCCACCTCCTCACTTGTAGGATTTATCGTAACTCACTGCTGAGACTAGCTGGCACCCAGAGACAGGCTCGAGAGTTTATGTCGGGCCCCTGTATTGCCATTAGGACCAGACTGCTATCCTTTAGTATGACACAATCCAGAGTGGTTACTGGCCTGCTTACTGGACATAACACTTTGAGAAGACACCTTCACTTAAGGGACTGAGTGACAGTCCCTTATGTAGGAAATGCGGAGCAGAGGAAGAGACCTCAGCTCATGTTTTGTGCAAATGTGAAGCCCTGGCGACACATAGACACAGTCATTTGGGTTCCTTTTTTCTGAACCCTGAAGATATCAAAGAACTAAGTCTAGGGGCGATCTGGACCTTTATCACGAGGACAGGGCTCCTGACTTAGATTTGGTTAAGGGGCACAAAGGGCCTGTTAAAGGCCTACGTGCTTCGGGACCGTGAGGGCCCGACCCATATTGCTATTCTATTCTAACTCACTGCTGATGCCAGCTACTCACCTTCCTCCCGGACTTTTCAGTTTATTGTACAAAAGCTAACAAAAGAAGCTCGGACTGATAATACATCAAATTAACATACGAATAACCAGTTCAATATTACAAGACAGGCGCCTTGCGTGTAGCTAAGTAACGTATCCGACATAACACATCGCAATTTTCTTTCTATTTCAATTATCAGCTTTCTAAATTCCTGCATTTCATATTACGCGGACCTTATCATACGACTAAATATGCCAGACGATATGAATTATTGCAGTTATTACTCTAGAAGATGGAACATGACCTGCCGTAAGTCAGGCAGCTAGATAGTGGCTTCATACTGCGGAGAATAAAGATCCATCCCCGGTGACGTCATACGAAATTCGTGGTGGACGCAGTGGAATTCGAGCAGGTTTCTCGCCGAGTTTCTTCGGTCCCCCACCCCACCCCGTAATCAGCATTCCACCATTGTTGCACAGCGATGTATAACCGCCCCCTGTGGTGCGCGATAGCCCCGACTGGCAGTGCATTATAACACCCTAGGCCTCTAAGCTGAGGGGCTTGAACTCTGACACGGCACTTGGCTGGTCACGGAGAAAGTCTCAATGTATCTACCAATCGTGTTGCAAAATAAGCATAACTTCTATATTGGACATTTTCATCGTCCATTGTCCAAAAAGATGGACTACGTCCAAAATAACAGTTCTGTTCAAGGAAGTAAAGAGTACGGTGTGCTGTAATACGACGTCGTATCGTCTAATTTAAAAAAGTACCAACATTTCGGAGAAACCTACTCCCTCAATCTTCAGAGAAGAATATTCTACCAGATTACATGGCGTCATGTCCGAGAAGAACGTGATCTTAATATTCACCGCCGTCAGAACCTCAAGCCCATTCGACACGTCGTGCCATTCTTAGCACAGCCAGATGTTACGGGCCTGCATCGCACACGACCTTTACAGAAACAACACTCCTATACGTCTGCCTCAAAATTGTTTGCCCCTGGCCTTATTTTGACCAAAACCAGTCTTCAGACAAGAGAGGCACAACCTCGCGTGACTCTCCCTTCACCCCTCGCCGATATCGAGCGAGCGCACAAACTATCGCCTCATCATCCTCCATCCCGGTCATTCTTCAAAGAAAAAACACTTTTTTCCTCCCTACAGGTCGTCTTGCAGCTTTCTGTTCTACACTCTCCACTGTACTGTATTGATTTGAAAGGTAAGGCAGTGTCTACAGGGCTCCAAATTGCGTTGTACTAACTTCAGAATGAAAACAGGGCCCCTTAGACCCAAATGCTATTTTGTTTCTACATACATGTCTGAGCTACACATGTCACATTTCTTACGTCATTGCCCACAGTAACTTCACAACACTGAATGGTAAAATTTAAGAATAAGGGACCCAGTGCAAACTGAGAATATGTCATGAGGCGTAAGGAAATATCAGTAAGAATATGTACGATATGTACGATACATGGGATGCGATCACATATAGGTTCCGGAGACCGGCTACTGACCTTCTTGGTGGTATTCCTGTCCTTACACGCAAATTCTGGGACAGTGAATGCCGCAGCACATTCCTTCCACAACCTTTCCAATACACCGGCCATTAATCATCCTGCCATTCGACATTATGTATCTGAAGCACTGACATCTTAAGTAAAAACCAAATAACACTCAACTGAAATATCTGTGAAGCCACCTCAACACTTTCGCCAGGTTGTCTCTTTTTAATACTAGCAAACTAATACGACGGATCTGAAGTGACCTGACAACGTTCACTGGTACTTCAAAGCATAATAAAGTAAAACTAAAAATCAATCCTGCCTCACAGACAAGTGTATCTCCATTACGGATATCAATCGATTAATGCTGTTTACGAAAATAATCACTGTTTATTCCCAAAATCATAGGAAACACTTAAATATAATCCGTGCACAAAACGCAGTCTTTCTAATGTTAATGCCTTTAAAGGTTCGGTTCGGGTATTTTATGAACACTTATTAAGGGGGGGGGGCACAAAGACGTACAACAGTACAAAGACAATATTCACTGTCGTTAGGAAAGGGTGCTTTTACTCTTGAAAAAGGACAAGCCACTGTAGACCGTGCCATCCCACGCGTTCAGGAATGCTGTGTAACGCCTTGGATGTCCCTCAGTCCTGTGCAATGCCCCAGTTAATTTGTCTACGGTAGGCAAGGCAGTATTTCAATATGCCCATCAGACCCCAGAATAAGCAAATACATTTAACGAAAGACAGAGCACAAATGGAAGTAGCCAACGAACCAATTCCACGGGAAGTCGACAGTTTTTTCCACGTGATCAAGAAATTCCGATGTTGGGATATTATCAATGATTTAAGTTTTGCAGTTCTAAATTGCCTGTTTCGAAATTTAAACTAATTTGACTTTCGAAGTACAATTTAGAATTTAAAATTCTAACCAGAATTTTACACATTAATGTACAGACAATGGATAGCGTCTTATAAAAATGGCCAAACAATTACATTACACCACCGTCCCACTGTCAACAAAAGAAATTCCATGCCATTAAAGCAGGCAGGCACCCAAACAGACGCCATTCTGTCGTATAAAACCTAACACTGCAAGTGACGTCTTCGTGTGAAGGTAGAACCTATTCAGTTACTAGTGCTCGCCCATCTTGAGAAGATACCAAACTGCAACCACATCACGTTATTCCACTACGACATGCCGCCAGAAGGCATCAAACTGCAGCCACATCACGTTATTCCACTACGACATGCCGCCAGAAGGCATCAAACTGCAGCCACATCACGTTATTCCACTATGACATGCCGCCAGAAGGCATCAAACTGCAGCCACATCACGTTATTCCACTATGACATGCCGCCAGAAGGCATCAAACTGCAGCCACATCACGTTATTCCACTATGACATGCCGCCAGAAGGCATCAAACTGCAGCCACATCACGTTATTCCACTACGACATGCCGCCAGAAGGCATCAAACTGCAGCCACATCACGTTATTCCACTATGACATGCCGCCAGAAGGCATCAAACTGCAGCCACATCACGTTATTCCACTACGACATGCCGCCAGAAGGCATCAAACTGCAGCCACATCACGTTATTCCACTACGACATGCCGCCAGAAGGCATCAAACTGCAGCCACATCACGTTATTCCACTACGACATGCCGCCAGAAGGCATCAAACTGCAGCCACATCACGTTATTCCACTACGACATGCCGCCAGAAGGCATCAAACTGCAGCCACATCACGTTATTCCACTACGACATGCCGCCAGAAGGCATCAAACTGCAGCCACATCACGTTATTCCACTACGACATGCCGCCAGAAGGCATCAAACTGCAGCCACATCACGTTATTCCACTACGACATGCCGCCAGAAGACATCAAACTGCAGCCACATCACGTTATTCCACTACGACATGCCGCCAGAAGGCATCAAACTGCAGCCACATCACGTTATTCCACTACGACATGCCGCCAGAAGGCATCAAACTGCAGCCACATCACGTTATTCCACTACGACATGCCGCCAGAAGGCATCAAACTGCAGCCACATCACGTTACTCCACTACGGCATGCCGCCAGAAGGCATCAAACTGCAGCCACATTACGTTATTCCACTACGGCATGCCGCCAGAAGGCATCAAACTGCAGCCACATCACGTTATTCCACTACGACATGCCGCCAGAAGGCATCAAACTGCAGCCACATCACGTTATTCCACTACGACATGCGGCCAGAAGGCATCAAACTGCAGCCACAACACGTTATTCCACTACGACATGCCGCCAGAAGACATCAAACTGCAGCCACATCACGTTATTCCACTACGACATGCCGCCAGAAGACATCAAACTGCAGCCACATCACGTTATTCCACTACGACATGCCGCCAGAAGGCATCAAACTGCAGCCACAACACGTTATTCCACTACGACATGCCGCCAGAAGGCATCAAACTGCAGCCACAACACGTTATTCCACTACGACATGCCGCCAGAAGGCATCAAACTGCAGCCACAACACGTTATTCCACTACGACATGCCGCCAGAAGGCATCAAACTGCAGCCACAACACGTTATTCCACTACGACATGCCGCCAGAAGGCATCAAACTGCAGCCACATCACGTTATTCCACTACGACATGCCGCCAGAAGGCATCAAACTGCAGCCACAACACGTTATTCCACTACGACATGCCGCCAGAAGGCATCAAACTGCAGCCACATCACGTTATTCCACTACGACATGCCGCCAGAAGGCATCAAACTGCAGCCACAACACGTTATTCCACTACGACATGCCGCCAGAAGACATCAAACTGCAGCCACATCACGTTATTCCACTACGACATGCCGCCAGAAGGCATCAAACTGCAGCCACAACACGTTATTCCACTACGACATGCCGCCAGAAGACATCAAACTGCAGCCACAACACGTTATTCCACTACGACATGCGGCCAGAAGGCATCAAACTGCAGCCACAACACGTTATTCCACTACGACATGCCGCCAGAACCACTGTCCTCATGTTTTGCATAACATGATGCCACTTAACATATATCCAAGAAACAATAAATAACGAAAATAACAGTAATTTAGATAACAGCTTATACGACATGTATGCGTGTGTAATATTCAAAGAATTTGCGTCGCCGTGATGACGGATTATTCAGCTGAAACATGTCGCCAAAAATGTAAAACCAACTGAATGTACAAAAAGAAATTACGAATATTTGTGTGCAAACGGCTATCTTAATACGTACAGATTGTTATAAGTTATAACAATTTTATGTTAGCATCCCATTATGGTTATAACTTATAACCATAATGGGATGCTAACATAAAATTTTTCTAAAAACAGATTTTCAAAAGGGTGTAATTTAATATCGCAAAGGCGTGTAAACATCATGGCGTTAAAACTATGCACGCCCGGAAGCGAAGTTCGTTCTATGTATAGAAGTAATTACCATATTAACCGTAGGCTACTTAAAAAGTTAATTAAAATTACATTCATTATACTGAACTCTACACTACCTTCACCATATTTATCCACTCACCAACCAAACAAACATGCAAGCTATGGCAATCATATTTGTAGAACAAATCAGTTCAAAATGCTAATAACTAAACCTTGTTAAACATATTGCATTTACATAACAAAATAGTAGGCCTACTCATGGGAACTGAGGCTCCACCGCCACTCATAGAACAAAACCGTGGCAACAAACTGTGCGCAATCCATTCGTTCCTTCTTATACAAGTACATACAAACAGAACACAAAACCACATTGCACAGCCCTTTAAGTACTAGAGAATTCCCCGGTTCATTACCCCATTTACAAGATCCCACCATTGGTACCCATTCCGATTAACACGAATCCAATCAACAAACGCAACCGGTTTCTTCAAAACCAATTCCAATGTAACATTCCCACCTATTCGCATGCCATCAAAGAGGCCCTGTCTCTTCGTGTTTTCCGAACAAACTTTTGTAGGCATATTATCGCTCTCGTGCGTGGTACGTGCTTAGCCCTTGTTCTGCACATACTAATAATGTTTTGTGCTTGATGATGTCTACAAATTATTAAGTTCCTCATTATGAAACTTTCTCCCGGCCCCTGTTATACTTCCCCGCAGTGCCTTGTTTTAATATCCCCTGCCCGCCTTGCTTTACGGCGAGAAACCAAGCTTAAATGCTCCAACATTATAAAAACAACTGCAAGGTTCAAAATAGGAGAGCCCAACGAATGTTCAGACATTACGGTTCGCAAAACAAACAAGCCACTATAAATTTTATATTATTTTCACCGTGCATTTTTCACAATTCACAAATTACACACCAACGAAATGCACTGTATTTTCACTTTATATTCTTTATTCTTCAACCCCCTACATACGTTTCAGCCTTTACAAGCCACTATAAATTTCACTTCAAACAAACTAACTCGGTTTGACTGTGCTGTACCTACGGTCGATTACACTTTCCTTTGATTTTAGATTAACACAAATGTGTTCCCTCATATTTAGTTTTTCATACATACTTTTTTTGGTCTGGGCAGCCGTCAAGTTGTCAAAACCAAAAGGGCACCGCAGCAATAAAAGTTTTAAAAACAATACTGGTTAAAAGCTATACGCGAGCACAGACGAAAGGGCAAGAGAGCTACGACATACGTTTTGCTGATCACGTCAGCCGAACAGCGGCACCTCCAGGCCGGTTAGATTACATAAAGGCTAAAGGGTATGGAATTTATCAAGTATGATCAGGAGTTCCCTGTTTCGGACGTGGATATGGAAATCGTGTTAGTTTTGTTAATTTTATCTACTTACAATCTAACTCCATCGAGCTGTTACTGTTGAAAATATGAGTCACTCAGCCGGGCAAGAAACTCTTTCAGCTTATCAAACCGAAGGTACAGGCCTATTACCGTGCTCTAGGCTCTACGCTCTGGTTCTAACAGAGCACAGTCACACATGCTATTGACTTAATATCAATCTCAATATTATCCTCCCATCTCTTGCCTTGAGGTTCTCGATTAAAATCTCGTGAGATTTCAGTTCCTATGGCGGTGATCGCGAAAATTAGTCTTGTGGAATGTGACGCCGTGTAGCATGGTATAACTTTATCGATATTCCAGAAAAACCTGCTGTCTCTATCACCCTAATAATGAACGCAGAAGGGTCCTCTGGAACGTCTGTACATTTCTACCACACTATACGGCGTCACATACCAGAAGATAATGATCTTCAAACTCGTGTAAACTTGTTGTATGTTCATGAACAACGAATTTAATTTCCTATGACATGTGTGATTATTACGAATCTGAAAAGAAATAAATACTCGACAACTGCTGAATAAATTTTCATAAAATTTGCTGTCGCAGAATTTCACAAAAAATCGAGGATCAATTTCAATTGTCATTAAGATCGGACTATTGTAACAACTTTACACGAAGACCTACATGTGTTGCTGGGTGCATGGGCGTTCGTTACTTCTCTCTGCACACTTCCAGCCACCCAGGACACACACAGAGGTTACGAAATTCAATAAGACTTTGCATCATCGTTGGCAAAAAAAAATGAAAACATCTTCCTGGAGATAGTTTGCGTTTTCCCCGTATCGTACCAACGGCACTAAAATCGAGCGTGACAGGAATTGCGCTGTTAGTAGGACACAACAAACAACCCACCAACATTCCCGCACCAGACCGGCAGAGAAGGGAATGCGCCATAACAGATGCGCTACTGTTCTACTTAAAGATTTCTATTTGCTTTCCTTTCTGCGGCGCAAAAGCCCATATCGGGCCTTGGCCGCCGCACTGTTCAGGCTTCTAGATCACACACTGATAAACACACACACACCCGGTAGGCCTCCTCTGAATGAGTGATCAGCTCGTCGCAAAGGCAGATACCTACACAACACACCACAAACACAACAGACGAACATCCATGCCCTCAGCGGGATTCGAACCCGCGATTCCAACAATCGAGCGGCTGCAGACCTATGCCTTAGACTGCACGGCCACCGGGATCGTAAATATTTATATTACTGTCCTGTTTTGATGTCCACCTAATTTCTTCAAGAGACTGATTCATGAGCTTGGGTTTGAAGGTCTGATTCTACACCTAATCACGAACATCCTGATGACCTGACGTACATTACCACTATACACGACGTCACTCTCAGATTCCAGCACCTACAATACAGCAAGCACGAAAATGGCTCAGAAAGTTGGAAGAATTTATTGCTTCCCTACCTTCCTCTGCGCGGTTAGCCGTATCAAGTGGGGGCAAAGTGGAATGTTAGTAGCGTTCTAGTCACAAGAAAATACGGCATTTCCACCTGTCAGACGACGAAACGGAAATTACAAGAGTAAACTACATCCTGGTGCGAGAGACAAGCGCAGAGTTGACGTGTGATTAAGATTAAAATTATACAAAACGAAAACACGAGCTACATACATACAAATTCTTAGGCGGACGACAGTGAACATCTCGTTGACTAAAGAAATAAATACAAATATATTAGACATCAGAATTTATAGCAGTTCAGAGCAGAAGTCATAAAGTCTAATGTAAGACTTACAGACAAGTGTACTGGGCCAAAAACGCGTCCATTGTTTTTCTGCATAACGTTCTTTCGGAACATTCTCCGCTGCGATAAAAATTTAGGGAGTTATATTCCGAGACAGGCGTAGAAACGCAAGCAGATCTTCATGTAAAGTGTCCGTTATTTTGGTTCGATTTTCAGCGGGGTGTCCATACATTTTTGTGATTCTACAGGTGTTGGATGCGCAGAGACGAAGATATGGAGAAGCTACTAGCCATATTTATGTCAGTTCCTGTCGCGAAAGCGCAAAAAAAAAAATTGTCAGCAGTTCCAACTATGCAAAAAATATATAACTCTAAACAGCATTGGCGGAAGGCAAAACATTATGTATGAAGTGAATAATACAAAGTCCAACACAGCAACTTCAGAGCGTTATAAATGTTCATTCTTCTGACGACACTACTTTTATCATTGCCTGAATAACGTGACCGAAATAGAAAACTTTATATGGTGCTCTTATATATACAGCGTGGTTCATAAGTCCATCCGGGATTTAGAGGCTTGGCCGTGCAGTAGCAAACCCACATATAAGAGATAAAAGCATGCCAACGGATAGAGGAAATGTAAAAGTTTTTTCGTGACAGATGCGATGGCGTAGTTACCCGTTTTCTCCGCTAGGAGGCAGTGGTGTACAAACATGGCGTTTTCAGGTGAACAGAAAGCTTTTTGTGTCCTGCAATTTGCTAAAACCCAGTCAATTGTAACAGTGCAACGTGGTTTTCGAACCAAGTATCGTGCAGAACCACCAACGGACAAAACAGTAAGAGACTGGTATAGAAAATTCGAGGAAACTGGCTGTTTGTGTGTCGCAAAACGAACAGGTAGGCCGGGACCATCGCCTGGGACTGGAGCTAGATTACAGGATTGGCGTCTGTCGAGTCACCAAAGGGGGACATATTGAACATTTGTAAGGTAGGTTCAAAACTTGGATATGTACTCTTTTCACTGACATGCTCTCATCCCCCGTGTGTGATTTGGCTCCTGAGCTACAGACCTCCGAAATCCCGGAGGGATTTATGAAACACTCTGTATAGTACAGTAATCGGCGCAAATCTGCGAGCTTTACCTTCTGCACGCCAATCACAGACGGTAAATACAGCCGTATCTGAAACGATCTGGCCAGATATGCTGTAGTTTACTTCCATGAGCTAAGCATGCATTTCGATTTACACTTGCAGATCCGTAGTACTCCACCGCACCCTTCCGTTCTCCAACAACCACTAGCCTGACGCGAAGTTCGGAGATCCGTGCTGGCTGCACTACTTGAAAGTTCTTTACACTTCCAGTGATTTTGTGTTCTGGCATATCAATATCGAAGCGACATCTGAAACCGAAAGCAGCACGGCAGATAATTGCACTGTAGTCGCTCACTTGAAGCGGAATCTGGGAACTCATAAACAACAACCGAGTTTCGTTGGAACTGAAACAGTAGCCAGTCCTGACAACTACAACAAACGAAACAATAGCTTTGAACAATTGCGAATCGAAACACAACGAAACGTGAGAGTAAAGCGAAACGCAAACCCGGCCCGGCCAGTGTTACATGCTCTCAACAATAATGAATGAAAGCGGTCAGGAGTGAAATTCCCCCACACGGGATACAAAACTGCACTAGATAATCATCGGATAAACCTTTCAACATTGTCGGCAATCACTCACAGCGTTATTAAAGGCCTGGTCGGTTTTCAATTGTGTTACAGCACAGTAACCAGACTGTTTTGTTCCTAGCGCATTATTTGGGTGGTATAACACCACAAAGTCACTTAAAAATTGGGTTGTGGAACATACACACCCATTTGTTGTCATGGAAGTTCCATATAATGTACTTTGTCTTCGTGTCAGAAGTACCAATAGAAGGCTGCGAGATAAATCTCTCACAGCGATGTAGATGAAGATTCAAATGCTCTGGCATGTTACGCCGTGTTGATTGGTAAATAGCTACCGACGTTTCGGCGAATCGTACTAGTGCCTTCAACGTCAAGATCCAGCATTCCAGATGAAGGAAGTACGCTCCTTGGAGGCAGAAACTATTTACCAGTCGACACGGCGTAACATCTCAGCATACTTGAATCTCCTTAAACAAGACTGTTCGATGAAATACATATACACGCTCCTCAGTACAGGGCGTCTGAAAATTTAGAAACTTCTTCCTCCATGGAATTAGCAACACCACAGGAAAATACACCTGAACTCAGTTATAATGACCTCGGTTTGTGCGAACCTAGTATATAACGTTATACACTCAGGGGTACCAACTAACTTCCCTAAAGGCACGCGTTTTTCTGCCTTGCTTAGTACGACATACAGAAGAGCATCTACCTCGGATATAAAGACATTGCCAGTCATCCGTTCAAATATAATTTTCCAAGAAGTAGACTATTTTGAGAATTCAACAAGCCGTATACTCTTTCGGGTAGCTATATAAATTACAGGCCTGGTACGTGACAATAGTAACGGTAATTCGTGATTTCAGGCTTCCGCAGTGTTGTAAATGAGATCTTCGCTATTCTGGGATTTTACGCAGCGTAGATTGGTAGTTAGTTACCGACGTTTCTTGGACTGCTTGACCATTGAAGATGGGACAGATAGGTTGTTCCGAAACGTCGGCAACTATCAATCTATGCTGCGTAACATCCCAGAAGAGCGAAGATCCCAACAGTACTTCACTTTGTGCGTACAGTTGCCATCTACTTTTCCACTGCTGCAGTTAACAGGAGACTGGTAGCGTGATAAGGACAGCGCCATTTAATAAACTACAAATAAATGCCAACGCAATGGCGACTCGCATCCGACAATAAAAATCGTAACTTCAGCAGCCGAATGTCAACTGATGCTGAAAATCAACCCGTTATTAATTGTGCAGATGATGCTGTAACTTTACCATATGCAAACCCGATCAATTAATCCGCACTGCTGAACACTGAACAGCGATTACTACGCTAGCATTTCATGGTTCGGGCCACACAATGCGATTGTGTACAGACAAAGAGGGAATAAGGACCTGCGACTGTGTAATGACTTTATCCACAGCTGTTTCATTTACTCCCTTTTTAGGCGCGTCCGCATAGTCGTGAAAAGCGCCTGTTACCTTTGTCATCTCCGTCCGTCCGTCCGCAGTCGTGAAAAGCGCCTATTACCTTTGTCATCTCCGTCCGTCCGCATAGTCGTGAAAAGCGCCTATTACCTTTGTCATCTCCGTCCGTCCGTCCGCATAGTCGTAAAAAGCGCCTATTACCTTTGTCATCTCCGTCCGTCCGCATAGTCGTGAAAAGCGCCTATTACCTTTGTCATCTCCGTCCGTCCGTCCGCAGTCGTGAAAAGCGCCTATTACCTTTGTCATCTCCGTCCGTCCGCATAGTCGTGAAAAGCGCCTATTACCTTTGTCATCTCCGTCCGTCCGTCCGCATAGTCGTGAAAAGCGCCTATTACCTTTCTCACTCCGTCCGTCCGTCCGCAAGAAACAATGCGGCTATCACTGCACGGATTTTCAAATATTTTATAGTTGGGAATTTTATAAAAATCCAACTTGTTAAATCGATCAAAAATATCGGGCACTTTACATGAAGACTTAATTAAGTATGTTTTATTGTTGCCGGAGATATTAAGTCGCCATGAAAGCCCTCTTAGAGTGAAATGGTATCAGGCTCTTAGGATAGCAGAGGAGCATGAACATTACGCGAACGTCACAATGTAACGTTATACGTACACTGCCTATCTTGTTACTCTGTCTCAACTGCAGGGCATATTGAATCACGAATGTAGGTTATGAATAATAAACTAGCACGAATGTGGAAGAAAATGGCATGAGGACAAAGGTGTTGTAACGGAAAGGAATATAAAATAAATTATTCTGTGAAAAGGAATATGTAGCAACAAAATATACAACGTAGAAGTTAGCCACCATCTTTTACAATAATTAATTACGCTGCTGATGTTATGCCATGTAGTTTGGTACAAGGTAAATCGACGTTTCGGAAGAACCTGCTTCCTCCGTTTTCAGGGAAGGATACGTAACTTCGTCTTCCGAAACGCTAACTACCATAACAAACGGTGTCATATCTCAGAAGTACGTAATCTGTACATCACCGTCGTGGAAACGTCCTATCACTCAAAGACGGTCCCAGAAGGAATGCATATGCACGACTGTGTGAAGTGTGGGTGACGAGAGAAGTGATGCAAAGAGAAATAACGTTTATGAAACGAAGTTCACGAAGAAGCTACAGAAACGCCAAAACAAGTTTAAAAACAAAATATAAGCATTTTCAGCTGATTAACACGATAGATTACAGCCTAAAAGACAATATGATTTAACTCCATGCCCAGAGCCATTCATGAGAAGCTAACGGCTGCTCAGCTTGTCAAGAATTTTCCCACATTTCACGGAACATGACAGTTCATTACCCCGTGCAAAGAGCTCGCCGCCGGGCCTCATCATGTGGCCCATCATGAATTCAGTCCACACCTTCCATCCGTATTTATTTAATATCAATTTAATCATCACACAGTCTCCTCTTCACTCCCAAGCGTACTACATGTCCCACCCATCATATACCCCTTGACTTGATCGCTCTAACAACAATATCTGGCGAGCAGTACCAATTATGAATCTCACAATGTATACAATTATCAATTATCTCCAACCTCCCGCTGCTTCACCTTCCCAGGTCCTACACTCCCTTCGTCAATGTGTTTAAATGGATGGGAGCGGGACCATTCATAATGCCATATCAAGAGCTCCCTGAGCACATTGCTATTCATAGCACATCTCTTACATCAGATTCACATCATATCCTCAACATGTTTCAATCGCCCTCATGGACATCGAAGGAGGAGTCATTTTTATCTACATGATGTAGGCCTATGCATAAAGACCAGTCTTTTTAATCCACGTAAACCAACCACACATCAGATGTTGACAAAAAGAGATTGCCCCTGAGGAGGACCGAAACACGTTGAGGATATGACACGAATCCGCTTGACACATACAGGGTGATTCAGGACGAAGAGTCAGTATTTTGGGAGGTGATAGTATCGGCCATTGTGAGACAAGAAGTTCATATGAACATGTGTCTAATTCTGAATGGTTACCGAGATAGAGCTGTTTGAATCTACAAACACAAAAGCATTGTGAATGGTAATAAAGAAAGAGAAATTACTTACTGTTAATTTTATTTTAGTTTTAGTTTTATGTTTAAATGACAAATTTGTTACAGTTTACAATAAATGTTCAAAAATCACGCCAGTAACCTCAATGCAGTTTGCAACTCCTGTGCGAAGGTAGCGTGTTGTTCGTCTGAGCTGATCTTTCACGTTTCTTTATGCGGACAGCAGCATCCAAAACTTCGCTCTTCATCCAACCCCATAAACAAAAATTTAACGAAAGAGAAAAACTGTGCGCGCCAGGTTCAAACAGCTCTTATCTCGGTAACCATTCACAATTAGACACACGTTCGTACGAACTTTTCTTCTCACAATGACCGATACTATCACCTCCCAAAACATTGATCTTTCCTCCTGAATCACCCTGTATACATGATAAAAAAATATTTTCGTGTTGTTTTAAGTCATTTCGTGTCACGTACTTTTGCGTCATGTTGTAGTCTACGTCAGAGATTTTTCCGTCCTTAAAAAACCTGTGCCGATCCCAGTGGCCGTGCGGTCTAAGGCGTGGGTCTGCGGCCGTTCGCTTGCTGGGATTGCGGGTTCGAACCCCGCCGGGGGAATGGATGCCTGTCTCTTGTCAGTGTTGTGTGTTGTCAGGTAGAAGTCTCTGCGACAGGCCGATCACTCGTCCAGAGAAGTCCTACCGAGTGTGGTGTGTCTGTGATCGTGAAACCTCAACAATGACGAGGCCTTGGCCCACTTGGGCTGTCGAACCATGCTGGGGTAAAAAATACAACCTGTGTGTAGGCCTACTCACAACATGCATTTGATTTCACTGCATGTTTCGGCAATGCTGTGCCTGACTGAATATGGCAGTAATTTCTGAAACATATTTTGATGTTAAATGCATGTTCTAATGTGAATATACGAAAACATAGATCAATTTTATGTGTTTTTTTTAATGTATCACAGTAATTTGGCTGGCCAAATAATTTCTTGTGAGTTGCGACGTTCTCGCGGCTGTGTGGCAGCAAGCATTCACTCAAAGGCATGCAGAGAGAAAACGGCTTGCAATGAGCACGACAACGCAATGAAATGCTGACAGGCTTACTGGCAAGATTAATTAAATGCTAACTGTGTAACTAATTAAGCAAGCGTAATGAAACCCCCATTCGCCTAAGAGCTACAAAGTATCTGACGCCATCTTTAACATAATACACATGAGACAACCAACAACGTTTGAAGCCTGAAATTAATCTAAATATACAATAACTCAGTCCCTGCCTCACATGAAACGCACTGCGTCTCCATTACGAAAGTCGAATCTGTTAAATGTCACTCGCGGAAATAATACCTGCTTACTCCAAGCACAATACGCAACACACACACACAATGCGGGCAGAAGACAGTTTCCCGAATGCTAAAACATTTACATCCTTATATTTTCTACGTGCGTATTTATTTCTTGTGTTTAACGATGCTCTCAGCTCAGAATGTAAAGCGTGAAATTGTAAAATTACAACCGAGTAATCAATTGGAAAGAATTTGAGAGAAACGTCCGTGGCCTAATTAGACGCAATATCTCGGTACCTGGCCAAGGTACTGAAGGAAACCGTGAAGACCTTCATGACAGCCCCGTGTCTCGGGCGAGTTTCGAACCGGCGACCTCATGAATACAGACGCGAAGCTTGACCGTCACAAAGAACTTGCCCAGTTATGTCACAACACGTGGTACTGCCGTGCTTTGAAGGGTTAAATGCGTGTAACGTATAAGACATCAGGGACAATGATGGTTGACTGAACGACTGTGTATCGGTGCCAACGTCACATGGCGGCCAATCAGGTGAGATCACAACGTACGGTGAAGTAGAAAGAATCGGCATGGAATCGGTCGTGGCGTGTATGAAGTCACTATCCCGAAAATCACTACTATGAATAAAAAAATTATGGCTAAGAATCGAACTGTATACGTCAAGATACAGGTGACATGTCGTGACTTGACCTAATCTACTGACTGCGGTTTGTATGGGCCTCTCTACCTGCCTACGGCTGAAACAGCACATTAAATACGGGTTACGTGTTTGCAGAACAAGACAACTGCATGGAGTTCATAATTTACGTAAGAGTTTCAGAATCAATACTCGATTGCTACAATTAAGCTATCAATAAGCGGCTAGCAAATTGTGACCTCTATGTAGCAGGCAGGCCTACAGTCTTACACCAGACATACAGTATTACATAGCGTCGTATTTAAACGGATAGCAAAGGAACATCCACAACGCCATACCGCTCCGGTAACAGCAGTTCGGCTGGCCAAAGGAACTCTTTGTAAAATTCAACACTCTCACGACGGTGGCTATAATTATATCTTCTGAGACGTGACACCGTGCAGTTTGGTAGACAAGTACAATCGTTTCGGAGAAACGTGCCACCTACATCCTACAACTGCGGTAGGCGCATGTGACAGGATAACAACAAAATTCATCTCAGGTAACATATGGCTCAGGACACAGCCCAGTGGCGGGTTCTTGTTACCACGGTATGATCTCCCACTACGATCTTGTGGGACGTAACGCCGTGTAGTTTTGTAGACAGGTATTAATGTTTCGGAGGAACCTGCTGCCTCCATTTACTTCTAACCTGAAAATGACGTCAGCTGGTTACTCTAAACGTTTTATCTGTCTACAAACTACGTAGTGTCACATCTCAGAAGACGTAAACTTAACACTCACCGCCGTCAGACCCTCAAGACTTCACGCTATTAAGCCTTCGGATTCAACAAATGGCGGGAAATTTCTTGCAAGGCTAAGCGACTACTAGCTTATAAAGGGGGATTAGGCTCGATGGCGTTAGTTCTGAAAATATAGCGAATCACGACAGTACATGTTCTGGCAATACAACAAGTATTGTGAAGTCGGTTTTGATGTTGTCTACAGCTGTTCCTGTGATAACTAAAACTCAAGACACATCACTTAAGGGCGTATTGTTGAATTACGGAGTCGAAGGTTTTCCTGCAGAATGCAGTAACTAAGCGTGTGTCCATTCCCCTCACGATTCCCTTGTCGATAACGACTGCAACTGACTGCTGTAACAACATGCACTGCACACGGCATTAGCCGGCTAGTAATGTGCACCTACGAGTACAAAGGCCTACCCTCTCTGAAGAAATCGATTTTCGATAATTACCCCCCCCCCCCCCCCCCCCCCCCCCCGTTGGTATAATTTTCACAGGTTCACTCCTCCACTCGACGAAATTCAGCCTTCTCGATTTGCATGTATCTCATTTAAATGCATGACAAACTTCCGATGAGACATGCTACAAGCAGAAGTACCTGTTCGTCTGCACGTGGTTAGTTTCCGTATCATTATCACAATGCATAGCAACTAGAACTTTAAAGCAGTAATAATACTGAATTACAGTATACTCAAATTATTTAAAAAAAACAGGGGTGTGAAAAATAAACTGACCAATGTTTTGGACATTGGCCACGGTTTATGTTATTTAAACCACAACGTGGAGATACAGAGAAGTGATAATATGTCATGACAACGATGTTTTGTTTTAAAACGGAGACGGAGGCAGGAGAACAATACGAGTACAAAATGAACTAGTTTACTCAATGCGTTATTACAATACACATACAAAGACACAGATACACAGAAACGTACGAATAAGTCGGCTACTACTGACCGAATAGATTTCAATAACCAATAGTTAAGCAAACGTTTTAGAGCACGGTTTGTCAAACTGTGTTTGGCGTACCAGTCTGTTCACTGCTACAAGGCCTTAATAAAAAAAAAATCGAAATATAAAAAGGATAAAAATTTTTAAAAATAAATACAACATAAGCCACATATATTTGCCAATACGCAGCACTGTTGGCAACATTATACGATATAACACAACTTCGCTGTCAGTCAGTTATTCTTTATTTACATGCAAAACATAATTGGTGGTACACTGAAATTGTGAAATTTATTTTAGTGGCACACCAGCAAAAAAAGTTTTGGAACCCCTGTTTTAGGGTAAACATAGCGCTTGCAAAGCAACAATGACACCAATGACACCATGTAGCTCTTACTAAACTCAACAATTAACAAACATTAAATTCACACACAGCTGTTCACTGTCAATTGTTACCTGGGCGTATTCAAACGGACGAGAAGCCATGCCTATACACTATACTGCATGCATAAACGATCATTAATAAGGATTCAAAGTCCACTGTTAGTACATAGACACTAAACAAGAACACAATTCGTATTCATAACTTGCTTAGTACCTGCTCCACAAACATACTGTAACAATGCACAGCAATGAAAGAATCAAACAGATCTTATTTCAGTGCACTATAAATCCAAAGACCTTGGTTTTCCTCGTGTGTAGCCCTAAGTTACTGTTCGCAACAGCACTGTTTATTCTTCCATATAGCCTATAAGTTCTGATATGTATGGCACAGCTTTCCATTAATTATGTCAAAAAAAACCCTTAAAACATATGGGAAAATGTTCTGAACATAAAATGTATACAGGTACATGTACCTCACGTGCCTCTTCAAGTGGTGAAACCTCACACACCCTTCGGCTCTCAGAATGAAGCCTTATATCCTCAAAAGTTAATCAAACTACAAGTTATCACACATTTGAAATATGCCAGGCTGCACAGACATTTTCATTTGAAACAAATTTCATTTATTCCACACATGGAGGAAGTTGTCAAGACATTTTTAAGCCCCATTAACTGTCTTTCATATGTATGACATGCATCTTACACACACCTCGTAAGGCTTCATGTCACCGCTAATCGTACATGCATCCCCAGCTCAGGATGTGTGAGCTAACGCATTCCCAGTTGTGTTTCCGCACTTACAAAGAATATTTCATTAATCTAATATATTTCTTTCCAATACTCATTTTCAGAAATTTCCCTCAGAAATTCCTTATGAACTGCAGTGTAAACAAGTTACCACTCCCACAACACACAACACACACAACACTGCACATCTGTACTGGCTCCTTACAGGTGTGATGTACGTCCAGCACGCCTCTCACAAGGACAAACCACCCACAAGGTGCACTTACTGTGTCTGATCAACAATACAACAGGCAGGCACAGGACACAGTGCAAAATGGAGCCAAATTTGTGAAGTTGTGCTACCCAATAATACATATATATATACGTATATATAAGTATGGGTCTGAATGCTTTGGAGAGGAGACAAATCTCTTGACCTGACAGAAGCAAGAACCTTTATCTCCTCTCCAAGGCATCAGACCTGCCTTGGGGCCCACCCAACTTAATATTCTGTACATACTGGAGCTCCTTCCCTAAGGGCGCTACAGCAGAAGCATCTGTCCACTCACTGCCATCTAATTCCGAGGATAAAAATGAGTGGAGCTATACCTCCACTCCCCCACATGCCTTCGTGGTGTGCACGGGGACAACTGTACCTTTACCGTGCAGTGGTGAGTGTTCACACTGTGCATCTTCTAGTACCAGACACAGCTACAGTGTTGTAGACGGACACGGACGTCTTGCCATCAGTGTACAAAGGCGCTTTCTCACAATTCTAAGATATTGTTCCCACTGATCCAGACATGGCTCTTCCTCCCCTCCCCTTCCCATAGTTCTCACTAACCACCTTCCATGCCACCCTGCCTATATACCCTGGCTGCACTCTCAGCCCTCCGGGGGGCAGATCCAGGGAGGGGGCGCATGGGGCGCGTGCCACCCCCCCCCCCCTCGATCATTGGCATGTGAATAATTGTAAGTAAGATTTGTAAACAATGCAATGGAAATTATACACAAAGTAGTTTTCTTTTTTTAATGCATCATCCAAAAGTCATTTTGTGTCTGACTTGCATTTAGAACATAATTTAAGTAGTCCTTGTCAAACTTGCTGGATTGAACGGCATGATTCAGTTCTCCAGTTTAAACGAGATCTCCCTGCTACTGCAAAGGCACTAGTAGAAATATCAGAATGGAAAGAAGATATTTCTTCTAGCAAAGCTGGCATTTTAATCAAAAACGTATGTGACTGAATTTATTTTAATTGTGTTTCACTTCACTGGCACCTTCAGTGAAACATTATCATTTAGCAGGCATCTACAAAATAAGAATATTTAGATTGTCTGAGCTAAATGCAATTTATAAAGTTCTTAGAGGATACTTGGATTGATAAAAGAAACAATGCTGATTCAACTTTTGAATCAATATTCAATGCAGCTAAAGTTATAATGGAAGAACTGGGTGTTGATATTAAAATTCCCAGACAAAGTTAAAGGCAAGTTCATAGGCAAACTTTTTCTGATGCTACTAAAATTTCACCTATAAACTATTGGAAGAGAGTTATTTACATTCAAGTATTACCGGTACATTCCTATTAGAGGAGATTTCGATTTCAGATTCTCTGAGAAAAATTTAAGCATTTTCCTATTAAACACTTTTCTACCAAACAGTATAGAAAAGAACATGGATAAAAATTTGTTGCATTTGGTATTAAGTGACATTTTAAAACATTTCGGATCTTTGTTATAAAACCCTACATTAGAAGAACTGGTGGGTGAAACAGTACTCTATCAGAAAACAATTCAAAGTAAAAGAACTGAAACAGCACTGGAAACATTGTATCATGTTGATGATAAGTAATTTCCCACTGTCTCAAAATTTTTAAAAATTTTAGCCAGTCTTCTGATTTCTGATGCAACTACTGAGAAAAGTCTTACTTCACTTAGGTGTTTAACACTTGGCTTAGGTCGAAAATGGTGTAGAAAAGATTTAATGGGCTAGCATTACTTAATACACATAGAAATATTAATTTAAAATTAGAGAATGTGACTGACCAGTTCGAGAGAGAGAGATAGAGAGGATAAAATGAGATTTTATTTTATAAGCAAATTTATTTTACTTTATTTTATAAACAAAATTAGATTTTATTTTATCAGATTGTATTAATTCTATGTCTGTGATTAGTTACCAATAATTGCCTTTAATTCATATTTTATTTAAATTTACATAGCATGTACACAGAGTAGTGAAAATGGCAATATTTGATATTAATATCAAAGTTTATTTTGTTTTATTCTTGTTTGCGTGACTTTCTTTTTTCACAATAAAGCACTATTTCACATTGACTGTATTTTTTCCTTACAAATTTCATTTTTTTAACCCCTAAACAATTTCCTCGATCCACCACTGTAAGCCACCCACACCCTGCCTACATAACCTGGCTCCACTCTCAATCCACTCACTTCTACCCTACATACAGGCAGCATGCTCCCTGACTACTATAGTCACCAAAGCAGCATAATGAAACACTTCTTAACCTTTAAACGACCGGGGCAGGTATTAAATATTAATGCATGGTTTAAGCAAAACATATTACATGAACAGAAAAAGATCAAATAATGACATATATGACACTTTGTGGAAAATAAAACAAAGATTATGCAGAATTTACGTTATTTGTACCGTAAATTTTCAATTATATATATGTTATGCAGACAAATGTACACAGTATTATGTTATTTAACACAATTTTATTAAATGTTGCCCAACATGTTTCTAGCATATATAAGGCTCATCTTCAGGGGCTCTTTTGTTGAAATTACAACAGCTATACAGTGTGTCCACAAAGTCCCTTCGGGGTTTTGAAAAATTGTGGCGCGCAAACAAATTGAGCTAGCCACATGCGGTTTGCGGCAGATTACAGTGAAAATCTGGAAGTTTTCTTTTGCCGCCAACAGATGGCATAAGCGGCCATCTTTACGTTTCTCAGTCAGTTTGTGAAATGGCGAGTGTGCTGGAAAGCGCGCGTTGCGGCAGATACGGTCCAATGCCTTGGCCTCCACGTTCACCAGGCATAACACCACTAGATTTTTTCCTGTGGGGTTATGTCAAGAGCAATGTTTTCCGAACACCAGTTAACGGACTTGATGACCTGAAGACCCGTATCAGGAATGCGATCTCGGCAATTCCAGCGGACATGCTCCACAGAACATGGCAAGAGCTCGAATATGGTCTGGACGATCTCCGTGCTACCAAGGGAGCCCACATCGAGGTCTACTGAGGTCAGTAAAAAACTTCCAGAGTTTCACTGTAATCTGCCGCAAACCGCATGTGGCTAGCTCAATTTGTTTGCGCGCCACAATTTTTCAAAACCCCGAAGGGACTTTGTGGACACACTGTATTACTGGTATATAAAATTCTTAAAAAGCCGTTAGATGTACTTGGTTATTGGTATCTGTACCGGTCATGCTGCTTTCACTATAGATTAGTTGGAGGCCTACCAAATAATACTACTAATAAAATTGTGTTAAATAACATAATACTGTGTACATTTGTCTGCATAACATATATATTATGCAGAATGTCTTAAATAAGCAGCAAATTTCCTTGTTGCTTAAATACATAGCATGAATTGCTAGAGGTGCTTTTTTTTTTTACATGCATTCACATATGTGAAGACAGGTCATTTAAAGGTTAAAAGTTAATTTCTATAAAACTGAAGGGTATTGCTCAGGAAGGACACTTAAAGCTGGAGCATGTCTCTTACCTGCATGGACTCTTGGTGTATATGCAGTTGACGCTGCAGTTTCTCTGGCCACAGTAGCTGCTGCTCCTTGAACACTGGCATCATGTGAAGTCACTGCCTCTCCTCTGTTCTTCACATACTGCCAATCCTCACGAAGCTTCTTTATTTTTTCCTGGAAATTTGGACACATTTCCCCAAAGTTCATATATTATGACACCAAAACATACTATTATTACAACTGAAACTCTCATTTAATTGTCAACACAACTATCTTTCTGCATTGGAAGAGTTAAGATGTGACAACATGTTTCAACTGTATTACCTGGTCATCAGATCAGGACAATTAAAAACAAGGGTGAAGAAACTTACATATTGAAATAATGGCATAAAATATTTACATAGTTACTTGTACTTCAGCGGGTAGGAATCGTGTAGTCAGTATAGCAACTTGCTACAGGCTGGACAGACCGGGAATGGTGGGGGTGATATCTTCCGCACCGTCCAGACCAGCCCTGGGGCCCAACCAGCCTCCTGTACAATGGGTGCCCGGTTTCCATCCCATGAATAAAGCAGCCAGAGCGTAATGTTGACCACCCACCCCCATCTAGCGCCGAGGTTAAAGTAAAAGCACCTCCACTCCCCTCTGGGCCTTCACGGCCTGTTCTCGGGTGAACTTTACCTTTTAATGTTACAGGCGTTAACAGGCATGTATAAAAGAATAACAGTGTATAATTGTATGAGAGTATACACACACAGGACAGCATGAGCATACAGCAACATCTACCCACTTCAATATCCTACCAACAGTATCACATCGATTACAGCCATATGAACAATCAGCACCACACACAGTTACAACAGACACCCTGCACATACCTGCACACTGACTACAGGCAATCAAGATGATCTGTATAATACTAGAAACAGATAACCTACAAACGGCAATTTAATAGGACCCATTAATATCACATCCGTACCTCCATACAGGCAGCGGGATATCAGCAATTATGCACTCTGTATGGATCAGCTTACCATACACACATGCAGAAGATGGCTCCCATGGTATTAACAGAGCCTGGACAACACAGCATCAAATTCTTACATATACTGTACCGGGAGGCAACAGCCCCTGGTAAGGTGACTGTCCTGCCAGGCCCCTGACATCATGCAGCCTTTCATTCCTTCTAGACAAATCAAGAGACAGAAAACCTGGAAATCTCTCGAAGCAAGAGAGAAGCGAGGAGAAAGTTCCAGAACTACAAAGAGTGGCATATAAGGCAAGTGAACAGCCTGGGATGAGTCAGTTATGGCAAAGCGACCGAGTGCATAAGGCGTAGCAACAGAGGAGTTGAACGACACAGCGAAATGACGATTGCAGCTGTGGAACTGCGTAGTGCTGTGCAAGTGTTGTAGAAGTGAATCCGTGAAGTACTGTGATCGAGACCTGTGTAACAGCTACTAAGGAAGTGTGAACAATGGACAGTCGTGAATTAGCAAACTAGTGACCAGTGCTGTGAACAACAGGAGGCAACAGAAGCGAAGAACTTTATATAGGGCATATGAGCCCACAGTACCGAGTACATTAATAAGTGCACTGTAATTTCATGTAAATAATTCTTTCTAATTCATTAATTTGTATAACTGTAGTGCTAATAAACAATGTCAATTGAACCCACAGACTTATCCATTACAATATGTTTTAGAAAAACAACAGAACACAGTTTTTAGCAACCAATTTCGTTGAACATGATTTTAATGTTCCTGGCCTGGGCCAGGAACATGGCCAAAACATGCAGTCAAATCTCAAATATTAAAATACTGAAATACAGCTGTGTTGGCATTCAAATGACAATTCCATTTGTTACAATAATTAATACACACAACGGGATGATATACCCTAATGCTAAAGCATACACTAGTTTTGAAAACATTTTAAGAGAAGTCAAATCATCTGTTTTTTTGGAAAACCAAAATGTACTCACCTGTAATTCCACAGACACTGGCTGCTTTGCACCTTCACATTCCTTTTCCAAGTTTGTAAAATTTTCCAGTACTTCTTTTACTTCAGTCTCACGGTCATAGACAGAAGTCTGAAAGATGGAAAAGAATTACAGTAACTAGTGTACGAGAACAGTATTCTCATCTGCTTCAGCTCAATATATATTCACATATCAGAGTTTGAAATTAAAAGTCCAGTGATCAATTATTAAAATAGTTGGGTCATGGTTTGATTGAAAGTATCTATTAGTTTCAAGGCCCTTTCTATGCAATTCTATTATGGTAGTATCCTGCTTGTATCAATCTAAAGGTCCTGTTTCAAATTCAGGTATACAAACTATGTATTTTACAAACATCTACCTCCAAGAACGCACATGTCCGTCATTCAGTAGGTGTTTTCTCTACCTCTTTCTACCAGACAGAAAAAAATCCAGTTTCTGAAAATCTGTGTTACTCTTTAGGCTCTAGGGAATACTAGACAACGTACAAGTCCAGAAGCCAAGTAGTTGTAAATGTGATATACAACCATCAGAACCCTACAGGATAGAAACAACAGTGTGTGTCTCCTAAACCATAGCTGGAAGTATCTGTTTTCTGCTTATTCTTTGTTTTTTCATATCAAAACTACTTACACTCACGGTACATTTATGTTCAAATGTGTGAATTTGTGCACATATTCAAAGAATGTAAACTGAAGAGGCAGTAAACACTTCTTCCAGAACAAATCAAGACAGTAATATGAAAATTGTAAAAGAAAAAAAAACGTAACAGTGAAGAAAAGAAACTGTTCTAGACATTATGTGATTCTTTGAAAATGTGGAGGTGATAGGGTGAACTAAAACCCATGTTTCTTACCATAATGTTATCTATAACTCTCTTCTTCTCTTTGTCAGTTAGTTCCTTGCTTATGTTGATTCTTGTTTTTGTCTCCATGACCCAAGCAATGACAACATCCAAATGGGTTGTATATTTCTTCAAGGATGACAGTTTGCATTCTATATATTCATGGTGGTCTGATAAACTAGATGAAGCCTAGAAACATGGACTTCAGTTTAATATAAAGAATGACTCATTCATATGAAGTCTGCCATCTCTGCCTCTGCAGGAAGGCCATAATAAGGTACAACAAACTTATTAATTAACTATGCTGAGGCCATAATAATAGGTCCCATGGATGGCAGGAAAGAGGACACTCAAGGCTCCCAAGAATCCGGCCACCAGGCCGCCCTGGCTTGTGTCAACCAACCCAAGCACTTGCTGTAAGTGAAAGTTATCACGTGTTTATCACTACCAAGACTGATGAACAGACAGGCCAGAGAACAGGGAGAGGAATATAGGAAAGTATGCTGGAGGAAGAAACTCAATAGAAATGTGAAGATGGTAGTTCTATGGGACTTGGTTATGTGGCATCAGTACAGCTACCAGTTACTGACTGTGTTCAGAACATAAAACCCTTGCAAACCAATTTTATTTCTCTTCATACAGAATTGTAATCAGCACATGCGAATACACTTAATCCTTTCACATGCTGAAGACAATGATGAACAGTGTTATTAACCATCATTCACAAATTTCTAAGGAAGTGTTCCTTCAGCAAGATCTGAGGTTCTCAGAGTGGCACTGCTGAAGATTCAAGTCTTCTGCCTTCATCTTCAGCATCAAGCAACTTGACTCTGAAGACGAAGGCATGACGATCCTTCAAAAAGACTGTGATCACTTATCAGTCAACATGATGCAACAACATTCCTTCTCTTAAACACCTGCAATCACACGTACCTAACACGGTACAGCATTCAGCTAGTGATCATGTAGCTTATGTCACAATCAGTTCTCACACCACAGTAACAAGAAAGGACAGTACGTGCGGGTATTTAAATGTTTCTTACATTTAATACTGTAAAAATTTCACATCATCATCATCATCACCACCACCACCACCACCAGTCGCAGTCATCGTTGCCACTGTTTGTAGTTTTTTAATATACATAATGCCTGCATGCCACATTTACAAGCATAATTTTATCTCTCTCAATATCAAACTTCAGTGCTTCTGCAATTCAAGTAAACACTGAAATCTAAATACAGCCTTCACATAAACACCATGCTGTTATTTTACAATCCTCAAAAACATCACACCAAAAACACTTTCATACACTTCAAAGATCTGTTATTGCATAAACTTCTATGACCTTACATAAAGTATTGCTAGTGTCACCCTTATCTCAAATGTTTACACAGGTGTTGTGCTGGTATTACTGATGGCAGAAAACTAGAACATACATATGTGGGTGTTGATTCTAGTAACATGAAGTTCAAGATTCACAAAAATGCAGCCATCATTGCAAAAATTATGACAGAACCATGATGATATTAAACTGCTGATCTTTCCAAAATAAGGAGGGCATAATACACAAAAAAACATCACAAACTAACAAAAAGTTCAGGCCATTGAATTAACAGCAGGTATCATCTCAAAAGAGTCAATTGTCTCAGCAGACAAAGAATATGTTGTACCATAAGATGATTCCCCCCACCCCACATTCATCATCTGAAAAATGGAATGTCATCTTTATACTCACACAAAGATTTAAGCATGGTCTTTACAGGCATTTTCCTGAAGACTGTGAAGGAGGGTCGCTTTAGACACAGGATCATTTTATATTTGAGTAAATATGGTATCATACATACCTTCTCCATTGCAATGCCAAGATTCTTCAGCTGTTCATAACTTTGTACTTGCTTAGACTTCTTGAGCTTTTCCAATTCACGTTTCTTTTCAGCTAATTCTTCTTCACGAGCCTGGAAAAAGTGAAAAACTTCAACTCAAGTAAAATTAAGTTCTAAACTAAACAAATCAATCAACCAATTAAACAAACACTATAACGTGCGCCCACTAAGGCTACCGTGACTCACAACACAAGTGCTGAACAATCCCCACATTCCACCTTTCCTGCTCTTCCACCACCATGGCTGCTACAGTCTGTTCCTAGCCACAGTGCCGTTCACATCACTTAACAATGCAAATGCCTGCAAAGTCACAAACCCTGTTCCATGCTAATGTGGCAGCACCACCCAGGAGGAGAATACTGTGCCATTTACAACCCAAAATTCACCACTGCAAACTCCAGAGAAACTCAAGAGGAAACTGGGTTCTGCATATAATAAATTGCAATTGTTACCAATACCAAGGGGAGACGAGAAGTGTGAAGATTGGAAGAGGAGTTAGACAAGGTTGCTGCTTGTCACCGATTCTGTTCAACTTATACAGCGAGTACCTTACCAAGGAAGCTCTAGAAGGGTTTGGAGACTTCAAAATAGGAGGACAAGTAATTCGCACAGTGAAATATGCAGATGACCTTGTGCTACTGGCTAGGGAAGAAACGGTGCTACAGGGCATGGTTGATAGACTAATTGAAATTGGAAGACGCTATGGAATGGAAATGAATGTGGGAAAAACTAAAGTAATGAAAATCTCAAGGCAACCATCCCCAATGAAAATTATGATAGATCAAAAACAATTGGAGAATGTGGAGTATTTCAATTATTTGGGTAGCATGATAACAAGTGATGCAAGGTGTACACGTGAAATTAAATCCAGAATTGCCATGGCAAAAACAGCATTCAACAAGAAGAAAAATCTTTTCACCAGCAAACTGGAATTAAATTTAAGGAAGAAGCTAGTAACGGGCTACATCTGGAGCATAGCTTTGTATGGTGCTGAAACGTGGACACTTCGGAAAGTAGATCAGAAGTATCTGGAAAGTTTTGAAATGTGGTGCTGGAGAAGAATGGAGAAGATCAGTTGGACCGATCGTGTGAGAAATGAAGAAGTATTACACAGAGTCAAGGAGGAGAGGAATATCCTACATACAATAAAAAGAAGAAAGGCTAACTGGATTGGTCACATCTTGCGTAGAAACTGCCTTCTGAAACACGTGATTGAAGGAAAGTTAGAAGGAAGGATAGAAATGACGGGACGACGAGGGAGAAGACGTAAGCAGCTACTGGATGACCTTAAGGAAAAGAAGAGATACTGGAAATTGAAAGAGGAAGCACTAGATCGCACCCTGTGGAGAACTCGCTTTGGAAGAGGCTACGGACCTGTCGTAAGACAGACTACAGAATGAATGAATGATGGAGGCTATAGACAGGCTGACTATGCGGCACATGTGATGACTATGCAACTAACTGTCTGCACCTATAAGCCCTACTCAAACACTGACATTTCTACCAAATTTTGATCCTAGCTTTCAGTGACACTGGTATATGTGAATACCATTTCAGTTACAACTTTATACAATTCCTTATGTCCTAAAGTAAAAACAAAAAAAACTTGTGTAAAGGTCAGGTCCATCCGTCCATGACCTAGTATCAGTGACTAAAATGTTTGTAGGATTTTCATGAAACTGGGTACAGGAGTTCTTTACAAAAAGTTGTCAAGCAAGCATTAGTGTCGTGAAAATCAGCGCAGTAACAGTCATGCTTTGCCTAAGGGTGTCAATGAAATTTTGCCCACATTTTCTACACTTTTCACCTGACTTGGATAAAATTTGGTACAGAAGATGTCCGCAAAAATTTACTGTGTCGTTGTGAACTTCACAAAAATTGGCACAATGAAAGCCATACTATACTTGGGGGTGTAAATGAATTTCTATATGTACTCTCCACATTTCACTGTGCTACAAGCCGGAAGGTTGCGGGTTCGTATCGCGATGGGGTCATTGGGACTTTTCATTGACTTAATTCTTCCAGCCACACTATGGCCCTGGGATCGACTCAGCCTCTACCAGAAACGAGTTCCAGGGATGTCTCCTGCGGGTAAAGGCAGCCAGTGCATAAGGCTGACAGCCTTGCCACCTTCATGTGCTGATTGTCTAGAAATTCTGGGAGCCTCAACCACCTGCAGCCCTACGGGCCTGTCCAGGCCTGTATATAGATACCTTTACTTGCCAAATTTACTGTCCAGTTTGGGTAAAATTTGTTATATGAAATCTGAACATAACATTGTTGACCATTTATGAGTTTTGTGAAAATCAGCACAGGGAAGGTCATACTTTTATTACAGGCACTGATGAAATTACATTCATATGTGTACTGCGAAGCCTTACGATATTTAAAAAGTAAAGAATGCCTTGGTAAAGTCTGTGTGCTATGTTGTTGAGTACATCATTTGCAGTATTTTTACATTCCTGTCCTTCACATACAACAACATATTTATCTGGCTTGTGCTCTCCCATCACCATGCACACTACATTCACTCTTCAAACAGAATATTTAGTTTCATCTCTGTGGGTTCCTCTTTTCTACATCACCCACCTTACGAGCATTCACTCATTAAGTCAGCTGATCACTTCTTCGTGATTAAAACACAAGTAAAAAACTCAACTATCAAATTCTGTACATCAAGGTCCTGATTCCAACAATTATGACAGGTGAATAAGAATTTCTCATGATGGTCATTACAAACATTACCAAAACGTCAAGGGGACAAATGCATCTACCATGAAAATGAAAACAGTAAGTTCCACTATATGTTGGTAACTAATTACCAAACTACACAGCATTACATTCATCTACTGAACTACATCTGCACATTGACAACTACTGACCAGAGTACATGGCACCACATCTCTAAGACAGTATTGATTGGTATGTGTCCTTTTACATGAATATAAACTTTGTTATGTATTAACCCCCTTGAGCATTACCACAGTGCATATATGGCAGCATGCTGCCTCGCCCATGGGAGTACTACGGGGATTTATGATCTTAAATTATGCACTCAAGCAGAACTGCTGACACCTCACACCTTCACCCCCACCAAAAAAACACCCCAGGTGCTTGGAAAACAGAGAAAAAATTCACTCTTTGCATGGTTAAGGAACATAATGAGATACACGAACACTTAAAATTCAGTTCCACTGATGAATATACAAGAAATGCTGTAACAGTATATAAAAGTAATTCATTAACACTTCATTCACTTACCAGCAACTCTCCATTTCATGTACACAATATATATCCCACAATGAGGGCTACATACAAATTCCCTATCAAAACAACCTCTTGAAAGGAAAACAAAAACATGCTGGTTACCATGCTGGCCACAACCTTTCATAAAACCCCACCATTCAGTTTACAATGCTATTTATATCACTTGGCAGACACCTCACAGCGACACTGCACAGTTTGCCTCTTGTCTGAACCTATCATCACATTCTCCACATTATATTGCACAGCTCTTATTTTACTTGGCACAGCAGCAGGAATGAACACCCAGACCATGACTAAACTTTACAATGTGGGATCATTTGAAGCCGCTGAAGCAATTAACAAAGTGTCACAATAAAACCCAACTCATACACATTACTTTAGGTTACAGTAATTTATTTCAATCATTCTTCTAAACAGTGACATTAGAAATACGTTATAAACTGTTACATATTTTAAGTCCAATTAGTATTCAAAACTTCATTAAATTCCAAAACTAAGTACTACCTAAACTGTGATACATCTCTCCAACAATTTTCGAACAGCAACATGAAGTGATGTGATATTCTTTTACACTTTTCACTCTTCAAAGATCAGATGATAAAATTCACTTAAAGTATACTTCTTAGCACACTGCGACTAACACTGAAAATTCAACAATTTACTTACTTGAGGATTCTGGTCTTCGGGGATGCCACGCTGTGTAGCTACAATCCTGCAAAATGTTGGGATATGTTAAATCATCAGCTACGCAGCATAACATCCCAGAAGACGAGAAACCTCAATATCAATGGTGTGGAAACCTCCAGTCTCACAATTTACTTACTTCTTCTGCAAGAAACTGACAAAAGACACGCTTTTATTTTTGCCATTTTTGCCCCCTAACCAAACACTGAACAGATACAAAATGAAAATGCATAAAAACCTGCTCTCAGACGTCAACAACTTTTCCAGAATTTTCTATACTCGTGGGCAGCAACCTGTAGACTTCTTTTCGTATGCTGAATTTCATACCTTAATTGCAATTAGAAGTGCCTAAAAATGATAGGATGTACAGGCAGGAGTAAATACACAGATTTTCGTATTTCTATTAGCAATGTGTAAGATCGACCGCCCATAGCAACAAACACTGTACATCTGTAGTCAAGCTAAACTATGATGTACACAACTATAATAATTATACACAAAAATAATGGTACAGTAGACTCTGAGTAACATCTGTAAGCATCTACACATACCTTCACCATGCTAAGCCTCACAGCCAGAGATGTGTCATCTGAAGGGTTAGCTGTTGATGCTAGCAAAATTTTGATTTGATCCAAACAAACTTGTGTTGAGTCCAGAAACTGCATTACCACATCCTTCAAGCTGGCAGCAGCCTCCATGGCAGTGATCCTACCATAAAAGGAAATTACTTCAATCTGTGTTTTGACAAGGATGTAGTTTCATAATTGAATTCAGTGCAACAAAACAGATCTTGATCCTTCACTAGCACATAATTTCTGCTATCTCAGCATGAAATTTGTAATACATAAGTTTGACAAAAGCCTTGTGAACAAATATTTATTTTATGAAAACAACAGCAACAAAATTACATTGTCTCAAAATATCAAAGCCACAAGTATAATCAGATGGTCTTAAACATAAACACATCAAGAAACTTTATTAAAATGTGACAAACTAAGGATGAGATCACTTCACTGGCTTTAAAGTAAGCTTTAAATTAGGCTCACACAGAACCAAATTTTGGTAACTTCTAAATCACAAATGGTACAAAAAATGCCATTATTTTCCAAACTGTAACCCCTTTTCTCTAGATGACATACTTCACTATATGCAAACTTTACTGTTTTCTCCAAAGTAAACAATTTTACTAGTTTTTTAAGTGTTGATGTTTAAGATTGAGGACATAAAACCCTGAAGACAGAGACAACAGTTCTGCCCCCCCCCCCCCCCCCCCCCACAAAACCACACTGCCCCAAACTCCAGTGAACAGCAGCCTTTATATGTACTGACTAAAGCACCTCAAATATCGCAGTAAGTTTAATTATTAATGTACACATCAGTTAAAATTCTAACAGTGGAACACCCACTGCTGTGTACGAGTATGTTCATGTCAAAGACAAATATCTGTGTTCTGGCTCCCGTGCCCTTCTGCGGCACACAATCAGATATCTGTGCACACGCTCAAGCTATGCAGCATTTACTTTCATACATTACTTTAGGGTCAGTACTGTAGGCATTATGTTATCTATCAAAAAAGAGTATAACCACAAAAATTTCTTCCCTGTATTCCTGTCTCGTTCACATAGTAGTAACCAGAGAAAAGCTCTTGAAGGTTTAATTTCTTTACCATGTTCACAGCACGAAAACCAAAATGTATCATATCAAGACAATCCTAAGTTCAAAGTTGAAGTAAATAAAGACATAACTTTGTTCAGAACACATTGATCATCTCATTTGTCTGACTTCAAAAGCACTGTAAGAGCTGCAATAAAGAAATAAAAGCAAAATGTCTTCTTTATGCTGCACAAGCAACTTTCAGTCAGATAATAAAAGCAAAATAACAGCACTCTACACTGCATGTCTTACTTTCACACCCTGAAGATGGAAGCATAATGTTGCTCCGAAACGTTCACAAATTGCTACCAGACTGCATAGTCTCACATCACTGAAGACAGCAGTCTTCACTAAATTCTCAATCAACTGATTATCCACATCAGTATTTCTGTGTACTTCAGGCACTTGATTCTTATTTTCTAACTCAAATCAAACCTAATAAATTTCAGCAATATCTGTTTATGAACTTACAATAACAACAAACATGAAAAGATACCAAGACAGGAAGTGTAATAACACAGCTACACTGTTACTGTCTTCATTTCAGCAGCCTCTGCTGCTAATTCACACACACTGCAAGACTGTTTGCTCATTTGAAGGCAGCTGTGTTTGCTATTGAGAGGGGAGTGTAGGTTTGGAGCTCAACAAGATACTGAAGGAAAAAAAGGAGAAGTTTTTGTGCTGCTAGTAACAGACCATACATGTGCTGTCATCAACTAAGGGGCTCACATTACCATATGACTGGTTTATCAAAGGAACAAGCATGAAGGATTTCAATGTTATTTAACATTGGTCTGAAGGTGGATAAAAAATTCCTTGATTCAGCCTGTACTACATTGCTCAAATACCATCATATGCATCACTTTTATTTTAGGCTTTAAAGTTATCGTTTCACGTGATCCTCAGCCACTATTAGCAATACAACAACAGTGTGCAAACACTGTTAAAATTTCACATATTACATTGGTTCTACCGATCTGTGGCATTAAATCTCTAGTTATCTTGCAATTACTGCTATACCATTAATGCCTTTCAGACTGTTAAAATTCTCCACCTCATATATAAACACTATTTCTGAAGAGTCTAGTAAATGTACTTATGAAATGTTACGTCATATATTACCTCACTTCAAAGACATTAATATGGAGAAATACACACACACACACAGATCTCCTATTCATCTTAATATCAATATAAAGATGGCAAAAAATTAATTAAACAAGATAACTGTGGCAGAACCATAAATTCCACAAATAAAAGAATTTATAAATACAGAAGAAACTAAAAAAAAACTCATCAAGAAAATCAGCTCTGGCAGCCCCCCCCCCCAAAAAAAAAGGAGGGGGGGGGGGGGGGAACAGGTCTCAGTGTAACACTGGAATGGATTATGATGAAAGTAACTCACACAGCAGAGTCCCTCTTCAGAAGCTGGTCAACAAATTTCCAGCACTTCATGCAACCTGAAGTTTCATTACTCTGTTCATTAACAGCCCAATCATCCTTCTTCACCAGAGCCACATTAATCCAGCCTATGCCCTCCACTGTAATATTACCTACTACATATACAGTGAAACCTCTATCCATCGTTCCCGTTACCGTCGTTGGCCCGCATGTATCGTCTGCCTTATTTGGTCCCGAAATTAGCCCCATATAAATAACACTATTTTTTCCCGCCTCCATTGTTCCTCGAACTGTCGTTTTCCCGCACCAATAGTTGAAAAATCACGGTCCTGACGCAACATTTTCCCGCACTGATAGTTGTTTTTTTTTTTAATTTGAAGCGATGGTTTAGCGAGGTTTAAGGACCGGCATGGCATAGTATACAAGAAGTTAGTCGGAGAAAGTGCGGCAGTGGACAGCGAAAGCACGGAAGCGTGGCTGGAAAGACTGCCATCTTTGTTGGAGGCTACGAACAACGTGATATTTACAACGCGGATGAGACGGGGCTCTTCTACAACGTGCTTCCTGATAGAACCTTGGCTCTCAAAGGAGAGTCTTGTCATGGCGGGAAAAACTGTAAAGACAGACTTATGTTTACTTTGTGTTAACAGTGATGGAACTGACAAACAAGTGCCGAAACCGCGATGTTTCAAGAATGTAAAAAAATTACCCACCAAGTACCACGCGAACAATAAAGCGTGGATGACCACAGACATTTTTTTTTCATTTCTGCGTTCATTAGACGCAAGTATGGGTGCACAAAACAGGAACATTCTCCTCTTTGTGGACAATTGTGCCGCACATCCAAAGGATACATCGTTTCTAAGAAATTTAAAAGTCATACGGTACCCGGCAAATTGTACAAGTGTGCTCCAGCCCCTTAATTTAGGGGTAATAAAGTGTTATAAGCAGCTTTATAGAAAACGCCTCGTGCAAACAGCTGTTTGCTTAATGGATGCAGGCAAAGATACGAAAAAGAAGATAAACGTGTTGGAAGCTTTGCACTACACTGTGGCAGCCTTGCAACAAGTAACCCAGCAGACAATCGAAAATTGTTTTCGGAAAGCTGGTTACGTGCAGGGACAATCTTCAGGCGATAGGGACGTCGTATTGACCAACGATGACGACGATTTCCGCCAAGACTGGGAAAACTTCAGTGGCATGAACAAAGATAAATTCGAGGACTACGTCTCTGTGGACAGTCACGTGGCAACCTGTGGTGTAGAAACAGTGCAGGAGCTGTGCGTGAGCCTCGTGGCGTCCGGGAGTGTGGAGCGGGAAGAAGGAGAAGAAGCTGGCGAACCCGAAGTTGTGCCGAGCTTTGCTGAGACGCATGAAGCGCTGATGAAAGTAAGATCTTTCTTTTATGCGCACAGCACGAGTGACAGTGATCGTGAAAGTGTTCTAGGCCTTGAAAAATCGTACTTTCAATTGAGGAGGAGTAAAATTTGCTCAAAACAAACGTCAATGAAAGATTTTCTCAGCAAGAAGTAATAATTATCATTAAATTGTTCTTATCTATAATTTTTAATGGTTTCCCGGTACTATCATTTCCCGTATGTATCGTTCAAATTTTCCGGTCCCCTGAAAAACGATGGATAGAGGTTTCACTGTATATATATATATATATATATATATATATATATATATAAAAGCCCAGATCTTCCAAGTGGTCCCTTTCCTTCACGTTTCCACACAATAACCCCATAAGCTTTTCTTTTCACCACCCATGCCACATGCCCCATCCATCTCACCCTCCTTGTTTTGACCATTCTAATATTATCTGGTGAGGTGTAAAATTCATAAAGCTCCTCACTGGGCCATTTTCTCTAGCCTCCTGTAACTTCCTACATCTTAGGCCCACGTATCTTCCTCGGCATTCTATTCTTAAACATTCTCAGCCCATGTTCTACCCTTAAAATGGGTCACCAAGTTTCACACCTACATAAAACAACAGGCAAAATTATAGTTCTGTATATTTTAGCCTTTATGTTTTGAGATAGCAAATCTGAAGACAAAAGCTTGTGGAACAAATGATAGCAAGCATTCTCTAAGCTCAATCTGCTATTAATTTGTTCATGAATGCAATTTTGACTTGTTAAGAGTTGCTCCATAATATCTTAACTTTGTCACATTGTCATATGAATTATTAGATATCTTTAGGTTGTGATCCTGTCCTGTATTCTGTTCATGAGGCATTTACTCCTAGACATAACTCCCTACTAGCGACTAATAAAGCTTTTGTGTTTTTCTTTATACTATATACATTTTTGCCCAATAAATTAACATCATCAGCACAGACCAGAAACTGATGTGTCCCATTCAATTTCAGACCCTCCTGGTTTGCTTGAACATTTCTAATGGCACACTTTAAAGCAAAGTTGAAAAGCAATCGCGATAAAGCACCTCCTTGTATCAGACCATTCTGCCTGAGACAACTATTTGCATATCTGGACTTTACTCTGTTTAATTTAAATATATTTCTACTAACCTAAGTAGTTTCATGTGGATACCAAACTCAGTAAGGATATTATAAGAAAATATCTCTCCTAACAGAATCACAGCCTGTCTTGATGTCAATAAAGAGGTGCTGTCCCACTGTAGTCCCACGTTTTCCCCAAGTATCTGACAAATGCAGAATGTCTGATCTGCACTTGATTTACTACAGGGATGGCCAGTTAGACAACATTCAGGAGCCACACTTCAGGAGGCAACTTATGTGACAGCCATTTCTTTATTCATGAAGGTAAATTGTAAGGCAGCAGCTATAACGTTTACTATTTACAACTGCATTAATAAAATGAAACACTTTTTTCCTAAAGTGATTGCTTTGTTTGCAGTTTATCCAACTACAATAGGTTAGTCAGCTAGTTATGAGTCTCCTTTCTTTAGAAAATCTTGTAACATGCTGTCAGCCTCAGGTGCATGTGAACTACCTGAATATTATTTTTTACAGATACCTCACGCAAGCCGTACTAGTGGCATCCACAAGCCACATTATGGCCACTCCCAACCTATTAGGTCAAATTTCACACTGATAATCCCCAATAATTTTGCCTACATATGGAGTTAACCTACAGAGAAAAATGTTGGACAAAATTTTCCCATGTAGCTGATAACAGTGATATGCCTCAACAATTACTACAATCAGTTCTTCACCCCTCTGACATACAGGTACAATAACAGGCTCCTTCCATTGTTCAGGCAATTCTTCCTTACCCCAAACAAAACTGACAAGGTCATGGATCTCAGATCGTACTTTCTACACTTGGAATGAATCTATCTGCTAGAATTTGGCCAGTACCTGGTGATTTATGTCTTTTCAGATTTTCAATAGCCATCACAACCTCAAAGGCACTAGGGTAAGGTAATAGTGGCCCAGCTGTACATATTTCAGTCTGCCTAACATCAGTAACCCTATGCACACACATTAACTGACAGAAATTATTCTTGCACTTATCTAAAATACTGTGAGAATCTGCAACTAGATTACCCTTGTCATTTTTTACTAAGTTTATTCTAGGCTGGTAACCATTCTTAAACTCATTCATGCCTTTACACAAGTCTCTAATATTCTTGTTCTTATCCCTTTTCAAGTTCATTACTTTTACCTTTCAAATATCCCACATTTAAACATGAAATGTCTACCAATTCCAGGTCTTACAGTGTTCAGATTACCCGCACTAATTTGGATTGCATCCTCCAATCTACAAATTTTGAACAGTCTCCATCAAATCATGGTCCATGCTGCTTCTACTCATAACAATCTAGAGAAGGTATGACAAACCACTGGCACTAGTGCCAAGTTTGGCACCGGCAAATATTTCAGCTGGCATCAGTGACTTGAGAACAAATCTACAGGTGAATTAAATTTTTCACACCAAATTTCATCAAACATAAATAACTCTTCAGTATGCAAATAGTTATTGGCATCAGAGAATATTATAGAAACAAACAGTTATAACCCCAAAGCACCCAGTGTGTTGACCGCTATTTTATGCATAACACAAAATGACAAGAGGTATGACAAGTGAGAAGTGTAAGTATGCTTAAAGAATGTCATACTGAAATAAGATTCTTTGTTAAAAAAAAGAAGCTGCTATGAAGACTTGCACGTTACCTGTTTTTGCCTAAATACACACTCATATTGTATGATATCCCTTAGAATCACAACGTGTAAATTCTCATCCCAAACCTTTTGTGTTTCTACAGTATATACTGTTTGAAAATAACTCTACCTTTGAACAGCACAATAATTTCATCAGCTGCCAAATGTTCAGTTGGGCTGTAATATTTCACACACGAATCATTGAGCACATCAGATATAGTTCTTATTTTCCATGGTCAGTCATAATTGTCATCCGTTTTGTCGGGATCTTTTTTGTTGTCACAAAAATGCAGCAATCTAAGTATATGAAAGAATTCGTCATGTTTCCTAATGCTCCCACAAAAGGCCATGTAAAACTGTTCTTATGTCGACCAGTAATCTTTCAAATTACCCTTCTGATTGTGTCCCATCTGCATAATAACTGCCAAAAACAAATACATTTCCTGAACAGTCACGTCAGGTAGTGGCAACCATCCTTCATCCAGTGTGTCCAAATACTGGTGATAATGCCTGTTTGTCTCTTCCACCAACAACTGTATAATTTTCAAAAAGAAGAGCATGAAAATGCTAAGTGAGGTACAGTCTTTAGTGATGTGGGGTGCCTCTGTCGTAATGCACTGGGACCCCCTGTAAAACTGTGGACTACAGATACAGTAGGTCAACAGTTTGCATTGTCAGTCCACTGTGTGCAGTTTGTTACAGTAATGTTGTCAGTGTCACTGTCACAGTGAAGAGAAATGACTAAGTCTTCTGATGATTGTGCATCAGAGTCTGATTCTAATATCAGTTCCATGATGTCTCAGTCTGTAAGTTCCCTTTTTGTAGCCATACTACTAAATGCACTTCCAAGACAACTCTGGCACACAACAAAACCCAGCACCTTCTGAATCTCTGATTGTGATTCAAGCATCTGCACTGCCTGATCTGTCACGTGTTATTGCTCTGACAGGGAAGGGACTTAACTGTTGAGTTAAAGATATACATGAACATGAAAATACTATTCACAAAAATCACAAAGAAATCCTTACAGCAGAATAAAGGACATTTGCCTTTGGTCCCATGCTGCACTAACCAGTGTAACAAACACCTGTATACATTCCTTTCCTCTTCCACTGCCTGCATATGAACTCATTGGCCAGCACCCACATAGGCCAACACTACCACCAAACATAAACCTCAGTGTAAGATGGAAACCTAAACTACTTTTGAGGAAATACATGACAGGTACAGTCAGTTCCAAATTTTATAGCACAGGGTCCCCACATACAGCAGCTGCTATTCAAAATGAATGAATCTAGAAAATAAAACTTAAGAGTGAAAAAAAAAAAAACTCTCGAACTACGTAAGCTGCGTAAAAATAGGTGGAATTTCTTGGAACTTGCGGAAAGGGTAGACTGATCCATTCTTAAGCAAGTACTATTTATTTGAAGTTTTTATCTTTAAAAATGTGTGAAATACAAAGGATAATATCAGCAGGTGCATAAATGAGCATTTAAAGAGAAAAGCACCCCGGCCATCAGCAGCTACTTTGGGTTTTAAATTTCTTGCACTTTGAAGGTTAAGTGAAACAAAAACATGCAATTACAGTGAAACCTCTATCCATCGTTCCCGTTACCGTCGTTTGCCCGCATGTATCGTCTGCCTTATTTGGTCCCGAAATTAGCCCCATATAAATAACACTATTTTTTCCCGCCTCCATTGTTCCTCGAACTGTCGTTTTCCCGCACCAATAGTTGAAAAATCACGGTCCTGACGCAACATTTTCCCGCACTGATAGTTTTTTTTTTTTTTTAATTTGAAGCGATGGTTTAGCGAGGTTTAAGGACCGGCATGGCATAGTATACAAGAAGTTAGTCGGAGAAAGTGCGGCAGTGGACAGCGAAAGCACGGAAGCGTGGCTGGAAAGACTGCCATCTTTGTTGGAGGGCTACGAACAACGTGATATTTACAACGCGGATGAGACGGGGCTCTTCTACAACGTGCTTCCTGATAGAACCTTGGCTCTCAAAGGAGAGTCTTTTCATGGCGGGAAAAACTGTAAAGACAGACTTACTGTTTACTTTGTGTTAACAGTGATGGAACTGACAAACAAGTGCCGATTGTTATCGGAAAATCTCCGAAACCGCGATGTTTCAAGAATGTAAAAAAATTACCCACCAAGTACCACGCGAACAATAAAGCGTGGATGACCACAGACATTTTTTCTTCATTTCTGCGTTCATTAGACGCAAGTATAGGTGCACAAAACAGGAACATTCTCCTCTTTGTGGACAATTGTGCCGCACATCCAAAGGATACATCGTTTCTAAGAAACTTAAAAGTCATACGGTACCCGGCAAATTGTACAAGTGTGCTCCAGCCCCTTAATTTAGGGGTAATAAAGTGTTATAAGCAGCTTTATAGAAAATGCCTCGTGCAAACAGCTGTTTGCTTAATGGATGCAGGCAAAGATACGAAAAAGAAGATAAACGTGTTGGAAGCTTTGCACTACACTGTGGCAGCCTTGCAACAAGTAACCCAGCAGACAATCGAAAATTGTTTTCGGAAAGCTGGTTACGTGCAGGGACAATCTTCAGGCGATAGGGACGTCGTATTGACCAACGATGACGACGATTTCCGCCAAGACTGGGAAAAGTTCAGTGGCATGAACAAAGATAAATTCGAGGACTACGTCTCTGTGGACAGTCACGTGGCAACCTGTGGTGTAGAAACAGTGCAGGAGCTGTGCGTGAGCCTCGTGGCGTCCGGGAGTGTGGAGCGGGAAGAAGGAGAAGAAGCTGGCGAACCCGAAGTTGTGCCGAGCTTTGCTGAGACGCATGAAGCGCTGATGAAAGTAAGATCTTTCTTTTATGCGCACAGCACGAGTGACAGTGATCGTGAAAGTGTTCTAGGCCTTGAAAAATCGTACTTTGAATTGAGGAGGAGTAAAATTTGCTCAAAACAAACGTCAATGAAAGATTTTCTCAGCAAGAAGTAATAATTCTCAGTAAATTGTTCTTATCTATAATTTTTAATGGTTTCCCGGTACTATCATTTCCCGTATGTATCGTTCAAATTTTCCGGTCCCCTGAAAACCGATGGATAGAGGTTTCACTGTATAATGTTTAATATTTATTAATTACATCTAGGAACATTAAATTTGATACGCAGCTAGATTATGAAAATACCTACAAATTTTGTATAAAATACTGTCTGTAATTCAACAATTACATAATATTTTGATCGGGTAAAGACTTGACTGACAAATTTAACACAAAATCAACATACATAAAAACAGTAAACTTCTTCAAAGAAATAGAATAAGGGACCTGATGACAGTAATAACATTGTATAATACAGGTAAAATTATGAACAACAAAAAAGTGTGACCATAGTGGTTTAAATGATATGACCATCATAGAAGGACACAGGATGCATATCTGAGCACACCTGGATGTAACATTATATGCACTTTTCCTCTCTTGTAATTAACTGAAACGTATAATACAGATGCTGCAGCAAGATCTGCACCAGAAGAGTATTTTTGTGTGACTTAATGAGCACTGAAGACCAGAAATACAAGAAGAAAGTGCATCTGTGCCAACAACAAACGACTTTAGGCTCATAATTTTTATGCAGTTCACTGTGACTGATGTTTTGTAAATTTTTCTTTCACACTGTTGCTCTTATAATACACATTTGTGATCTCTGACACTGGAATATTACGAAATACTTACTTGCAATCAAAATACTAAAGTTGATCCAAAAATAAAGCAATTTTTACATTTCCCTTATAATAAGTTTTCCCCTTTAAGGATTTCTTTTCACTGTACTTTTCAGATAATTAAGATCATTTAACATTCAGTGTACCCATTCTCAGATGGTCAGTAATATTAAAGAAACTTGTTGTATGTGGATTCATTATTTGAAGACTTCAGATGTACAAGTAAGACTGAAAACAGCTGAAGTAACTGCCATGTAGTACGAATACTGTCAAGGATAGAGCAAAACTCTTGCCAATTATACCATAAGTCAACTTCAAAGAAGACTGAGATGAATGTGAGTATTGTTTCTCCATTTGCTTGAATAAGACAACTGATGTTTCTTCCAAGGCAAGAACTGCAGTTATAGTGATACGTCATTGTTAAACAAGAACAACTTATGGACAACAGGGATGAAAGTACAGGACCAAAAAAATTCAGGAGAACTGAAACCAACAACTGTACTCACTTATCTCGTCGTGTGGTGAGCTCAGCTAGAACAACCTGCCACCTGTGTCGTAAATCATCAACCATTATCTGGACATTTGTGCTCTCTGGGGGCTGTGATCGCCCCACAACTTCACGACATGCTATTCCAATGTTGTTCATTGTTCTGTAAAACAACAAACACAGATGCAGAACTGCCGCACAACACACACACAAAACTAAACAAAGTACAGCACATACTACATTTAGCCCACATTACTGAATAACATGACTGCCAATAAATATGCTTTACAAAGCCACTGATACCAGTATGCTACATCTTTCTGGAAATGTATTCTTACCAGTCAAAATATGGGCAGTTACCTAACAAAGGGTTTGTTATATTTTGAAGTGGTAAGGTAAGTAACAAGTTTCTCAAAAATGCACTCCATTTCAAGCACTGTCATGCATATATCATTTGTACGTGTATAAGCCACTTCTGAAATTAATCGTGCATGAAGAACGTAATTACTTTTCTTTTACAACCACGCCGTGCAGTAGATTTGTTCCATATATACTTCACATGAAGGAAACAGTCTATATAAGCCCAAGTGCATGAATTTAAATTGCCTGCTGCTACCTGTTCAGTGGCCATTCAAATTTTCACTATGAATTGCTGACCAGCCATTTTCTTAGAAATTAAATAATAGAACCACAAGGGAAATGATATAATAGCAAACAGCCGCCTCAGGCTACTTAAATGATACAGAAAGGCTATCTCTCTGCTTTTGTAAATGACAAGCAAAAATATAATGCCACAGGTAATTCAAAATTAAAGGCAAGACATCTTAGAGCTAAGTGTGGCTGCTTAACCTGCTACTGGCCTCACGTGACATTCCCACAAAGTGGTTAATAATTTTATACAAAATCAAATAAATCAGAAAATATGTGATAAAAGATTGTAAACATTTTTATATAACAACCATATACCATATTTACAGACATATATATAGCCATCATACACATCTTAGTTGCAAAATCAATTTTATTGAAGAAAGTTTGGGTAGTTTAATTTTCTGCAAAAATTTCCATCATATTTCCATCATATTAAGAATCATCATTCCAATTCAGACTAAATATTCTCTTTAATCAGCTTAGTTCAAAATTCATGCACTGAAGCCTCTGTAGCCTTTTTTAGCCCCTCCTTTAGACAGCAGATTAAATCAGACTCAGTTCCAAAGGGTTACATTCTCTGTGCTTAGCTGTTATACAGGTGAGGCACTCTCCTACATTTATCTTTTCTGCACTCTAAGTATGAGTTTTGGAAGCCAACACAATTGTAATATCTGTGTACTGTTTTATGAAACAAAAATCTCTCCAGTCTTTCTCCTTTCTAATGGCCAAGTGCCCCAAGCACAAATAAAATAAAAGTTGAGGTCTTTGCTCTTCTGGGATGTTACACAGAACAGCAAAGATCTCACTTAAACTGCAGTGAAACCTGAAATCACAAAACAAAGGTTATGATCAAGAACATACCTGTGCTTCATGGTGACTTGCTTTTCCAGGTCCTTTTGTTTTGCTTTTGCTTCAACCAATGGTAGATCTGCACTCCGCCACTCACAAATCATTGCCTCAGCAGTCACTAGCCACTCTCCGAATGTCTGACAGTTGTTATGAAGGTTACGCCATGTATCCATACATTTTAGCCATCGACTGCAATGTTGAATATCTTTATATTTCTGTAGCACATTTCAGTTTATAACATGAGGTCACCAGATAAACACTGTGATGAGTAAAACTTCAAGAAAATTCAAACAGAATGAAAACTGCACAATTAAACAGAACAAGAATCATAAACAGGTTTTCATTTCCACTTCCTATTCTAAATGATACCTGTAAGAGGAACAATTCTTCATACTGTACAAACCAATCAACAGCAAATATACTGAAGAGCTGCAGTATATCATGAAATACTTAAATACACCTACTTTCCATGACTGCACAATATCAAGGACTACTTCTGCGATACTTACTTATACCTTTCAGTGTAACCTCTGTTGACCTGCGACCACTCTTCTCGCAGTTTATCCACAACACGTCTCACTTGGTCACCCTGTTCTCTTTTTGCCCGTCGCATCACCCCATCGCGCTCATATTCAATTTCATCCACACTGGGTTTCAGTGCATTAAGACCTTCTTTCACTTTCTGTAAACAGAATTAAGTTAAACTGTGTATCATTCTGTGATTAGATTTAAGATACTTCAACATTCAAATTTAGTTAAAACACCCAATAAATATGTCCATTATTAAAAACACAACATCTGAAATCGAACTTTAATACTGCAAAGCCTAAACAGTACTAAATGACAAGTCTTGTTACGAGGGCAACTTAATTACTTGGCTGATTTGGTGAACTGAAATCTGTTACAAAAGCACATCAAGATCAAAGAAAAATGCTAAATTGCAAATCACCAGTTCATTTTAAGTAGAGTCACAGGGATACAGACATGCACACCAGGGACCACCATTCACATCTTTAATCTTTAATCATCATTTAATCACTCAGTAGATCATCACAAGGGTTAAAACAACCCACAGGATGTAGAGTTAGTCAAACATATACAATATAATACAGTGAAACCTCTATCCATCGTTTTTCAGGGGACCGGAAAATTTGAACGATACATACGGGAAATGATAGTACCGGGAAACCATTAAAAATTATAGATAAGAACAATTTAATGATAATTATTACTTCTTGCTGAGAAAATCTTTCATTGACGTTTGTTTTGAGCAAACTTTACTCCTCCTCAATTCAAAGTACGATTTTTCAAGGCCTAGAACACTTTCACGACCACTGTTACTCGTGCTGTGCGCATAAAAGAAAGATCTTACTTCCATCAGCGCTTCATGCGTCTCAGCAAAGCTCGCCAGCTTCTTCTTCTCCTTCTTCCCGCTCCACACTCCCGGACGTCACGAGGCTCACGCACAGCTCCTGCACTGCTTCTACACCACAGGTTGCCACGTGACTGTCCACAGAGACGTAGTTCTCGAATTTATCTTTGTTCATGCCACTGAACTTTTCCCAGTCTTGGCGGAAATCGTCGTCATCGTTGGTCAATACGACGTCACTATCGCCTGAAGATTGTCCCTGCACGTAACCAGCTTTCCGAAAACAATTTTCGATTGTCTGCTGGGTTACTTCTTGCAAGGCTGCCACAGTGTAGTGCAAAGCTTCCAACACGTTTATCTTCTTTTTCGTATCTTTGCCTGCATCCATTAAGCAAACAGCTGTTTGCACGAGGTGTTTTCTATAAAGCTGCTTATAACAGTTTATTACCCCTAAATCAAGGGCTGGAGCACACTTGTACAATTTGCCGGGTACCGTATGACTTTTACATTTCTTAGAAACGATGTATCCTTTGGATATGCGGCACAATTGTCCACAAAGAGGAGAATGTTCCTGTTTTGTGCACCCATACTTGCGTCTAATGAACGCAGAAATGAAGAAAAAATGTCTGTGGTCATCCACGCTTTATTGTTCGCGTGGTACTTGGTGGGTAATTTTTTTACATTCTTGAAACATCGAGGTTTCGGAGATTTTACGATAACAATCGGCACTTGTTAGTCAGTTCCATCACTGTTAACACAAAGTAAAACAGTAAGTCTGTCTTTACAGTTTTTTCCCTCCATGACAAGACTCTCCTTTGAGAGCCAAGGTTCTATCAGGAAGCACGTTGTAGAAGAGTCCCGTCTCATCCGCGTTGTAAATATCACGTTGTTCGTAGCCCTCCAACAAAGATGGCAGTCTTTCCAGCCACGCTTCCGTGCTTTCGCTGTCCACTGCCGCACTTTCTCCGACTAACTTCTTGTATACTAGGCCATGCCGGTCCTTAAACCTCGCTAAACCATCGCTTCAAATTAAAAAAAAAAACTATCAGTGCGGGAAAATGTTGCGTCAGGACCGTGATTTTGCAACTATTGGTGCGGGAAAACGACAGTTCGAGGAACAATGGAGGCGGGAAAAAATAGTGTTATTTATATGGGGCTAATTTCGGGACCAAATAAGGCAGACGATATATGCGGGCGAACGACGGTAACGGGAACGATGGATAGAGGTTTCACTGTATTAGTATTCAGTAACCAACAAATGCACAAACATAAACTACTTTATAGTTTTTATTAATATCGATGTATTCCCCTACATGTGTTTCGGTCCGTAGACCATCTTCAGGGGGGTAACAAGCTACTACACTTCACATCGCAGGTTTAATGTGCCGAAGAACACACTTGTCTCGGGAGTAAATTATAAAAACATGTTTGAATTTGTAAAATATGTAAAGCTGTATAGTAACTTAAAATTTTATCGTATAAGTTAAGTCAAAAGTTAAAATAGCAGTGTTGTCACTTGATGCACAGAATCATGGTATTGTATATGCTGGTGATTATAAGCGTGGTGTTACGCGTGCTGTCGTGTGGAGTGGTACAAGAACATTCAGCTTGCTGGTGGCCTACTAAACCTATAGTGAACAAGAAATAACTGATACAGAGATCTAAAACCATACACATCTAACGGCATTGTAATAATTTATTTAACTTTTAATACCAGATGTATAGCTGATGTAATTTCAACAAGTAAGCCCCTGAAGATGAACCTTGTATAGGTTCAAAACATGTTGGGCAGTTTTTAATAAAAAAAGTTGTGTTGAATAACATGAAACAGTATACATTTGTCTGAATAAGATTTGTATAATTGTGAGATTCTTGCATTCACTGGACAGATAACTATGATTATCACATAACCCATCCATGGAAGGAGAGAAACAAAGCGCCATTGTTCCTTGCATTAGTTGTTTGGTAACATGCTGTGACAGTGGCTTTATTAAAAATAACTTTGTTCTCCTAATCGAATGTGTAGTACACAGATACGGATTTTGTATACAGTAAGTTTCAAGTTAAATGTGATAAAGAATGTGAAAGAGCATGGTAATATGGCAGCTGAAAGACACTTTCACCCACCTTCAAGAGAATGATGTGATGGGAAAACACAAGAGAAAGAGGAGGAGAAGGAAAAAGAAGAAGAATTACAAAAGTTAGAAAATAATAAATGCTGTTTTTGTGCACGTATAGCAAAACGGTCTAACCCAGAACAGAGGAGAAGACATGGACAAAAGACAACAGTCACAATGGAATTCCTGTGTCCACAAAAATGATCATTTATGAAGTAAGAAGGTGGGAAGAAGCACACATCACTGATTTTGCTGGGACAGCTTCTTGATGTTATAGATTTACAAAGGAGCATCCACAAACCATGTGTGCATGAACCAGAACAGCACAAAATATGCCTGCTGAGTAAAAAAACAAAAATTTCAGAAACCTGATGGTCTGCCAAATAGGGTAATAATGACTTGGGAAGAATGTGAGACAGACAAACGTGGTCTATGTTAACTTACAATTCCAGGATTTCCCTGTGGTATCATGAGAAACCACCACAAGGGTCGTTAGTCTCCCAGTCAAAATTTAAATTGAGGATCTTCTAATGTGAGGACAGAATGCTAAGCACTGAACTATGATCACGGAGAAGCAGCAAATAATTATGGTTATGTGGGAAAGGACTTAATTAAATGTAAAACTATAAAAAAGAACTAAATACACAGTTAAAAAGGGAAAAAATGGAACATCTGCCTGGCCAGCAGTGACAAAAGGAAATTTAGGTCTCAGGACACACAGGAAGTTATGAATCTGAGATGTAATGAGGATAAAAGCACCTGTATATTTGTGGGCGCTTGCTACAGTAATTATAGGTGTATTTCACCTGTTTACTGCTTTCAAATAAATGTTTAATCAATTCACTGCCAATAACAGCAGCTACTACTCAACAAAGCCACTTTCGTAAGTAACTTTTCAAGAGACAAGATCACACAACCATATTTTACACTTATACTTCAGACACCTATTAACTATAATGTTACTCCACTAAGCATTCATTATTGTACATCCTTCTACAAATGTTTATATGTGTGTTATTTGAAGGGGGGCTGGCATGAATGCACTTCTTTATAACAAAAGTGCATTAATTAATGTCTAAAAGGTGAAGTTCATATATATGCAGATCTTGATTTATGCGATTTCATTTTGCGCAATTTCGCTTTAACGCGACTTGAAAATTTACACCACTTTTCGAATTTACGCGATAATTTTCGGTTTAACGCGATTTGGCATAGATGATCCATTGTCACGCTTATGTTCTGTAGGAGGCTAACAGGAAGTGATATCACTCTCACGCCATCAGCCACATGTAAGGATTGATTACGTTAGTGATATAACCACACAGCTCATTTAGTTTCCTCATGAACAGCATTGGCATTTCTTACCAATATGAGTGAGAAACATAAATCTACATTACCTAATGCAATCCAAGTGAAAAATTGTGAAAGACAATTGGTATTGAAGAGAAATTAGACGTAATAAGCCGACTTGAAAAACGTGAATGAATTGTTGACATATGCCGTAATGTTCTACTACCCATAGTAGCGTACGTACAATTTGTGATAATGCTGACAGAATTAAAGAAAGTGCTAAGTCAGGAGCTGAAGTGTTTGTGTAGCACAACTACCGTAGTCCTATGGAATAAACCGTAACAAAAACTATGGATGTGAGTCTCTTAACATTTTTATTGCATTATAAATAAATAAATATATTGTATAGAAATGTATGTATACTGTATAGAAATGTATATACACTGTATATACAGCACATATATACTCTACAGGTCCATACGTCCACTAACGGTAGAGTCACACACTATATAGGATAAGGTTCTCAATCCCCTAATCCCCAGGAAATACACTATTTTAAATGGGAATTTTGTGTTTGATTTGCGTGACTTTTCAGGAACATAACCCTGGCATACAACGTGATCTGCCTGTATTGCAGAGAAAATGGTGTATTGTCAAAACTATTCTCTAAAGACACCTGAGTAATCTGAGTAACATGAGATCTACAGCCTGTAAAATAAACTAAACAAATAAATGTAAAATCATCACACTACACTTGACATCTCCAGCTGCAGGCAGTGAATGTCTGATGTTACCACAGAAACTTCTGACTGAAGTGAATGTACCTTTAAACACTCTTCTTGGGTAGGAAAAGAGTCATAATCCCAACCACTGAGAGGGAAAGAGTTCAGTTGCCTGGAAATAGTTGAAGCAGCTTCTCTGACTTTGTTGACTGTTGTTACAAATTCTGCTGCCTGAGTTCCTCCAATGTCCTAAGAAAGAGAATCAAATCCTTAGACTTGAGATCAGTGAACGACTTTAAATTATAAAATAAATTCATACAACAAAAAAGAGCATTTAATCAACTTCATGGTGCAGAGTCCTTCTTCGGGAACTGATCGTCACCAGCTTGTCTTAACACTATCCATCTTATGGCACTGAAATGTTTATTTTTGCGTTCCCTTACTACTCAAGCCTGTCCTGAAGCAGACGAATCCATCATTAAGTTCTTTCACAGTAACGGGCCGTTAAAAATGGTTAAAATAATACATACGTTCACAAACATTCCTCTGTTACATATTTATAGGAAAACAATTTCATGCTGGCATACACATTATGGCTCCATACAGGATCATTTTCAATGTCACCTATATTTTACACAGTATGATTGTTTTTATAATTACACACCATATACAAATTAAGATCTACAATACATATACACATGCACACAAATATCCATATTACTCACACCCACAAAAATTCATGCAAACAATTACTTTTCTAATGCAGTTTTAATGGTTAGACACTACATACCATTTTGCTATCAGGAACAGTCTTCTCTTTTGAACCTTTTTGGAAATGTTGAAACTGCCCACACACATCTTGCCATTTTCTGTTTATAACTGTAACAGTGTCCTCAGTATCCCCACAACCAATCTGCAATCTCTCCAGTTCTGTGAATTTTTCATTCAAGCTTGCTATCTCTTTCTCTTTTTTTCCAAACTCCTCCTGGAATGCCTGTACGACATATAGAGAAAAGTGCTGTATGTTGAATTGTACTGTGGTCATCTAGGTTACAAGCTGTGTTGTAGTTTAGTAGGAATGTACCATGTTTCTCAGAAATGTTGGCTCACACCTACCAGATTACAACACACTGTCATGATCCAGAAGACCACAAAAAGAATCTTTACCATTGTGAAAATGTCAAATCTTATATGTGTGTTGACTGTGGCACAAAATTACAATGACATGAATAAAGATTAATTTTACCTTTAACTGGAGTTCCTCATTGTTTGCTTGTTCCAACCTTCTTTTAGCATCCTTTAACCACATTTGTAACTCAACCACCAATTGGTTACACTCTCTCAGTTTATCCTCACCTTGCTGAGCTTCTGCTTTCTTTACCTACAAAAAAAAATAAATAAACAAAATAAAATACAAATTTCTTTCTAGCATACAGAATATCTGACTGCAGTGACAGGTAGAACTGATGATGTTGACTCTCCCCACTGTTCTCCTGTTGACTCGCTCCCAATCAAGACCACCCAGTTCCAAGAGTCAAAGCATGTACTTGTATACAAACAATCAACAGTTAATAAAAACTGTGTTCTGGGATGTGATGTCTTGTATTACTGATCTTTCACAGAAATACATTGCCTCCAACTTCAGGGTGGAGAAGTCAGCTACGCTGGAAAGATCAACATATAGGGACAGAATGAAATGACACACCTCCACAGACGAGCCAATAGGAGGTGGTGGGACCACAAAGAGACAGGTCCAAAACAAGCACAGAAGATGGGAACAGTAACTGGTCAAGCAGCTTACTGGATTGTTTTGGCCCTGCCCCTTCCTGGCTGCACTGCCTTCCATCACCTTGCTTGCAGAGCCACATAATGTCCATCTGTCCCTATGTCTTACATTGATTCTTCTATTGCAGCTGACTCTTCCATAGTAAAGGTGGAGGTTGCATGTTCCTCCGAAACACAGGTAAATTTCAAAAGACAACATGCTGTCACATCCTGGAAGTCAGTCTTTCTCATAGTCACCGCTGTGCAAACCTCGTATTTCACACTGAATCAAGTTACATCTTCAACCATATTAGTCCCTTATGATGGTGGCAAACACATCTCTGAAACAATATAAATTTGCTTCATACTCACATGGATGGATGGCTGCCTGAGAGATCTTCAATGGAACTGATCATAACTCTTTCTCTTCCTGATCATTTAACCCAGTGTATGGGAATGCCAGGTAAGGTTGTTTGTGGCAAGTAAAATGCTCACACTTGGCAGTAACATATCGCATCCACAGGCTTTCATTTAACCCAGTGTGTGGGAATTTCAGGTAAGGTTGTTTGTGGCTGGTAAAATGTTCACACTTGGCAGTAACACATCTCATCCACAGGCTTTCATTTCTCACTGACATATTTTCACTCATCAATGACAGACGATTTGGGACCAATGGGGGGCAACAGTAGATGAGGCCAGGGTTCATGATGGACTGTAGTGCCAGCAGCGGCAGCAATGGTGGTCATAGTAGTTGAATCAAAAGAAGAAGAAGGAGGAGAAGCAGTCACGCATGGTGTAGATCTAGCTTTTCTGTCTTATATGACTGGCTTGAAGCAGCTGTCTGCCATCAATATACTGTTTCATTTTGTTTCTAGCTTTGATTTCCAAGAAAATGCTGGGTCAAATTTAAATGGCTAATCAAACAGATGACAGCTGAATGCACATACAATGAATAACCGTACATTTATTTGTGGGTTTCATGAAATATTACCTATCAAAATAATGCACAAAATTTTGTATTATGTGAATATGAATAAAAGACAGCTAAATTCCCCGTCAAGAAAGCACGGTATACAAAATGATCTTCACATCCTTGCCACAGTTTTTATACACTGCTGTTAAAGTCAAGACATCGATGCTCAATAACCTGTATATCCACTGCTGCCCTCCCAGGGGACACCGCCTTAACGAAGCACTGTCCGTGAGGGCGGTGAGGGTTTGTGTGCCCCAAAGAAGCTGGGGGCTAAACCGGCGGTAGCTTAGCTACTGGTAGGGTCTCCCAAGCCGGGCAGGCCTCAGCTGAGGGGCCAGACGAAGTGTGTTCCGCAACCACCTGTCTGAACCAATAACCTTTCCATAACATCCTTCCTATTCACCCAAGTCAAGGTGTGAGGTATCGTGCCGAGGACTGCATGGCACTGGGGTGGAAAAACAGCAGTGCATTTACGATCCCCTCGGGGAACCGGGCAGCACCCCGTTGTGTTTATGCCTTCCACCCGTAAGGGGCTCTGAGGGTGGTGACTGTTATTTCCCCATTACTTGTGGGAATAAAATGGACACAGTAATTAATGGGCTTGATCAAGGAGTGGCTGAGGCTGTAGACTTGATACAAGTTGTAAGTTCTGAGCTGAGTTCTGATGAACCTGATCAAGGAGCAGCTGTGGCTGCAAACTTGATACTGAGGCTGTAGGCTTTGAGCCTTTCTCTGTTTCTTCTGATGAGGACAGACTGGCTGCAGGTGTCTATACGACTAGACTGCAGTCCAGGCGACTCTCGGGAGCGCAGCGAAAGCAGCTCATTAAAGTAAGAGAAGGCGGTGGCGAGAAGTAGTGGGGTGTAAAAAGACCCCACTCTTACTCAAGTATTCCACCTTCGATGTACCTGATCAAGGAGCGGCTGTGGCTGCAAACTAGATACGGAGGCTGTAGGCTGTGAGCCTTTTGCTGTTTCTTCTGATCAGAACAGACTGGCTGCAGGTGTCTATATGACCAGACTGCAGTCCAGGCGACTATCAGGAGCGCAGCGGAAGAAGCTCATTAAAGTAAGAGAAGGTGGTGGCGAGAAGTAGTGGGGGTGTAAAAAGACCCCACTCTTACTCGAGTATTTCACCTTCGATGAACCTGATCAAGGAGCGGCTGTGGCTGCAAACTTGATATTGGGGCTGTATGCTCTGAGCCTTTCGCTGTCTCTTCTGATGAGGACAGACTGGCTGCAGGTGTCTTTATGACCAAACTGCAGACCAGGTGACTCTCGGGAGCGCAACAGAAGCAGCTCATTAAAATAAGAGAAGGCGGCGGCGAGAAGTAGTGGGGGTGTGAACAGACCCCACTCTTACTCGAGTATTCCACCTTCGATGAACCTGATCAAGGAGCGGCTGTGGCTGCAAACTTGATATTGGGGCTGTAGGCTCTGAGCCTTTCACTGTCTCTTCTGAGGAGGACAGACTGGCTGCAGGTGTCTTCATGACCAAACTGCAGATCAGGAGACTTTCGGGAGCGCAGCGGAAGCAGCTCATTAAAATAAGAGAAGGCGGTGGCGAGAAGTAGTGGGGGTGTGAACAGACCCCACTCTTACTCGAGTATTCTGCCTTCGATGAACCTGATCAAGGAGCGGCTTTGGCTGCAGAGTTGATAATTGAAAGGCTAAGGGTTAGCACAATAAGCCTAAGGCTGCGGTGCGTCCGGAGCTAATGCCGACGGGCCCATAGAAAGAAGAAGAAGAAGATATCCACTGCTGACTCACCTCACACACTGCCTTCACTTCCTGCCACTTACTCCTCAGTTTATCCTGTGATGATTCCTTCAGTCTTTCTGCTCGAACTGGATCACTAGAATGGACAGTCAGAATTAAACCATCTCCTCGACTGATAAGTGTTGCAACATCTGGAGCTAGGAAACTTAACTCGCGTTCCAGAACCTACAAAAAAACCAAAGAATATTCTGTACTATTATACTAGATAGTTAACAAGGTGTTCTGCAAAGACCTCATGGCACCTGATTTCCCTCAAATGCTTCCATCTAACCAAGAGGGCTAGCAGGAACTACCAGCTGCACGTCATACAAGTTCAGATTGTCACTATGTTTGCAATGTTTTCAGTTAATATTTCTAGGCATGTGAGATTATAAGGCTGAGGATAGGGACAGGTGGCGGCCTCTTGTGAATGCGGTAATGAACCTTCGGGTTCGATAAAACACGGGGTATTTCTTGACTAGCTGACGACCTGTTAGCTTCTCAAGAAGGACTCTGCTCCATGGAGTTAGTTAGTTAGGTATGTGAGATTTCAGGTTTTCATGGTGTTGACTACAAAGGATGGATGTGGTTTGGTAGACAGGCATCACCATTTTCAAGGAACCTGCTACCTCCATCTTCATGATGGAAGTAAATATGGAGGCAACAGGTTCCTCTGAAACATCAGTACCTATCTACCAAACTACTTAGCATCATATCCCCCAAGACAGTAATCTTCATTGAAGGTATGTTTATCATAAGTTCCTAAACAATTTGATGTATCTATCTATAATTTCTAAGTTAAGTGGGTCCTTTGTCACAGAGCATGAGGAATCTCAGGTTGTGGATTGTCAAGCTGCCTTAAACATGTAAAGGTTAACTGCAAATATAACGTTCAAGCAGTCTTGGACAGCTAATATAGGGTGTTCCTCCAACTGGGGGGTTTGGTGGCAAACTAACAAACCTCACCATAACAAAGTAACATGTTATAAAAATGGTACACAGGGCCTGAACTTGGGAAACATTCTTTGGGATGGTGTGGGCAACAGAAAATGGAATGATATTTGGAACTTGGAATGTCAGTAATCTCTGTAGGTCAGGTTCACTGAAAGCAGCAGAAAGGAATTCAAGACATGTACGTTCAGCGTAGTTTATCATACCTCCAACCTCCTTCCTGGATCCTTTTCACTGCTAACTCCCTTCACTGTTACCAGCATCACTTCCATTCTCCTGAGCATCTGATGTGCTGCTTCCTCAAATGATGTTATCTCCTGGGTAAGAGGAGAAGTGACTGTCTCCTTCTGTCCTTTTGAGGTACGTGGAGTCGGCTGTGGTGGACTTACAGCTGTTAACGTTGGATGGACCGGTGATGTGGACCCCTCACTGCTTGTTGTAACTGCCCTCTGTGATGTAGCAGGATGAGGCTTTTCTCTGTGTTTGCTGACATAAGCTTCCTTTCGTGAAGAAAGTATCGCCTGAAAAATGTTGAACATTTATACATGAAATACTTTTAATTGAACACAATTCCAATATTTACATCATATTAAAATTCATATGCAGTAAGAGAAAGTAACTTAAGTCAGAACTTAAAATATTATGATTAGTAATCAATTAATTGAATATGTGTACTTCACTTATGCCACTCTCTATAATAAACTTATTTGGAGACACACTCTGATCGCATATTTCCCTTCACTGCACCCACCTTGTCGAAGTGTTGCATAACTAGATGACCAAGAGATGGACTCTCATCATCTGAGCTTGAACTGTCATTCAGTTCAAGAGGAGGTTCACCATCATCAGAAAACTCTACAACATCATCAGTCTCTTTGTCACTGCCATAGAAACTGTTGAAGTCATCATCCAGCACTGGACAGGTGTCTCTTAACTCTACTGCAGCAGCGTTACAAGAAGTATCAGGGTCACTAAAGTTACCAATTATCTTGTAGGTTTTAGACACTTCAATTTCCTTTTTAAGAATTACTTCTTTTATATCAGGAGATGTGCTATGTTCAGTTCTGTGTCCATCTTCTGTGACTGCAAACTGTGCAGTTCTACCCACTATTTCCACACAGTTGTCAGCATGTGAGTCCTGTCTGTTAGTGGTGTCTAGAATTATGCACTCAGATTCACGCCATGCAGTTACAGTTGTCTCCTCTGTTTTGTTGACTCTGTCTGTCATCTGAAGGCAGAGTGAAGGTGGGATATCACTTGGGCACATGGCTGGAGTTGGTGGAGGAGTTGGGGGTGCATGCATTTCAATGCAGCAGCCAGGAATGGACACCTTAGGTGGGGACTTGCTCAGTTTTTCAATTGATTCTGTTAGAAGCTGAGTTACATGGAGACATGCTGTTTGATCACTACTAGCAAGTGCACTCACCCTGATAATTTCTTCATCTGATAATTGTTGAGATGGTTGTGGTCCTTCTTTCTTTGGTGACAACCTGGCTATCTTTTTGTTAGAGATAATGGTATCAAAGTCCTCCTCTTCATGCTGTTCAGCACCTGCCTCAACATCATACAGTTTTAATGTTGATGGTCTCTTCCTTCTGTCCCCTTGAACTGTAGCTGATTTAACAGCTGATTCAGTATCAGTCTCCGGTGCTGATTCTTCAGGTTCCGTTTCAGCTTCCTCAATGATTTCTACCATTTCAACAGACTGGGGGCCAAAATGCACTGTTGTTTCCATAATTCTGCTGGGATAGACCACATGTTCAATGGATTCCATGGGAGTGACTACTGACTTTACAATTTCTATTGCTTTTACCTCCACCATTTGGCAAGGATCTGCTTCTTGATGGGAGCCTACATAATCTACCTCTGTAGTACAGGTCACAAGAGTGTTAGTTGACACTTGAGAGAACAGCATACTGTCCTTTGCCAAGCAAAATGTATCCATGTCGTCAGCATCTTTCACTGCCTGTGCAGAAGATTCTAATGTTTTCACATCATCCCCACAGCCTTGCTCTACATAAGCTTCTGTTTCAGTTACACTGCCCATTCTTCTACATTCCTCAGCTTCATCCTGTTTATTTACTCTTCTTGGCACTTCTGTTGTCTGTAACACATCTGGTACTACACTCTCATTTTGCCTGACCTCTGTGACATCATAACTCTTAATTCCTGGATTCTGTCTTTCTCCTTCTACTGATGGTTCAAATTCCATTTGTTCCTCAGGTCTTTCTGGTATGCCATCTACCATACATCCAGCTTCTCCATTCTGAATTTCTGCAACTTCAGCATGGTCTAACAGATCTTCAAATACAGGATTCAGATAGCCAATACATTCTTGCTCTATCATTTCATGTACACTAAACATACTTTTTAAACTTTCTTCAGGTGGAAGAGTATCATGTTCATTCTGTGCAACCAAAGGCAATTTTGGTGCAACATGCTCTTGTGGTTCTGTCACAGATACATGGCCCTTTTCTTCCGAAACTAGAAATAAAATTTCTTGTGGCTCTCTCCCCCTGGAATCTCCAGCTGAGGGTGTAGTTTGCATGTCAGTTGCTAAAGCAATATCACTAGCAGTAACAGAAGGACTCTTGGCCAAAACAGTAACTTTCTGAGTCCAAACCTGTAAAAATAAGGTTCATGCCACTTTTATCTTACTCACAAAACATGAACCTTAAATTTCTCGCAAGAAATAATTTTTATATTACAAAGCTAGGCCTTTTATGATTGTCATAAACTGTATAGAATACAAAATACTTCTGGCCAGTTTGCAGGTTTACTTTCTAATAGGGTTAAGTGTAATGAAATGATATTCTAATAAGTTGGAATTATGACCCCATGATTTACCACAATATTGATGGAAAGGCTGTGTATGAAATATGGCATGCAGAGTAAGCTGTAGAATGTGTTCGTTCGCCATCACCAACCGTGCAGTGCAGGAAATTCATAAGAACCATTCCAATTACCAGGTCAAGAGTCTTACAAGCAAATGGTATTCAAGACAACAGTCGAGTTCTAAGTGTTATACACGTTCAGTTCATGTCCAACTCTGCAGTGAACAAGGCCATATATTATCCATCTCTAAATCTGAAAAACCCCCCTCCCTTTTTCTTTTTACTGCAAGCAATGTTAAAAAATTAATGGCTAATGACAAACTTGCATGGAGATCAGGGAGAGAGACCAATTCCAGATTATTATTCAGCCCATCTGACTGTCACATAAGATATAATGATGTCTTTACAGAGCAGTTAATTCACACCACATATACTTCAGTCACCTGCACCATGGGAGACTGCAACACACCCAGGCCCTCCATGTAACAGCAAGAGGCCAGAAACGTTACCAACATTGTGCAAAAACCACAAGCAACCAGTTCACCAGTCAACAAGCAAGATTCTTTAGTTTTGGTCCACAGAGACAGAAACACATACATATTGCCGCACACTAATACTAAACAAATACATCATAACCAAACACTACAAACTGGGAAAAGAGGTACACTGAACCAGTGTTCACAATACACACAGATGCCGTGTTAAAGGGATGATGTCATTACCAGCAGCCATTACATTCAAAATCACAGAACAATCAGACTAACAAAACTTCACAAGTGCATAATATGATGTTACAATGTGTCATTATTTTGTTAAAATAATCATCAGTTTCCAGCTCCTGTGCAGATAAAGCCTTTGAATATGGTGCAGTACCAGGATAATTGACAGTTGAAGAGAATGAATATAGGAACATGTTACAACTTAAGAAATCACACAAGAAAGTGACGGTACAAAGCACACGTAACAAGTGTCACTTTCTGTCCAGTACAATATTAGTCTGTTCTGTTACATATGTGTCAAAATGTTCACTTGGCAGACCTCACTAGTGAGATAACTAAGGCTGTGTCCTGTGTGCCAGCATCCAGCATACAAGCACTTGCACACGTTTCCTCTTTGTGTCCTGTGTGGCAGCTGCTGGCCAGTAGCACAATCTGTTTCTGCTGGAGAATTATGCCTTCAAATTTGATATAAGTGGTACAAAGAGGCAAAGCAAAAATTGTACACTTAGAAGCTTCAGAAATAAGAGCTACTGTAATGCATACTTGGCACCAACATGTCCAATATTCCTCATTGCTGCCACCCACTCCCAATGACCAGAGAGCAGCAGACAGACAAGCTTGGTTGCTGCTTCCTACCACAGCATCCATTTTAAACACACGCATGCTACACGCTACAACACAGGACAGCCCCTTTACATAAAAGTTTGTCTGGGCAAGTGAGTGTGCGCAAGGAATCACGTGCAGGCTGGACGCTGGCATGGGGGACATAGCCTAAGATATCAAGACATTCCACAGCAGTCCTATAAAGTGATGCAATCTTAGGATTTGAGATTCTCAAAGTGGTATTATGACTACGGTCCTCTAGGTTGAAACATCTTCAGGGTACCCTGAAGACAGAGGCAGCAGATCCCATAAAAATATTGGAACCTATCAACCAAACTACTCAGTGTCATATTCCCAAAAAACAGGGTCTTTATAATAAATCATATTCTGATATTCCATCACATATCATTATTAATGCAGCAAATCGAAATTTGTTCTGCAGTTTCACAATGGTTCAAGATACGATCCCACTGAAACTACCGATCCTTCCGTTTAAGAGAAACCACACTGGTTAAAAAGAGGGATTATAACATGCACAGTACATCACAAATACATGCATTTCATACATGTGTATTGAGACCCAATTTAACAGTGTGTCCATACTTATAGTAAAGTATTCAAACTTTGCTAGTTCATAACAGTTAGGGCTAAAACAACAAATTAAACCAAAAAAAAAAAAGTCAAGGCTTTACCTTCATCCTTATTTACATTCAATATGAGCCCCATTCACTTTGCATTACTCCACTCTGTGTTCTTATTCTTGCCACACCCCACTCAGAACATCTTACATTATGGGGACACTGGTCTTGGGGTATGACAATGGACTCACCATTCTGAGTTCCAAGCTTATCCCCAGTTGATGTGTGTGTGTAGATTCTGTTCACAGATTAAAATCTTCACCTCAACCAAAGATAAAAGTTTGGGAATGTGAAAAATAACGCAAGGACACCCTACGGTTTGGGGCCCATGGTAAGCTGTACGTCCCATCACCCAACCACCATTCTCATGACCACCATATGAGTAGCAACAGAAACCTCCCTGTGGATGCCCTCATCTAAGAAATGGATTCAAGATCTTAGCTTAGGTGAGCAAGAGCCTGAATTGTCACAGAATCCACGTCTGGAGCCACAAGAAACCAACCACACATGTAGTTACAGGCTCATATATATATATGTTCTTTCTTTCAAGTGGTCCATGAGAGACTGCCAGGCACTGTTCATAAGGAACGAATTGTGTACTTCCCATGATAATCAGAAGAAGAGTTTGGAAGAATTTGACACATTAGTCTTTGTACCTGTGTCTCTTAGACATTTACCTGTGAGATGAACAAGAAGTGATATGAAGTGCGAAAAAACTGACCACATGCGACATATAAAGCCAGAAGTCAGAGACACTGTAGAGTATGTGACTCCACGTTCTCACTTAAGTGTGGCAATCGCAATATCATTGAGACATGCGGAGTAAAAAGTGGGCCTCCCACTTAAGTTCAGTAACAACACACATAAAACTTCCTAGCTTATCTTTCATTGTATGTTTCCAGCACTAATTGTTACAAAAGAGCAAAGTCTGAATACCACGATACAACATTATGGCTACACTGTATATTATGCACAACACTGCAGAAATTAAACACTATGTACATGAAATGTACTGATCATAAAATATTGATCCTATTAAACTCAAATATGTATGTAAAACATATTATTCAACCTTCTCAATATAAATGAGCTACTTAGGAAGTAATATTAACCCTTCACATAACTTAATAATCCATGTTGCCAAACTTTGACTGAAATTATATTTGGCTTATATACCATGTTTTAGTAAAAATTTGCAGTTTCATAAAAATCTGTATATTCTACATGTGCCAGGACAGAAGCAAACAGACTTGTACCTATGCCACGCAAATACAGTATCTGCACAAGAAATGTTTTACACTACATCATACATAATTATATATCATTACATATGCTGATCTTACAAACTTTCACAGGTAGCTTAAATTTTTGTACACAAATATTTGGAAGAAACAAAAACTTTAACATTAAAAAAAAATTTATCACATTATAAGTAAGAAAATATGTAAGCTGTAACTGAAGTAAAGCAATTTCAGATCCATTTCTTGCATACAGTTCTGATAAAGTGTAAGAAATCACAAAAAGCATTTGCTGTATTCAGCACATAAGGACAGGTCTTCTCAACAGCTCAGATTACAGTACTCTGGGTGATGACAATGTGCAGTTTTATATGTATGTAAACACCAGAGCTTTGTAAGGACAAGTTAGAAGTGTGAATGTGGTCAGATCATGTAAGCAGAGTGATTTGAAAACTGTCATTCAGAATCATGGGATGAAGCAAGACACGTGCCAGTACAGTCCAACAGAAATGGTGATTAGGAAGATGGCCGCTTCCAGGGCCACTGCAAACCGGCAAGTGGGACGTTAACAAAATGGCTTCCTTAAGGGCCCACAATAGTGCCACAATAGGAATACAGAGTTGTGAGAACAACCCTTCCTTTGGTGACCCCACAGATGGGAAGTAGGAAATTCAGAAAAGTAGGTTCCAAACACTTCAATCCTGAAGGTGAGGACAGCATGTTCCCCTGAAAGGCTGGCATCTACCTATCAGACTATATGGTGTTGCAACTCAGACTACACACAAACCACTGTGAAAATCTGAACCCTTATACTAAATCTAAACAATTGAAACCTGTATTACATACAGAATACAGAATAAGAAGCTCGTCTGTTGGTCTGACAGACACCAGAATTAGTGTCAAAGTTCAGCAAAAACACATATCACACTTACACTAAGCAGGTCAGATCAACATAGTTTTCTGATCTATAAAGCATAATTATGAGAAGTAATATGAGAAGTAATACTTACTTTCAATAGAAATGGTCCAGAACAAAACATAACTTTCACAAAACAGAAAATAAAATATTCTGAGAGAGAAGAAAAAATAAAAAATATATCAAATGCCAGTCCCAAATTAAAGGAAAGAGACTCTGCCTCAGACAGCTAAACAGCCATACCGTGCACAGTGAAATCTCTGTCCATCATTTTTAGGAACTGTAGAAAAAAAGATAGGCACAAATCACTGGGTATTGATCAAATTCCAGCAGAACTGATTAAAGCAGGATGTAGGACAATTCGTTCTGAGATCCATAAACTTCTTAATTCTATTTGGAATAACGAGGAATTGCCTGAGCAGTGGAAGGAGTCAATCATTGTACCTATTTATAAGAAGTGTGATAAAACAGATTGCAGTAATTATCGAGGCATATCACTTTTGTCAACCACATACAAAATTCTATCCAACATCCTTCTGTCAAGGTTAACTCCATATGCAGAGGAAATTATTGGGGAGCATCAGTGTGGATTTAGACGTAACAGGTCAATTACTGATCATATATTCTGCATTCGTCAAATACTTAGAAAAAATTGGAATACAGTGAGGCAGTGCATCAGCTATTTATAGACTTCAAGAAAGCCTATGATTCAGTTAGGAGGGAGGTCTTGTATAAGATTCTCACTGAGTTTGGTATCCCTATGAAACTAGTGAGGCTAGTAAAAATGTGTCTAAATGAAACCTATAGCAGAGTCCGGGTAGGCAAACATTTGTCTGACACATTTCCTATTAAGAATGGTTTGAAGCAAGGAGATGCTTTATCGCCATTGCTTTTCAACTTTGCTCTGGAATATGCCATTAGGAGGGTTCAGACAAACCGGGAGGGCTTGAAATTAAATAGTACACATCAGCTTCTAGTTTATGCTGATGATGTTAATATATTGGGCGGAAGCGTATATGCTATAAAAAAAAACACAGAAGCTTTAGTAGTCGCTAGTAAGGAGATTGGTCTAGAAGTAAATGCTGAGAAAACTAAGTACATGATCATGTCTCGAGATCAGAATGCAGGAAAAAATCACAACATAAAGTTAGATAATAAATCCTTTGAAAGGGTGGAACAGTTCAAATATTTGGGAACAACCCTAACAAATCGAAATTCCATTCAGGAAGAAATTAAGAGCAGATTGAAGTCGGGGAATGCTTGTTATCATTCGGTGCAGGATCTTCTGTCTTCCAGCTTGCTATCCAAAAATACAAAGATTAAGATATACAGAACTATAATTTTGCCTGTTGTTTTGTATGGGTGTGAAACTTGGTCTCTCACACTGAGGGAGGAACATAGGCTGAGGGTGTTCGAGAATAGGGTGCTGAGGAGGATATTTGGGCCTAAGAGGGACGAGGTAACAGGGGAGTGGAGAAGACTACATAACGAGGAACTTAATGATCTGTACTCATCACCAAATATTATTCGGGTGATCAAATCAAGAAGAATGAGGTGGGCGGGGCATGTAGCATGTATGGGTGAGGGAAGAGGTGCATACAGGGTTTTGGTGAGGAGACCTGAGGGAAGGAGACCACTTGGAAGACCCAGGCGTAATGGGAGTATAATATTAAAATGGATCTTCAAGAAGTGGGATGGGAGGGGGGCATGGACTGGATTGACATGGCTCAGGATAGGGACAGGTGGCGGGCTCTTGTGAGTGCGGTAATGAACCTTTGGGTTCCATAAAACGTGGGGAGTTTCTTGACCAGCTGAGGACCTGTTAGCTTCTCAAGAAGGACTCTGCTCCATGGAGTTAGTTAGTTAGTTAGTTAGTTAGTTAGTTAGTCGGAGAAAAGATAAAGGCAGCAAAACTACAGTTGTGGGAAAGCATTAAAGTGTCAGAAACACAAGAAAACAATCAAATGAGAATTTTACATTTTTGCACCAATGCCTGCAAAAATAATAAACGAATAAAAAGTTACTTTAATGCCTGTGTACAAATCACCTCTATCCTAATGAAACCTGTAACCTACAATTGTGTAACTGAAACCTTATGTTTAATATCAAACTTCCAATTCGAAGTTCAGAATGTTCTGTTTCACATGCTTGCCTCTGCTGTCTGTTTTTTAAGCAGCATGACCTCAGTAAAACTCAGCACTAGTTCCCCACTAGCAGTTCCTCACTTCTCCCACCACCCTGATGATTATCACGAAGCTCATCGATGTTGGAAATGCAGCAAGTTGCAAGCTCAGTGTCTGAAGATATGTAAGGACTGAAGTTAACATCCTTCTCAGTGACTGAGCCACTCAGTCACTGAAGATTCAATACTGCAGTGCAAGTCCAAGTTGGCTTCTCTGTCAAGGTCATGCCCATAACTGACTAAAACAATCCACAATTGTTAACTGCATGACTTGCTGATGGCAGTGCAGACAGTATGTTACTTCATTTCATGCCACATATTTCCAGAGGCTAACAATGATTTGCTTACTGTAACTTCCATCCATGGTGGAAAGACCTTGGTGATTAATCTTTATGAACTGAGAGCATTAGTTTGTTAGTGTAAGTTGGTAACAAATTAAATGAATGGGAAATTATTTAAGATTTGGTGTGAAAACATATAAAACGGGTGCAAAAATTTGTTGCATCAAGAACTTCTCATGCTTCTTAGGTGGTAAATCCTTTTAAATGGGAAACATATTAAAAAGGTAATGTATACGTTAATCATGTGGGAAAATCTGATACTAAGCTATTCTGACATCTTGGGTGGGAAAGCTTCTAAAGCAAGGTCATCTTAAGCAGGCTTCACTGTAATTGTACACTGTTTACAGGCATGACTTTTAGAAACATCATGAACTTAATAATACTTGCATGAAAGCAAACACATAGGAACAATTAGTAGCAGTTTCACTGTATTTCATGGTGGACAATATTAAGAAGGTAAAATTATTTAAAATCAGAACTGTGAAACAGACTACACCATATCCATTAAAATAAAAAACTTAGTGGTGAATAACCACTTGTAATATCCTCTGCACAAAAATAGAATTATATTTCTATTGGTATAATTGTCCTAGGCCCAAATAGGTCACACATTTGAATTGTAAAGCAGCTGAAGAAACTCTCAGACACAAGTTAAATGGCAGGTATGCTTGTGGATGATATAAGTTGTATAAGAAAAAGAATATTAAAAAAACACACAGGTGATCAGAAAGATCTACTTTGTACACCAGTCACAAGTTGGTTATCATACTTCACAAACTCTGCTTCCACTTGATTCTAGCTGCAATTACCATCACAAAAGTCTCATCATATTACCGTATATTCTCGAATCTAATCCGCATCCGAATCTAATCCGCACTCAGGTTTTGGCGATTTCTTAAACGAAAAAAAGTTAGTTCGCGATTCTAATCCGCACCTTTCCTTCAACCACCCCTTGCCCACGGGGCGACTGATTGAATAATATTGGATGTTACCAATGCGTTAAAATCCGACGCTATGCCTGTGGCCGATGAGTCATACCGATAGAGGCGGGGCCTTTCTCAACAGACGTGCGCAATCTCGTCTGAAGCCAGCTGAGCTTTAGTTGTTGAAACGTGGGAGGTGCTTGTTCCAATTTGTCGTGTACCGTAGTTATGGAAGAGGGACACCTGAAATCTAAACGACTCTCATATACGGCGAAGTTCAAACGTGAAGTTATTCGGTGCGCAGAGGAGAATGGAAACCGCAAAGCCGCTGCAATTTTTGGAGTTGATGAAAGCAACGTTCGACTATGGCGGAAACACAAGGCAGCGATGACATTGTATGGGAGGACGATGTTGAAGATAAAGATGATAGTGACTGGGTGGAGAGCACGGATAACGATTCAGTTATGAGTGATGACGGCGAGTCTGATGAATAATAAATTATAATAATAAATAATAAAGTAATAGATTATTGTATTGTATTGTTCTTACGGCACGTACAGCAGCTCAATCATTTTTCCAAAATCCAGCTCTAGACCGCGAATCTAATCCGCACGCGAATCTAATCCGCATCTGATTTTTTAGCCCTCTAAAACTGTAAAAAGTGTGCGGATTAGATTCGAGAATATACGGTATTTCTTCAGTAAAATAACTTTTCTGGGATTATGTACTCCCACCGACACTCTTATTTACTGACACCTTGTTTACATACAAGACACTATTACTTACATGAATCCTGTGCAAAATGTCTCCCCAGCGGTAATTCAGCTGAATTAGTTGAGGTTCTATAATCACCCTCAGTTCTTGCTGATGCCCATGAGCAGCCATTAACTCCATAGCTGCCTCTTTCAGTGCCATCACATCACTTTTACGTGCACACATAGAATTCTGCAATACCTAAATAATCATTTTACTGGTTATGAAGAATGTTTTTGACACATGGCATGAAAACATGTGCTATAATTTGGAGGACAAAGAACTTTCATACACATTATTTACAGTTTTATGCCTACACTGATCTTAATGTTAAATTACTTCAAATACAAATCAGTTGTTACAGAGTTAATGAACAATGCAGATACACTAACTTAACAACTCCACAAAGCAGAATAAGGAAGATCCCTTCCTATGAAGCTAAGAGTTCCTAAGCTAGTAAAGAAATTCCCCACCCTCTATGGAACCCGACAGCTCATTACTGTCCTCACTGGAGCCTACCACTTGCCCACATCCTCAGCCAGATGACTCCAGTCCACCACCTCCCACCCTGACTCTTCAAGATTCATATTATCCTCCCATCTACATCTAAGTCCTACAAGCAGTCTCCTTCCTCCACATTTTCCCATAAAACTTTGTATTTATCTCTCTTCTCTCCCATGCACATGCATTCTCAGTTCCACACAATGCCTTTTTAAGCAACATTCAACATTGATCAAAATCACAAGAGTGTTCATGTCTGTGGGTTCTACTACATTTCATTCACTACATACTCACCTTGCACTCTGAAATGTGTTTCTCTGAAATCTGATCTCTAGCCACATCATTCAGTTTATTCACATTTTCCTCCATCTCATTCAACCACTGATTTATTTCTGCCACTGAAGAGTTGACTTCCTCAAGCTTGCTTTTAGCTGCAGTCACAGTTTCCTTATTAACATGGAACAAGTAAAAACAAGAACATACAGCTCACTATTTATAACCTATTTCTACTTTCATCCAACATTTCGCTTTTTATTTGATGCAGTGCACTTACCTCCATGTTCCTCAACCTTGCATCCAGTCTCTCACACTTCTTGATCGTGTCATTCACTCTTTCTTTCAATACTTCCAAATAAACTGGATCACAAAGGGCAGAAAATGTTTTATATGATGACTTTATATCCTCTTTCACAAGGCTCCACTTTGGAATATCTTCCTTCAATGTTTTCTGTTAATAGAGAAGAAATAAGCAAAATTTCCCAAGCTACAAACATTAACCAGAACTCACATGGAAATAATAAATCATACCTTCAGATATGTAATTTGTAAATCCAGATTTGTATATAATCCTCCTGTGGTTTCAAATGCATCTAGCTGAGCTTCCACCCTGTCAATCCACTCATTCAAAGCTGGAATCTCTCTCTGCAAGTTCCTTGACAATCCCAAAGCTGAGTCTAATGCAGCTTTAGCTTCAGTTATTTGAGAACCCAGCTAGAAAAATTAACAAAACAGTTTATATGTATGATTTGAGATTTCTAAGGTGAGGACTATGCTGGTTTACTGTCTTCCACAAAGTGAAGTTGTGTATTTTACATTGTATTTACCGTGCATCTTATGACAATCAAAGTTGTTTATTTTCACACCAACTTATACACATTACCTTATAATATTAATAATTTTATTTTTATTTTGCCCCTATATGGTGTTTTGAGACGCCACAATACGTATAGGGGCAAAATAAAAATAAAATTATTAATATTATAAGTTAATGTGCATAAGTTGGTGTGAAAATAAACAACTTTGAAGTTGTGTATGTTATAGTGGCCTACACAAAGACTCAGCAAACCTGCAACATGCTTAATATAGCTAGAACAATGGCAGAATTCTACAACAGCAGTCACACACAGCCAACGATGACATCTGTTCACTCTGTGATGGCCTTTATTGGTACAAACATCAAGTACCTACATGCTTTTCAATAAACATCAATTAATTCTGTCCTTTTAATTAATTTTGATTATGCCTGGCTTGGGTGACAGATTGTAAAGAAAGAAGGAAAAATAATGTCTCACACATCAGAAACAAACTGTCTACAAGAAACAGGGGCTACATACTGTATAACTTCCATTCCATAGCACAGGAATATTACAACAAACATGCTTCCCCTACCTTCCCACTAGCCTATTCCTTATCCTCCAATGCAGGCAATCATGTTCCAACCAACACATCCGGTGCTTCAAACAGCAACTGAACATGATCCAGGCACAAATTACAGTAATATCTGTTTCCATAAAACAGAGTGGCCCATCCTGTACCTAAATTTACCACGTCCTTTTCGCGCATGGCCTGCTCATCTAATTCCTCTGAAAAGTCAGTGCACTTCTACTCCGCCAAATGACGTTACATCCCAGAGGACAACCATCTACATGGTCACTGTTGTGAGAAACCTCATATCTCAAGACTGATTATTTGTATCTAACTCTTCCACAGTATCAAAACAAGTTACCATTATCCTGCAGTTCTGTAATTTTGACATCCAAAAGAACTGCCTGGTTAAATCTATGCAATAATATGCAATGGTATAAACAAGCATAAGATTAGTAATGCTTTAGTCACTACAAATCTAACATGTACAAAAGCCCTAACAATTTAGCTTCTGTCATTATCCTGCCCACAAACAGCAAGTCATTGGATATGTATGTCATGGTAATAATTACTGAAGACAAGACTCTATTCTTGGACTGCTTGACCCTGAAGATAAAGGTAAAGTTTAGATAAGTTCTCCCTAGAACAGGCCACGAAAGCCCAGAGGGGGAGTAGAGGTATAGCTCTTCTCTTTCTTTAACCCTGGCACTAGATGAGGGTGGGTGGTCAACTCCATGCCCCGGCCGCTTTACCCCTGGGAAAGAGACCAGTACCCATTATATAGGAGGCTGGGTGGGCCCCAGTGCCGGTCTGGATGGGTGCGGAAAATGTCGCCCCCACCAGAATTCAATCCCTGGACCTTCCAGCTCGTAGCAAGTCACTATACCAACTAATCTATCCTGAAGGTGAAACACTTATCATGCTTTGAAATGCCAGTAACTGTTTACCAATTCACATGGCATAACATCCCAGAAGACTGGAATCTTTACAATAAACACCATTCTCTACATTACAAATTTGTACATACATTTATCTGTAGACACCATAAAATCATTAATAATGTAAACATGTAAATTAAGCAACAAAATATGAATAACTCTTAAAAGCATCTATACATTGATGACTACATTTTTATACAACCCTTTAAAGTGTGTTATATATATATATATATACACTAACTGGTTAATAGGGGAGTAACAGCACTGTCAAGAAGCACTGTATGATAGCTGCAATTGGAGTAAGAGCACTGTCAAGAAGCACTGTATGATAGCTGTAATTGGAGTAAAAGCACTGTCAAGAAGCACTGTATGATAGCTGCAATTGGAGTAAGAGACCTGTCAAGAAGCACTGCATGATAGCTGTAATTGGAGTAACAGCACTGTCAAGAAGCACTGTATGATAGCTGTAATTGGGGTAAAAGCACTGTCAAGAAGCACTGTATGATAGCTGCAATTGGAGTAAGAGCACTGTCAAGAAGCACTGTATGATAGCTGCAATTGGAGTAAGAGCACTGTCAAGAAGCACTGTACGATAGCCGTAATTGGAGTAACAGCACTGTCAAGAAGCACTGTATGATAGCTGTAATTGGGGTAAGAGCACTGTCAAGAAGCACTGTATGATACCTGCAATTGGAGTAAGAGCACTGTCAAGAAGCACTGTATGATAGCCGTAATTGGAATAACAGCACTGTCATGAAGCACTGTACAATAGCTGTAATTGGGGTAAGAGCACTGTCAAGAAGCACTGTATGATAGCTGTAATTGGAGTAACAGCACTGTCAAGAAGCACTGTATGATAGCTGCAATTGGAGTATGAGCACTGTCAAGAAGCACTGTATGATAGCCGTAATTGGAATAACAGCACTGTCAAGAAGCACTGTACGATTGCTGTAACTGGGGTAAGAGCACTGTCGAGAAGCACAGTATGATAGCTGCAATTGGAGTACAAGCACTGTCAAGAAGCACTGTATGATAGTGTAATTGGAATAAGAGCGCTGTCAAGAAGCACTGTATGATAGCTGTAATTGGAATAAGAACACCGTCAAGAAGCACTGTATGATAGCTGTAATTGGAATAAGAGCATCGTCAAGAAGCACTGTATAATAGCTGTAATTACAAGAAACAAACAAAAACACTGGTATTTATTTCTTCAAAGCATAAGTTACACACAATATATTGGTGAACTACATGCTGCACACCCACATCCACAAAATTTTGTAATGTGCGAACTTACTCATATTATCAGAACAAAAGCTTGTACCTTGTTGTACAGTTCCTTTAAAGTATCTATCCTTGCTGAGAACTTCTGAGGATCTGGAACAGCTTTGTCTTCCACCAGCTTTCGGCCTGATTTTATTATGCTTTCCACTTCTCCCTTTATATCACTCAATGTATGATAAAATCTCTGTAAAATAAAATTATTTTATGATCATCAAAATTAATCGCCTGTTTCTCCTTTCATCAAACCCAACTTCATTCATAACCTGCAAACTCTCGGACCACAAAACTTCAGCTGGTCAGACTGCAATTTCAGAGAAACTAAACTAAACTAAACTAAACTCACTCACTCACTCCATGGAGCAGAGTCCTTCCTGAAAAGCTAACAGGTCCTCAGCTAGTCAAGAAATTCCCCGCACTTTATGGAACCCGAAGGTTCATTACTGCATTCACAAGCACCTGCCATCTGCTCCCATCCTGAGCCAGATCAATCCAGCCCATCTCACCTCTTGAAGACCCATTTTAATATGATCCATCTATGCCTAGGTCTTCCAAGTGGTCTCTTTCTCGCAGGTCTCCCAACCAAAACCCTGTATGCACCTCTCCTGTCCCCATGTGTGCCACATGCCCCACCCATCTTATTCTTCTTGACTTGATCACCCGAATAATTTTTTGTGAAGAGTACAGCTCCTAAAGCTCCTCGTTATGTAGTCTTCTCCACTTCCCTGTTACCTCGTCCCTCTTAGGCCCAAATATCAGTTATTTACAGGCAGTTCTCGTTTTATGCCAGGGTTACGTTCCTGAAAAATTTCGCGCAAATCAAACACAAAATTACCATTTAAAACAATGTATTTCCTGGGGGTTAGGGGACTGACAACCTCATCCTATAAGGTGTATGACTATACCACTAGTGGACATACGGACCTGTAGAGTATATATGTATTGTATATACAGTATATATACATATCTATACAGTATACAAACATTTCTAGACAATATATTTATTTATATCTAATGCAATAAAAATGTATGCTACTCAAGTCCATAGTTTTTTGGTATAGTTCATTCGTACAGGACTGAGGTAGTCTTGCTACACAAACAAACAGTTTAGTTCCTGACTTAGCACTTTCTTTAATTCTATTGACATTATCATGAATTGTATGTCTGCTACTATGAGCGAGTCTAACATTACGGCATATATCAACAATTCGTTCACCTTTTTCAAGTCGGCTTATTACGTCTAATTTCTCTTCAATACTGATTGTCTTTCACCGATATTTCACTTGGACTGCACTAGGTGATGTAGATTTGTTTCTCACTCATATTGGTAAGAAACGCCAATGCTGTTCATGAAGAAACTAAATGAGCTGCGTGGTTATATCACCAACATAATCGATCCTTACACGTGACCGATGGCGTGAGAATGGCGTCACTTCCTGCTAGCCTCCTACAGAATATAAGCAGGACAATGGATCGTCTATACCAAATCGCGTTAAACCGAAAATTATCGTGTAAATTTGAAAAGTGGTGTAAATTTTCAAGTCATGTTAAAGCGAAATCGCGCAAAACGAAACTGCATAAAACGAGAACTACCTGTATTTGGAAAATCAAACATTCCCAATACATGCAAAAAAATACAAATTTTAACACCTCAAAGCTTGTACTATGATCCATGAAGCTTTTGAGGCAATTGGATGAAACCTGTTAGACTAGAAATTAAGGATATCTATAGTCACTTTGAATGCTGCATAATACCATGCAGTGCTTCAGCTGTCCTTCTATTCCTTCAGGGTCATCAGAAGCAAGTTCTAGCAAACAAGTTGCCTCCTCCACACCTCTAAGCTCTCTCAATGCTCGTGCAAGCCGAGGCTCCAAATTTGATGGGGAACGGAATCTCTGGAACTTAAGCTGGACTTCTGAGAAGCGTTTCTGAAAAACATAATGAGTTATCAAGACTACTGTCTTCTGAGTTGTAATACTGTGTAGTTTGGTAGGTGGGTACCAGCAATTCCTTTACCCTGGAGCTGGGGAATAGGTTCCTCCATCCATAAAACTAAATCATGTTAAATCCCAAAAGGCCATAATTTCGGTACTCACCACGTGACAACTTCAAACCTCACATCATAAATCATGCCATTGCAGTAAGTCACCCAGGTTCTAAAATTCTGTAAAGCAATTCATGTACAAAAGGCTTACCTGCAGAAGGAGCATCTGCTCCTGTAGTCTGGCAGCAGCTTCATGCTTTCCTGCACATGTATATGTCTTCACCTGCTCTTCCATTTCCTTCAGTGTGCTTTCTTGGGTATCAAATTCTTCAACAAGTCTCTGTACATACCACAACAGTGTAATTTAAAACTCTTGTATCATTTACCCATGTACTCTTCATTGTAGTGGTATACAAGCTTGACTGAACAGGACATGAACGTCACATTTGTAAAGTTTACATTAAGCTTATGAGTATAACAAGGTGTATTTAGGAAACCTGAATTGTCTAAACTGTGTTTAGTTAGTAAGTATTCCATTCAACAAGATGCAATTTGACTGGCCCTAACTGTTTTATACTCTTCCCTTGCTAGCACAGAAACACCCATGAATATGAAAGGCAAGACAGGGAAGAGAATAGTGTTCAATCAGCATTCAAACCATACATGGAAGTTAAAACAACACATAACCAAATGCAAACCAAAACCAAATAGCAAATAGGTATCCAAGAACAGCTGAAGCTATAACAAGAAATTATACCACTAGATAAAAGTTATTTTTGTTGCAAACGTTTTCAATGTATGTGGAGTCTGCTACACTAAATATCATTCAGATTACAGTAGTCTGAGGTATGACAACGCACAATATACCCATGTTTTCGAAGAATTTGCTACCTCATTCTTCTACCCAAACATGGAGAGAACAATGTCTCCTAAAATGTCTACCATGCTGCACGGAATCACATCCCACAAGATCGTAATCTTAACACTCACTGCTCTAAGAAACTCAAATGTCATAATTTTTTAGAATAAATTGCAGAACAGCATTTAACAAATCAGAAAACTCCAGCAGCTGAATGCCAAAATATATTGAGACATGAGTACAGCTGCAGTCTACATGTATGAGTATATCACTTTGGCTGCGCAAACAGCTACTGTTCATCTAACAGCTTCAGGATAAGCATAATTTATCTTGGCACTCCTAAGCACTTACCACAATTACAACTATGACTTTTGTTGCACTATGACATTTACAAATTAATGTAGCAGACTGCTGAAAAAAAAAACTGTGAACAACTGGATGAAGAACATGCTTAAAATAAAATTACTGTACTGAAACTGCTGAGGAAAAACATGAGATTCTTGGGATATGGATACTGAGATCACTGACCCTGTCATCAGAGTAAACAGTGTGGCAACACACACCTGATCATCATCCGGTAAATCATCGGCGGTGAGGTCGTTTTCAACACGTGCTGTTAGTAGTGCATCTACATGAGTCACCCATTTCTGTAACTCTAGGATATGGCTTTCCGACTCCTGAGCCTCCTGGACAGAGCCCTCAAGCAATAGGGTACGATCCCTAGCCTACAAAGCAATATGCAATCAAGCTCTGGCCACTGCACGCTTTCAAATTGCAATGCAATGCAGAATGTACCGACAGTCATCACAAGGCACAGTAAGTATGATCCCAAGAACTGCAATGACCTTCATACACTAAAAACTTATTGGCTCCATTATTGTACTTATGGATATGCTACTGTTCTTTATAACAACAGTAGAAATTTTCATTTCTGTGTTTATTTAACAATGCTTTGTCACTTACAAAAGTTACATATAATCAGGTGAAATGAGAGCAAATGATAAATTAAATATTATTATGGCATATTTTAAGGTACTATTCCAGCATTTTCCTAGACAAACTGAACAACAGCATGAAAACCTCTTGTCAGGATAATCAGTCTCTAGAAAAAATTTTGAACATGGATCCTACACAATAAAACACAAGGGCAATAAGTAATATACCGTCATCTTTGTTAAACAAAACGTCCTCTGAAGTTTTTCAGAGAATGCTTTTTACCTAAAACTTGAACTTTTTATAAACTGTAATATGCCATGCTAACTCCTGCCTCTGACTTATCTACTGAGAAATGTTTCATCACATTGGAATCTGTAATACAAACACTAGAACAAGTCATAAACTTCCTACTTATGTTCTGGATAAAGAAGCAATGGGCTGGTTTTATACATTTTCTTGTCTGCAGTCACAATGACTCACTGTCACAAAATCAGAAATCACAAATGATCACTTTTCAATTGGGATCGCACAGTACTGCTGAACTTAAGTGAATGCAAAGACGTCTCATAAGCAAGAAAACATTTAATGTAAAGAACAGATGGACAAAAAAGTCATCAAACTATTCATGTTCTGTTTACAGAACAAGCAGAATCATGTACAAAAATGTCAGCGAAAAAAACATTCAAGCGTGAAGAGAATTTGCAATGTGATAAAAAAGATTATTAACCTTACAATATCGACTAGTTCCACAGACTTGTATTCAACCAATGAAAGGTGCCTTAGAGGAATTTACAGATACTGAATACTTGTGTTCAAAAACTAATACTTATCAGCACCAGCATTTTAAGACACGTTAGAATCCTTAAGCTGTTAATATAAACACTGCATCCATAAGCAGAGTTATTGCAGTATTTGTTCATGCAGTTATGAATATTATTAAGCTCATGCCCCCAAGAACGTGCTGTACAAACTGTTCTATATGGAACAATGGAACAACATTAACAGCAAGGAGCAAAGCAATATGATCCACAAGCACTAAACCCATGATCACTGTGGTTCAAGTAAGCACCATGTTTTCATCACTGATGATATTCCATTTTACTTTTTTAATCATATCATTGCAACCCATAACAGATCTCACACTTACACTAGCATCTTGTAAACTATTTGGTCAAAGCACCATACTGTCACACACAATACAAACTAAATTGTTGCCTCCACACAAAACATACAAAATTATGAACATCTGAATGTGTGTAATCTGTAAGAGAATTCTGTTAAGTTGCCTGCAAGCATACAAATTTACAAATTTATGAACAGGTATGTTACTACTGAACAATTAGTCCCATTCATTAGTAATTGCTTTAATAAGAAATTAATTAATCAGTTACATACTTGCCCATATAATGTTATTTTCCAAATACCGAATGCAAAAATTCACCTTAAAATATACTCACAGAAGCCACATCACAAATTCTATCATCTCACCAACACAGTTTAGTCAATATTACAGCTTTGGTTTTATTCAATAAAAAATTAACACGTAAGTTAAATGTTGCTATGCTATGTAGAGCATATATTATATTGTGTTACATCATGCACAATTTAATATATGCTTCACAAATATTAAATGAAACCTATTATAGCATAATCCATTTAGTGAAATAAAAATGCACTTAGATATACACATTCAAAATAAACTACCTGTGGATTTAACAGCTAGATCTGCCTCATTCAAAAGCACATATTTCATTTGCTTGTTTGTGGGTGCTGAAACTGTAGTTTTTGTATTAACCATCTCCTTAATGTGTACTGCAATGGACCACAAATTTATGTTTCTCCTTTATTCCGTGTGCCAACAAACAGCACCGTTCTTATATCATGCACAATGCAATCTGTTTTGTCTGACAATCATACAACCTGATCTAAGCAGATTTCCCTATTTTTAATTTTGTTCCTTGCCACTTCAGTGATGTTACATTAAGTGCAGGGTCCATGAATTCAGGCGAGAGGAACATTATGTGCAGTGAAATGGAAAGGCTGTGAAAGCAAGCAGTTCTAAAAATTTCAATGAATGTTTTGTATCACCATTCACCTGGTATGACAGGAAAACTTGCAAACATCATCAGTTTGGATACCTGGTGCCTGTTTAAGGCCGCGTTCTCACGGGGCTTGAACCACGCGCGTAAATCACACTTTCGTGGGCCACTACCCGTGTGAACGCGGAGTCGTGGACCTTGCGTGTGACGTCAGCAGTCCACGATCCTGTCGTGGCAGGATCAAACCATGTTTGATTTTCAGTCGTGGTACTGGCGTTCGTGATGTAAAAGATGTCCTAACGTGTGCTAAGACTCAGTGACAACGAAACGTTACGTTGGATTTATATCAAAATGAACCTGTTCTGTATAATGCCACTTTGGAGGAGTATCGGGATCGAGATTTAAGGGCGGCAGCAGCAAAACAAATATCAGCCGCTTTACACATATCTGGATTCGGACCTGCAGAAATGTTAGTGAAGCTAAAAACTTGAGAAGTTCATACTGTCAGAAAGCAGCAAGCCAGAGATCGGGATTTTATGTGCTAAACTTACATAAAACACAGAGCACACTACAGCACAGCCCTCAGCAACTGTCCCGTCTATTGTTACGATTGTACTGAAACCTTTTGTCCGTGTGAACTGCTCACGCTTTCCACCAAGCGTGGAGGCAACACGAGTGAGCACGCCAGTGTGATTCACGCGCGTAGTTCACGCCCCGTGAGAACGTGGCCTAAGGTTTGATCCATACACCAAGATATACCAGACAATACAGGAATGAGGTAATGGGACAAGCAGGGAATCAGAGTTCAATTCAAGGTCGGGACTGAGAGTTTCCTTTTCTCCACAGCATCCAGACCGGCAGTGCAGCCCAAATAGCATCCTAACCAATAAGTAGCATATTAGCAGCTCTGTTCCAGAGGTAAATTGGCTGGGGCATGAAGCTGACCACTCATCACCATCCAGTGCTGAGGTTAAGAATGCACTCCACTCCCCATACATTTTCATGTATTTCCTTGTATTTTCTGTGTGTATTTCCTAACTTGTTTATTATACTTGAAAAGTATGATAGTTAAAATAAACACATAAGCAGACAGGTTAATACAGAGTTATCAAAATGTTGCAAGTTAATTTATACTCACATGTCAGCATGCCAACTTATACCTACCTCTGACCATGCCAATTATACTTACAGGTCATTATGATGGCTTTAAAAAGAAAGAAAAAAAAAAAAAAAAAAAAAGGCAATCCCTATCTCCTACCTGCTGACTCAGATGACTCCATCTTGATGTAATAGCCTCCACATCTGCCTGAATTGTCTGGGGCATGATCCCATCATCCACAAGATGACGCCCAATTTCCTGTATTTTGGCCAGGCGAGCTTCTGGATGATTCCGAATGTAGTTTTCAAGATCCTTCAAAAAAATTTGATAAAGCCCATCTGGTGAATCATCCTACCTTTCATCCTCTACAGTCTGTGACACTGAGGATGTCATGAAATAAACATCCGTGAATATAATACAATAAACAGACTGCACCTGTTGGCCCCAGAAGGCAACTTTCAATTTAAAACTCACTGCAGCAAAATAATCCTGCTGTTTCATAATACAAGGAGAGGACAGAAGTTACTATAAATACATGAATGGCAAAATGAACTGTCATATAAAAGTTATACTTACATCAAGCTCTTCTGAAATTTCTTCAGCGTCTGCAGCAGACTTGGGTGATTTTCTTAATCGCTTCTCTAGTTTATCCAACCAATCCATTTCCTGAGCAACCAGTGCTGAACAACAAGAAATTCTGTACTTAATACACCGGCATTCTTTAATCAATTACAGAAGTCACATTACAAGATATAAAGACATACAACAGCAGAGGTGTAGCTGAGGGGTGCGAGTGGTGCAGCTGCCCTGAGCAGCAGAGTTGAAGGGGCAGCAAATTGGATGGCTAAATGAATATTTTAATGAAAAATTTGATCTTCTGCACTCAACATATTTGAAATTACAAGTCGAATATGAGAGCATTTAATAAATAACTGTGTTTTTTAAAGTTCGTACTTCTGTCAGGGATGGCCATTGTGATCACTGGCCCCTGGCACCACAAACCTAGGTACGCTACTGCACAACAGATTATAGTTATAAAGTTAAATAATAAAACAGGTCAATGCAGGAACAACAGAGAACTCCTGCCTCATGGACAACAATAAGATTGATTGAATATATGAAATGTACATGGTTTTTAATGTAATACTGCTCAAAACGTGAAAGCACAGGAATAAAAACTAAACACATTCAGGCAGACAGCACAATCAAGTTCTGAAATTGTGCTACTTGAGCTCCCAAGTTTTGGACCAGTGTTGCTACCACCACAACTATGGAGGATGGCAAATGCAAGTGCAGAAAGCTAAGTGTTTTCTTGTATCACAAATCAAAATCTATGGTTACAATGCGAAGGAGATTTTGTACAGAGTTTGGTAGGTAACCACAAATGAAATGTCCATCTACAAGCTGTATAAGTTGATCAATGAGGCTGGTTGCATTTGTAAAGGGGAAAAGCCTCGTAAAAGACCAGTCACTATAGAGCTACGGTGAATGGAATGGTTCTTGTTTGCAGTCCAAGAAAATAAACATAACAGAAACCGAAAACTAAGCACGTGACAACAGAGTGAACAAAATTTAGTGAAATCATTTGAAATTTAAAAGTTAAGAATACCAATCATTGCTGCATGTTATAGTCCAAGACAAAACACGTTTGCTACACACTGTGCTATTAGGTTCCTTCAAAACATGAAGAAGAAACTAAAAACAGTCAAAATTGAGTTTAGTGATGAAGCCACATCCCATCTGTCAACCAACATAATTTGTGGGAGCAACAATCCTCCTGCAGTGACTGAGGGTACATACATGTTACAGTTCCAAGTTCAATGTCTTTTGTACTATATCCAAACAAAAAGTGTCTGGGCCTTTCTTTTTTTGCCAAACATGCACTGCCTGATGTAGTGTACTTAGACATGCTGGTTTTTGAAGAAGAGGGTCCTAATGACATTCAAGCAAGACAGAGGTCTTCCATTTTTTCACACTACAGTTCAGGACTTCTTGGAATGAAAGTTTCCAAGGAAACGGATTGGCAGAGGCACCCCAGTCACTTGAGCACCTCACTTCCATGACGTTACACCACCTGATTTCTTTATCTGGGTGTACATAAGGCATTCTGCTTATGTTCCGTCACTGCCCACCACTTTGCTGGAACAACCTAAGAGGAAACAAGCTGCTGCATCTAGAGTTACGTCCACCATACTTACAAATATGTGGACTATGTCGAATATAGACACGACACAAGCCAGGCTACTTATGATGCTACCACTGTCATCTGTAGATTTTTAAGTGCAGGTCACATAAATTTGATCATATAACCTATGAAAATATGTTTAGTTTTCACTGTGTGCCCCTTACTTCTTCAGCAATATTACATTAAACTGTCAACAGTTCATGTGTTCAGGGCTGGTCATGATTTCTGTGCACAACTCAAAACTACATTTCAGGGCCCTATCCATGCATACTATAGACTGCCAATGCAAGCAAAGCAATGTAAAAATTTACATACACAACATGTTGGAGACAAAATCTGAAATACAACCAGCCTTCTCAGGGGCCCCACAAATGGTGAGGTTCCATGCAGCCACACGGACTGTGAGTCTTAAACAGGCCCTGCATGTGTTCACCCAGTATAACACAGTCACTTGTAAATTACATGAAGTATGGCAATCACATAATCTTCCTGATGCCTGACTTTGAGGTTCTCACAACATGTTATTAAGGGTTCAGGTCTTGTGGAATGTAATGCTGTACCACTGGGAAAATAGACCCAAACATTTTGGAGGATCATAGTGCCTTTATCTCAGGGTCAAGCAGTCCAAAAACAGCACCCATATGGAAAAATGTGTATTGTTATATACATACATATATATATGTACATACAGATATAGATATATATAGATACACGATGGTGTGGGTAGCAGTTCACCAGAGAGCGTGATGAGTCAATTGGGTTTCCTTGTTTTAATATGCATTTGGTAATCAATAAATGTATAAGAGTTCTCATTCTTTAAAACATCTCACCATTATCTATACAACCATTCAACTTCCGATGTACATATTTTTGGTTACATCGATGTAATTGAACATAATGAACATTCTCTCAAAGTATGGCACACTCCTCCCAGTACGTATGTATGCACGTATGTATGTAGTGAAACCCTGACTTTACGTTCCCAAATTTTGGTTTTTTCCATTGTTTTATGCACGTTTTGCATGCTCCAGGCTAAATGCCCATAAGAACAATGTTTCCTGGGTTTATGCCATATTTAGGAGACCACAAAAAAAATTTAAATAGGGGTTTTACTCTGTGTGTGTGCATGTGCATGCGAATGTATCATTCTGTAATGGGAATGTGCACGTGCCCGCACGCACATGCACCCACACACGCGCACATACACACGCATGTGTACACGCCCACACACACACACACACACACACATAGAACATCTGTTGGGAATTCAAGTGGCGTACAATGTGTAATATGAGGAAAACACAGAACATGTATGGTAAAACCTCTATGCATCGTTTTTCAGGGGGATGGAAAACAAAAACGATACATACGGGAAAACAATAGTACCGGGGAAACCATTAAAAATTATAGATAAGAACAATTTAATGATTATTATTACATTTTGCTGAAGAAATCTTTCATTGACATTTGTTTTGTGCCAACTTTACGCCTCAATTTAAAGTACGATTTTTCAAGGCCTAGAACAATTTCACGATCAGTCACTCGTGCTGTGCGCATAAAAGAAAGATTTTACTTTCATCAGCATTTCATGCGTCTCAGCAAAGCTCGGCACAACTTCGGGTTCGTCATCTTCTTCTCCTCCTCCTCCTTCTTCCCCCTCCACACTCCCGGACGCCACGAGGCTCACGCACACCTCCTGCACCGTTTCTACACCACAGGTTGCCACGTGACTGTCCACAGAGACGTAGTCCTCGAATTTATCTTTGTTCATGCCACTGAACTTTTCCCAGTCTTGGTGGAAATCGTCATCGTCGGTCAATACGACGTCATTATCGCCTGAAGATTGTCCCTGCACGTAACCAGCTTTCCGAAAACAATTTTCGATTGTCTGCTGGGTTACTTGTTGCAAGGCTGCCACAGTGTAGTGCAAAGCTTCCAACACATTTATCTTCTTTTTCGTATCTTTGCCTGCATCCATTAAGCAAACAGCTGTTTGCAGGAGGTGTTTTCTGTAAAGCTGCTTATAACACTTTATTACCCCTAAATCAAGGGGCTGGAGCACACTTGTACAATTTGCTGGGTACCGTATGACTTTTACATTTCTTAGAAACGATGTATCCTTTGGATGTGCGGCACAATTGTCCCCAAAGAAGAGAATGTTCCTGTTTTGCGCACCCATACTTGCGTCTAATGAACGCAGAAATGAAGAAAAAATGTCTGTGGTCATCCACGCTTTATCGGTTGCGTGGTATTTGGTGGGTAATTTTTTTAAATTCTTGAAACATCGCAGTTTCAGAGATTCTCCGATAACAATCGGCACTTGTTTGTCACTTCCAGCACTGTTAACACAAAGTAAAACAGTAAGCCTGTCTTTAGAGTTTTTCCCACCATAACAAGACTCTCTTTTGAGAGCCAAGGTTCTATCAGAAGCATGTTGTAGAAGAGCCCCGTCTCATTCGCGTTGTAAATATCACGTTGTTCGTAGCCCTCCAACAAAGATGGCAGTCTTTCCAGCCACGCTTCCGTGCTTTCACTTTCCACTGCCGCACTTTCTCCGGCTAACTGCTTGTATACTAGGCCATGCCAGTCCTTAAACCTCGCTATCCAGCTGTTGGATGCAGTGAAATTTTCTACATTCAGCTGCGCTGCAATCATCTTCGCGTTTCCACGAAGAGTGGTTCCATCAACTGGAATATTCAACGCCCGTGCCTGCTGGTACCACGTGAAGAGTACACTTTCCAACTTGGCAAAAGTCTACTCCCTCCCTGTTTTCCTCTTCTTACTGGCATTACCACATTTTTCTGTCTGCTCTCGGATTTCATCCTTCTTTGCGAATATGGAGTTTAGTGTGCTTGGAGCCAACCCAAGGCGTTTGGCAATGTCGACACGTTTCGCTCCAGGATTCTTCTCCACCTCTTCTACTATTTTCAATTGCTCGTGCACAGTTCTCACTTGCTTTTTAGGTTGGGACATGCTCCACGAATTTTATAATAAATAACAGAAATAAAATATAATGAAGTAATAGAAACAGGAATGAATTAATAACAAAAATAAAATATTATAGGAAAAGTATAATAAATGGAAATGGTTAAACCAGGGTAACAGATGAAACTATGAAGCACACCAGAACGCACAGAACCACTTGCAATGAAGTAAAACTCGACAACAGTGTTGCCAAGTCTTCATCTAGTCCGAAGAAAAGGATGGACAGCAAAGAGTACAGAATGCACTTCCATACTTTTTTATGGAGCCAATCCAGGCAGTACTAAGAAAGCAATACACTAAATCATCGTTTCAAATTTAAAAAAAACTATCCATGTGGGAAAACGTTGCGTCAGGACCGTGATTTTTCAACAGTCGGTGATAAAACGATAGTTCGAGGAACGATGGAGGCGGGTAAAAATAGTGTTATTTATATGGGGCTAGTTCCGGGACCAAATAAGACAGACGATATATGCGGGAAAACGAAGGTAACGGGAACGATACAACGAGGTTAAACTGTATAAGATTTTTGTTTTCAGTTCTCATGGCAGGAGAAAACAAGTCTATTTGTGAGCAACAATTTCTCAGTCATTATCGGGTTCACCTTAAGGTTACAAGCATGCAACATATATTTCAAAATTTGCCAACATCAGCTTCTGCCAGTATAGTAAAAATACTTGTAAACCTAATCTGGCATAGGACTGGACCTGATCCTTTCATTTTCATCACTTTATTTTAAAATATGAATCAAAATTCAGGTCTGTATGAAAACAAAATTCAAATAATTACCATACAACACCGTGTAATTACCCAGAAGACCACAGATTTCAAAATTCAAATAGCCAACACCCTAAAGTACAAAACAAAAGCAAACATTATACTTGCCTCTAAATTCACCATATTCATGTGAGGCTTCTTTAAGTATTTTAAACTTATCATAGATACCATCTGTTACATCACTCCATTTAGCATTCAAGTGTGTGAATTTTCTTGCAACATCCTGAACTGAGCTACCTTCAGACATTAGCAGGAGATCATTTCCTGTAAACAAAAATAAGCAGTAACAATATCTGTTTTAAACTAAAGGCTGGATTAAAAGCCTTACAAATATATGTTATGTTGCAGTACACAGACTCCACACCTAATTTACATCTGAAAAATGTGTATACATTCAGGCAGTAGAGCCAGGATTGCTCATTCAGTGTCAGACTAGGCTACAGGATGGATAACCAAGCAATCATGGTTCAATTCCAAGCATGAGCAAGAAATTATCTTATTCTCTGAAGCATCCAGGCTGCCTGTGGGGCCCACCTAGCCCTATCCAAAGGGTCCTGCAGGCTCTTTCCCCCGGGACCTCTACAGTTGTGGCTTTGAAACTGACCACTCACCTATAGAAGTTCCACGGTTTAGAATGTACAGAGCATACCTGCATTCCTCCATGACTGCATGGTGTGGTGCTTAACTATTTACAGGGACACCTTCATCTTTCCCTTGATGCTGTGACAGAGTTAAGTACAGATCACTGTTGCAAGATTTAAGGTCCTCACAGTGATGAACATCATTTGGAGCCCCATGCTGTATACACTGGTGGAGTTCCATTTACATGTCATTCAATTTCTACCAGACTACATAGTGTTACATCCCAGAAGATGGTAATCTTCACTGATTATTGTTAGTTCTACTATCTGATTTTCACGCTATCTGTACAGACACACCTCACATTTTTATCATCAACATTCCATGACATATGACATTGCTGACTTCTAAAACTTATACGGGTATAAATTTCACGTTACATAAGTTTCCAGGTTGTCAGAGCAAGGACTGTCCAGATTGTAGTCATCTGGGTGCTGATACTGGGTAATGTTATAGGTTGATACAGGTGTCTCAGAGGAACATGCTGCCCCCATCTTCAAGGCTGAAGAGACAGGCTCTAAGTCAATCAGGTCAATGCTGACGTGATTCATGCAAGGATGTGGTTTAATTACACATGCACACTTCAAGGTATATGATCACTCAGCACCACAAGAGGGAGAAAGGTGACAGGACCCAGGCTGGGCTAATAAGAACTTTAAAATTTGCAAGAAACCAAACAGCCCTTTTCAGGGCCACAAGAATAAGAAATGTGAATGACATGTAAAGAGGGAATATTACAAACACATGGCTCTTATCTAGACTCCAGCTGCTGGTAAGTGGTGACAAACCCTAGTTATGAAGGTACAGATAAGGAATGATGCCTCACAAGGGCAAGAAAATCTTCAGCTTCCTGCCCTTCAGGGAGTGGATAAGAGTAATTTAATATATTATATAAAATTAAGAAGAAAATTACCAACCCATCTCATTGATGTTCCTGAATTCTTCTGTCCTCTTGTCTACTTTATCCTTGAGTACCTGGTATTTACCCTTCAAATGGAAAAGTTCTGCTGAGGATGTTACATTAGCATTGGATGGTACTTCAGTCTCCAGTTTGCATAACCACAATGTGAACTCCTCTACTCCTGCAATTACCTGTAATGTGTGTGCACATACATGATTAATAACCTATCATATGCAAGATTTGAGGTTCTCATGGCAGTAGTGCTGAGATGCAAGTCTTCTGGTACATAACACTGTATCGCTGGGCCGGTAGTTCCCAACATTTTAAAGGCACTACATTACATCAAAATGTGCGAAATTCATCACCCCACAACACAGCATCACGTCCCCAAAAACTAGCATCCTCACCTTATCATGGTGTACAACAGTATTCCAGCTTAATGCAAATCATTAATTAAACTGAGGACATGAAATTTTGATTACAAAAAAGTAAAAAGTCTAATTTTGTAAGCTTATTTCTTAAAACTGCTATTTCAATAACACACTTTTCCTATTGTGCTTTGCATTATGCACTGAAGAGTATCAACTACCACACCATATTGGAATGCCAAAAGACAAATGACATATCTCCAATTGTCTATGCATTACAATACTACTACTACCACTACTACTACTACTGCTGCTGCTGCTATTACCACTACTGTTCTATTCCCATCTAGCAAAAATAAGGTGAAGAGCTGGAGGTGATGATGGAAATCATTCACTCACTCTCTTACCTATATCATGGAATAAGGTCACCCTTAAAAAGTTTATACTTTCAAATTTGGCCAAGAAATTCCCTGCTTTTAGGAACCCAAACGTTCAATACTGTAGTCTTCTGCGTTATGACACTTTGCAACTTCCTAGGTGGTTGCCAGTTTGAAACAACCTACTGCCTCCACCTTCGAAGTACCAGGTAAGCTTGGAGTGTTGGTATCCACCATTGACAAGGTGTTTTGACCCAGAAGACCACAATCTATGTTTCCACTGCCATTGGGACCGTTAATGGTAAAAAAAAAATCCTGAATTACAAAGGCCTTCAGTATATAATTTTCACACCATTTCATAAAAATCTATCATTTGGATACAAAGATGTTGTTGGGGGAGACATACACACTCAGAAAGATATGGTAATGAAATGTTTGAAGCTTGTAGTTCCTTATGAAATGTGGACATTGCCTAACAATACCTTTTTATAGATATTAGGTTCTCTCAATGTGAATGGTGAGGATTCAGGTCTTCTGGGATGCAACACTGTGTTGTTTGGCACGTAGTTCCTGATGTTCCTTTGAAACATCAGGAAACACATGCCCAAGCACATAGCGTTACATCCCAAATCCCAGTGACATAGTGTCACACCCCAGAAGACCTAAATCCTCATGTCCTTTGTCAGTATTGTAGATTAAAATGACACATTTAAGAACTAAAGCATTATAAACAGTGTAGATATTCAGCTTACCCTCTTGCTTTTCTCTAAAGCATCCTTCAAATGAACATTTTGCTCCTTTGCTCCTAATACTACTTTCCTCCACTTCCCAATTAATACATCAACTTGTAAACGCAGTTCTTCTGCAAACTTTGGATCAGCATTACTCAGCAGTTTCTGTGATGTACTCTCTATGTTGTTAACATTTGGTTGCAGTGTTTCAACATCATCTTGAAGAGCCTGCACATGGCAATATTTCTGTATTTGCTTTAATAACCAGTTATAAAATTCACATCTACAATAAACAATTTATCAGGGTACATACTAAGCCAGAGACAGCCAAACAATCGGCCGTGATCTACCAGTCGGTCACAGCCACTTTTTGGTCTATATCACAATTTATTTGCCTCCTCAGAACGATGAATAGTTCTTCATTAACCATAACTTTTTGGATCAATGTACCTCTGCAAAAAGCCTTCTCCCAGAAGAAGATAATTAAATCAAGATAACAAAGCCATCTGACGGATGAACATTAAAAATACTGCCTTTACTTACGCCTAAGTAATTATGAACCCTCTTTCGGTAAGTTATCACAAGATATGCAGTGTCATGCATCAACTTTGCAATAGGAAGGTTAATGAAAAACACCTTTTAATTATGGTAAATTATTTAACTTTGACAAGATCAATTTTTAATAAACGAAACGATCATACTTTTACACTCATTCATTTGATGTTATTATGCTATTTTACATTTATTTGCCTAGTTGACCTAATATTAATACATTATGTACTCTGGTAGATCACAAAAGGTTTTCTGCCTTTAGAGTAGATCACTGAGTCCAAAAGTCTGGCCACCTATGTAATAAGACTTCCAAGCGCGAATGAATAAGAGATAGAAAAGATAGTGGAGGGTGGTAATGACAGACACTATAATTTTACAGGAGAATGCCAGAATTTTAGGATCTGAAGGTTCCCAGGTATAGACTGCTTATCCATCGGGTAAAGACAGGTTGGAAAGAAGGTAAAGTGTTGTAAAGCAGCGAAAGTAAAGTGAATGGGAGTGGAACGTTTTTTGGCTGTGCAACAGAAGAAAACCAAGCAGGGCCAATACATATTAATCTTAAACTAATTTCCTATACCACAGAAACCTTTGTATCTCTGTTACAAAGATCAACTGGTGAACGCTGTTCAGGGAAAAACATACTGATTATTCTGAGAATCACAAAACCACAAATACTCCTACATTGTGTGGGCAGTATGCAAAGTTCTTTTAATGTTGAAACATGTGGCTAAGGTAAAGTTCTCCCTGTAACATGCAATAAAGGCAAAGAGAGGGAGTGGGGTACAGCTCTACTCTAAAACATAGTAACTATCCCACTTTAACAGTTAACAGTCCTGAACAGAAATTTATAAAATATATCACTATGCAGATGAAACATTCAGGTGATCAAAGCTGTCTACATTATTATGGTAGCCGACTGTTATTCATGGCAATCACAAAATGCCGTCACTAAGCCAGATTCAGATATGGGATAGACATGGATGGTATAGTGCCTAGGCTACTAGGTGGATGACCAAATAATCACAGTTGGGGCAAGCAACTTTTCTCTTCTTCAAAGAGTGCAGACCAACAGCTCTGGTGACCACCCCATATCATATTCAACAGGTACTGGGGGCTCTTGCTCCCAGCAGTAAAGCAGTTGGGGTGTGAAGCTGATCATTCACCTCCAACTACTGCCAAGGTTAGCAGTCAAGTTCGGCTATACCTCCATTTCTCCATACACCATCACGTCATGCGTAGGAAAAATTTACTTTACTTTTACTCAGACATATTCTGAGCCACTTCAATCCACATATTACCATTTTAACAGCTAATTTCCTTATGGACAATCTTAATATTACCTATACTTCTATGCCTAACTCTCCTACGAAATGATACTAAATTTCATAATATGATAGCCACTTACATTTGACTGTTCCAGCTGTGCCTCCAGCATCTCAATATCGCCAACTCGCAGATCTTCCTCAGCCTGTAAGAAAGCCTCTACTGCTTGCAGCCATGAGTTCAAACCTTCCATCTCATCCCGAAACTGGTGAAGCAATTCAATGTCTGACAAAAGAATTGGTTCACATCAGATCACAGTTACATTCAGGATATCTTACTATAGGTCATCACAGTGCACATATACACACTTCTAACATATAATTCACACCCAAAGAACACTGCAGTGTAGCAACTGGTAAGCCTGCTTCTCATTCTAACATCAACAAAGATAACGACTAACGACTTACAGAGATCTTCAGTCCTACTGAACAGATTTCATAGTGCCTGAAACCTATGAAGTCTAAAGGTTGTCTAAATAATATTTCAAGATTTAATTCCTATCTCACAGAGAACACACTGCATTTCTACATGACATCACATCCCACAAGACTCTTAAGTTTAATATTCAGTACTACGAGAATCTCAAGTCCCACACAGAAAGAGCTCTAATTATACACAAAGTATCAATCATCTATAAACAGTAAAGCAACTACCTGTCTGCAATTTCTTCTGTCTCTCATCAAGGATTACCGGAATGTCACTCCAACGGGCATTAAGATCTTGTAGTTCATCTTTCAGTCGTTGGCTCTGAGTCTCTGAACCTGCTCTTTGTATCAGGTCTTGGCCAGTAGCGTTGACATAATTAAAGCTACTCTGCTGTTCTTCAATTGTCTTTTGCAGCTCCTAAACAATAAAAAAAGTTAAGCAGTATTTTCCGCCATGCAATACTTCACATAAACATTACAAATTTAATTTTCCAGGCCACTTCATTGTTTAGAATTAATACTTCCATCTTTATACATGCAAAGTTCACAATACACTCCTCATCAGGACACTTCTCATCTTGTTATTGTTTTAAAACAAAATTAAAATGCAGGTGCACTTAACTGAAGACCACTATGAGCATTATCAAATCCTACTCCGTCCTTATCCTCTAAGAATTCCACCGCATTCTACATCCATCTAGTGGAAAAACTTATGATTAAATGGCTGAATGTAAAAATTTAGTTTCTTACAGCAATGAGTGTGAAGATTAGTCTTCTGGGATGTGGCACCATGTAGTTAGTATAGGTACCAATCTACTGAACTATGTGGCAACACTTCCCAGCAGACTGTAATTTCAAAATATGTGCCTGTACACAGGTACTGGACAATGAAAACAAGCACAATCATGCTCAATTCCTCAGACATGATCGCAAATGTGGATGGAATTTTCTATAAAACACACTTCTTTCCAAATTCTTTAAAAGAACTCAAAATTGTACAACCTAAAAAACACAACTAAAACATATAAGCAGAAAAACATGACTAATGTTTCAGACATTGTCCATCCGTCTAGGTTTATTAAGGACACAATGTTTCAGCGAGGGCATCTGTCTCCATCTTCAAGCGAGGAGGAAAAATAGTGGTGATAGACACCAGACCTTTCCAGGGTGCCTAACACAGTAGAATCCCCATTACTCCTGTCCACATGAAGACACAGACAAATCCAATTTCTGAAACGTTGTGTACAGATGAGTAACAATATCTGAAACTTTATTTCACGTTGTATTCACCGTGCATCTTGTTAACTAATTAAAAGTTTTATTAGACCAACATGTGCACTATATTCTTATAACCAAGTCAATCACCCCTACATATGTTTCGGCCTATAATAGGCCATCTTCAGGGGGTCAAAGTTTTTTTACATAGACTTTACATCTGTTGTTCAATTTTGAAAAAGTTATATATAAATTAAAGGCAGTCCGGTCTTGTATGCTGTCATCACAAGGATGTTGAAGTTTTCCTGTGTTATGCTGTACGAGTTGTGCATTGTGTACTGCACCGGCAGGTTGCATTGTAACTAGTGTTATATATAACAACAGATATGTAATTTTAAACTTTTATGTAAACACATTCCCTGGATTTTACAGCTGAAAGAAATAATACCTAAATCCATTGGGAACTAAGATTCATTTTACTTTTATGTGGCTGTACTAACTTTTTTAAAATTGAACAACAGATGCAAAGTCTCTGCAAAAAACTTTGACCCCCTGAAGATGGCATGCTATAGGCCGAAACTTATGTAGGGGTGATTGACTTGGTTATAAGAATATAGTGCATACGTTGGTCTAATAAAACTTTTAATCTGAAACTTTAGTCAAGGTTATTACAACGTACCATCTCAGAACTCTCGTAACAGATCCTTCCAGTGCCTCCTCGGTTTTTTCTTTAGTCTTAAATCCCAACAAGGGAGCATGAGGTCTTGTCATCACGGGAATATTCGTATATGTGTGTGGCAGGGATACCTCTAGGTACTGGTTTATCAAGATGCAACAAAAAAATCCACTCTCCCTCTCTTTTTTTAGTTCTTTATGTAACACGACTGTGGTTGGTTACTATTATTTAGTTTATCCGCGACAATTGATGTAATATATCAACTTTTTGTTATTTGTATTTCGTTCAAACACACACACACATATGAATTGATCGATGCAAGTACACACAGAATAACCAACATCCTCCATGGCTAGCAACTCCACATCACCCACAACACTCAACTTCTCACTCTGCCCTAAGAAAGAAAATTCCAACTGCCCCCCCCCCCCCCTTAATCTGAGAGCTTGAAAGTTCAAATTGTTATTTTTAATCTTACTGGTTGTTTGCTTCCTAACCTACTACCCTCCCACATACCTCTATCTTTGTTCAAACAACATATCTATGTCTCATGCAGGAGGGTCACAGGGTTTCCTTCCTACCATATGGCTCAACTACTGCCAAAGAAAACCAAAGGAGAGCAAAACATTTCACTATAAGTTTTTAGTTACATGATTTGTAATATATATATATATATATATATATATATATATATAAATCTGGTTATACCCTCTAAAGTGGATATAAACATAAACTTTCTTCATGTAAGCAGCTCAGTTAGAAACATACAACATGCTACATGTGCAGCACATTGCTAAAGGATTCAACTGGGTGACTTACATTGAACTTCTGCAACTGGTCCTCCATAACAGCTATGTCTGCTACTACTGCATGCTCTGAAAGTAACACTCCTTCTACATTATGAACCCATTTCATCAGTGCATCCATTGCTTCCAAGTACTTCTGGGGTGGAGATCTGTCAACTGCATTATTCAGCTCAGTCTGTTTTTCAGCCAATCTGTAAGATATCAAATTACATTATGATGTAATCTGCCACAACATACTATTGTCAAAATATAGTAAATTATGCATACAGCAAAAACAGTAAGAACCAAATGTTTGAACATTTTCTACTGCGAATCCTTTACAAACAGCCAGAAAAGGGAGGACAGAGAGAGACAGAAAGACAACCAGACTGACCAACCAAGAATGAGCTAGCAACTGCATATATGGCCATGTTGAAAAATTTATGATCTCATAGGAGCTCAGTTTCTAATACCTAAATACATTTCTCATTCTTAAGGTACAGTGTTATTGCAGTACTTGCAATAAAGTTCTACTGTCACTTTTACTTATCTGCAGGATATTATCACTTATCAGCAGAAATATTAAGAAATGTGTTCACAATGTTTAAACGAACACAAAGTATAAAACTTAAATCCAGTAGCAGCACAAACCTCAGCATCAATTCTCCCCATCTGTCAAGGAAGTTATTTGTATCAGCATTAATGTTATCAGCATCACTTCCAGCCAGCTGACTGGATGACAGGTCTGCTGCCCACTTCCTTATTTTGTTGATAGTGTCTTCATGTGACTTCATTGATGCGATATTCGTTCTGCACTGTTCAAGCTGTTGTGAAACATTTCCTTGTCCTGGGGAGAAGAATTTATTCCTTCCAACCATTTCTGGCAGCCTTCCAAAACCAATTCCAAAGTGCTCATTTCACTGTACAGGCATTTCTTTTCCTCCAGAAAATACATTCTCTCATTACACTCTTGCAGAAGTGCAGCCAGACCATTCCACCGATACTGTGCCACACTGACTTTATGCTCTTCATCTTTAATTGGTTCATTTTCTGAAAATAAAACCATAACAAAACACTGCTATAATAAGATTTCTGAATCAGAAAATGGAAGTTATATAAGTCCAAAGGCATAGCCTCTTAAATCACCTAATCTCATTTTTAGGTTAGATTAAAGGTATACATCACAACCTGCTTCTGGCAGCAAACACATATGAACAGAGAACAGGATTAGTGATGCTGCAGCTTCCAATTAAGAAAATAGCTTAAAGTACCGAATGAATTCAAATAACATTTGGAAGTTGACAGGGTCACCCATGGAACAAACATGTAACATGCCTTTGAAACAAGAACAAAACTTTGTGAAATACTGTTTATAAAAATGTTACTCTCATTTTTTATCTCATTTAGTTTACTCACAACACAATTTCAGAGAATTCAATTAAAGGTCTCTGTTCTGCTGGGATGTGGTGCCACATCATTAGGTGCCCAACATTTCAACAGAGTGTGATGGTCACACCCCTCAAGGGTCAAAAAGTCCATGCCATTCTTGATGAATCCTTTGACCTCTGAAGGAAAGACCTCCATGCTGACTTGGAATGTTGGGCACCCATCACCCAATGACATAATGTCACATCCCCCAAGAATGGAGACCTCAACTGTACCACTGAAAAAGCCTAAAAACTGGCACAGTATTCAGTTAGTTTGTATAGGTCTAAAGACCAAAGATTCTACATACCAATCAAAACCACATTAATATTTATGAACGGCCTGCAGGTGTGTTCAATAATCCATTGTTTAAATACATAACAGGCATATTTGGCAGCAAAACTGACTCCTTACCTTTGATTTAAATTTCACATGTGGCAACAACTACCTTGCCTGTGTTTGTCTGTCATTTTCCTAATTAGTGCACACGCATGCTTCAGAGAACCTTAAAACAGACCATGTCTGCTTTCTCCCATATCATTTCCATTTTACTGAATATAATTATCCTGTCAGTACCGTTAATAAATGCCACAGATGACACTCTACAAATAAATACAAAAAACATGTCAACTTGCCACTTTGAGCTTCCTCTACAAGACGCTTCCCAAGAGCAACCATCCTGTCCACTTCGGTTTTGTGGTTCTGGACATCAGTCTCCATGTCCTTGTACATCCGCAGCTGCTCCTCCGCACTAAGGCCATAAAATGCTCCCTGTTCACTTGTACTCCTGACAGACAGAGCTGCTTCCATGTACTCCATCCAGGAGTTGAGCTGAGTTAAGGCTGCCTCAAATTCCAGACGAGTTGTACTTCCAACACGCCGCTTCTTTGATTCACTGTGATGGACCTAGCACGAAAAGATAAAATTCAGTTGTCACGAGTGTTAACTAATCTGCCTGGAAAGCTTTAATCTCAAAGAAACATAACACAATCAAAGCCATATCTTAACCCTTTGATGTTCAATTTTCTATGCCATGTAGTGTCACGAGGTCCACTTATTTCAAAACTATCACAGCACCAAAGTAAAGTAAGTGCCAAAATCCATCTGGACTGGGAACATCATAGAACCCCAATAGAAAGTGTAAAGTGCTGGGCTGAGTCTGGAACAGGACTGCTATGGAGAAAAGTACAAAAGCTTGACTGAGTGCAGGTTTGGACAACAAACAGTTAATCAAAGAGAACACATAAGACTCACTTCTTGACTTATAGCTGCTGTTACTGTTTCATTCATTTCCCACTTCTGCTCTGGTAGCATGGCAGAGATTGCTTCTCCTGATGGTGGCGCCATGTTGAATTCAAAACCAGAATTTGATATCTGAATGGAAAAAAGTATTTGGCTATAACATTTATAATAAAACAATATATAATAAGCAGAACATGGTTAAATCAGTTGTTAACACAGTAAGGGTATATAATTCTCACCCTTTGTCCTTGGACTTCCATTATCTGAATGAGTGCATCCCAGCGATCCTGAAGCATTTCCACTTTTTCAAGCACACTACTGCTACCAGATGAGTCAGAACCAGATACCAGCTGCTGTACCGAGTCCTGAAGGACTAGAATTTGTCTCTGCTGTGCATCCATTTCAAGCCTAAGAACCTGTAACAATATTAACATTTGTATCAAGATGAATAAAATTCTAAGCAAGATATAGAACTCGTATTACATGGCTGAATTTTTTCGTAACTAGCTGACAATGTGTATCTCAAATTTCCTACTACATAACATAGTATTACATAACTTTATTTAAAAAATGATTTAAAACTTAACAAAGCCAGTTTTAGGTTTTAAATTGTACATGTTTTAGGCATTGCTCCCTGAAGATGGTGGTCGACTGCCACAACATGTAGGAGGGAAGATTGTATATTTCTTACATATACTTTCTGTGTGCAAATTATTGGTTTTAATAATAAGAAGCATATTATATTGCATGGAATGAATAATACCAAAATTAGTTCAAAAAAGTTCAGGACTGTACTAGACAGAACATCAGTTCCTATATTCCTCCTTTTTTGACAGCAAAATTTTAACAATAAAACATAAGAAAATGAAATTTTAAAATAAACAGTATTATACACTCCTTCTCACCACAAAAGAACTTAAGTAATTCCACTAGAAATCTTAGTTGAATCCTTTAAAAAAATGCTATTATAAAAAAAGTCAACAGTGGTCAAACAATAATGTTCTGGGACATGGTCTATAACAGATATACAAGAAATAAGAAAATTCCTTCTAATCTCCCTTGACTGCAACACACTTTTTACATCTTTCTAAAAGTTGCAAAAAACAGTCATCAAAGACATCTAAAGGAACTGCATTTAATTAGGCAGTTATATTCATCTGTATGCCATTGACATCTTTCTCTTTTGAGGGTGGTTTTCACTTTGGGGAACACAAAAAAGTCAGCTGGAGCATGACAGGTGAATAAGATGGGTGGCTGATCCAGGAAGCATCTCACTTTCATGGCAGAAGGAGGTCATCTATGAGACTGTGTCCAACAAACTTTGCACAGAGCTCCCTCTGCAGTTGATCCTCCATCAATTTTAGGGTCATTCAATGGTCTTTGGCCACAAGTTCACACAGTGATGCAACTGTTTCCAGCTTTTGAGCAGCTAAGTGCTGTCCACTCCTCAGATCATCTTCAATTACTTCACATACTCCACTGAATTGCTAAACCATTTAAAGACATGCACACAAGATACAGCTTCATTACCATAAACAGCTTCAAGCATTTTGTATGTTTCTGCAGCTGTTTTCTCCCAAGTTGGAAACAAAAGTTGACATTCACTTGATCACAACAAATAAAAACACAACTTAATGTGTGGGGCTGCTACAGAAAAACTGACTGAGCTAGAACTTTCTTTTCACTAAACCCTGGCAGTAATAACATGTTGCCCCTGTTTTGTAAAAAGGGACTAACTGCCACTTTGAGCTAATTTGAGTTATGTGTAGCAAATCATTCAACTAATGGTCCTCTATGATATGTAAAAAGATGACAACATCTTCAAGAATAATCAAGATAGGTGGGAGACATCCTACCTCTCAAAGCATTTGTCATAAGTAAAACTGAGCCACCTTCTTGCTTCTCCTGTAAAATCGATATATTGTGGTTTGTCCCCTTTCTACAAAACAGTGACGATGAACTACGCTACAATTAGTTCACGCACCAAACCATACTTGTGTTACAGCATCAGCCTCAGAACTTTGCTGTTTGACCATGTACGTCCGTCACACAGAATATCAGTCAGTGTAAAAAATCATACACTGCCACTCAACAGAAATAACATGGATAACCACTTAAACAGACCACTAGGAAACATAACGTTGTTGGTGAACAGGTATAAATTAAAACCTACATCCATTATGTCTTCTGATGATGATACTTCCACCTGTCTTCAACTTGGGTATGCTCAACAGAACACACCTGTAACTAAGTCATACCTACCAGAAATATCTGAAATCTGAATTAAGGGTGGACAGTAGGGCCAAATGATGGTACATTCTACAGAACCACAATTCTACAGCACTGTGTTGACTTCTGTCAAGCAACAGATATGCTAACACCAACCTACCTGGAGCTTCTTTTTCCTGTAAAGACCATCATCAAACTCCAACACTGGGCTGACTTCAATTTGCTTGACTAATTGTCCAGCAACAAATGTATTGCCTGGCACTTACCTGCAGCTTCTTTATCCTCTGAAGAACTTCACCAATCTCCAACAATGGGTTGGCTTCCATCTGCTTGAGTTGGGTCTCCTTGTTGTTGAGCCACTGCTGAATTGCCTGGAACTCATCCATTGCTTGATCCCACTTCACTGCAAGATTTTGAAGTTTGTTGTACCTTTCCTCTGTCCACTGACAGATATGTGCCCACCGTTCACCAAGAGCTGTCAGCTGATCCTCCATTTGAGAATATGCTGCAAGTAAAAGAGGCTATTGCTGCACAGTTCAGTTAAGTGTTAAATTATGTGCTTTTTGCATAAATTGCATGAGGTAAATGCATATAAAGGAAGCTGTGTATGTCAGCCTGTTCATCACAACCAATCTGTACATGTAATTCTGTTCTGAAAGCAATAAATGTGTTTTTAAAAAATTGCACACCGGGAACTTCAATAAGATTCATCTATCAATTTCAGTATCTGTTATCATAGTAGGAATCACTCCAAATGAACGGTTGCATGCATTTGAAAATATTCTTTACAAATATCTCAAACTGTTTCCAAGAAAAAGAATCTTCATCTTCAAAGGTCTAAGAGATCCATTAAGATGAAGGCACTACATTCCTTCAAAATGTCAGGAACTGATTACCCAGTGATGGAGTGTCATATTCCAGAAAAACAAAACCCTAAACCACACCTCTGTGAAAACCTCAAAGCTCCCAACATGTTCACTCTTGTACCCTGATGATTAATGTAGCAGTTCCTCTGAAACATCTGAACATATCTACCAGACTACAAAACATCACATCCTTGGAGACAGGTATCTGTGTTCAAAGTTTTATGCATTTATGAATACTTCACTGCATTATACATACCACTTTCTGGACTGTTTTCATCTATAACCACAACCATATTTGAAAGAGCATCCACAACCCGCTGCTGTTGCTCCAAATCTTGCTGTAACTGTTTGTGTTGTTCTATCTGCTCTTTATGTGCTTCATAGCTGGGGCTAGTCTCTGCCATGTGTGATATTCTGTCTTCAGTGGCTGTCAACCAGTGCCGCAACTGATCCAGCTGATTTTGCTGGACATCCATAAGTGTTTCATGAATCCTACAAAACACACAAACAGTACAACATGAAAACTAAACAGCATAATTTTTATAAAGATCTTAAGCGATATATTTTGGAGGTACCTGCTTCAAATCTCAATTGAGTTATCAGCAACAACCAAGGTTTATCATGATTTTCGCCGTCTCTCAATGCAAATTCTAACACAGCACCTTCAAACACACCACAGCCATATCCCTCCAAATAATTCCTTAGCTGAGTTAGAAAGCCTAACCAAAATGTATTCAAACTGATGCTGTCAAACTAACAAATACCAAACTTACCTTCACATGGAACAACCCCCTTTGAAGTAGGTCCCTTCTGCTTGGATATGCTTATTCCAGTGGCTCTTCCACTGCTGGAAGCACCTCTTATACTCTTTTTTGAAGCTCTTTAAAAGTTGATGTTCATGTTAAGTTTGACTGTTTCCACATCTTCAAATCATTTACCTTTCAAGGTGTTCTTAATTCAGGGGAAGATAAAAGAGTCACACGGGACCATATCTGTTAAGTATGGCAATTGACGCACTTGTGGAATGTGGTGTTTGTCTAAAAACTGCTGCACAATTGGGCCAAATGCTCAGGCATGTTGCTGTGATGAATTTGCAGCACATCAGACTAACATTTTCTTGGTCACTGACAGCAAACTGCATCATGAAGATGTCTATATTTCTAAACAAAAATGCTTGTTTACAGTTTCACCTTGTGGAGTGTATTCATGTTGCACAATACCTTCTTGATCAAAAAAGCAACAAGAATCACCTTTGACTTGCATTAAAACTTGGTGTGCTTTCTTAGGTCATTGAGGTAACTGTTGTTTAGTTTCAGGGTTATAACCATACACCCATGTTTCATCAGAATTTAAAACAGTTTTAAATAAGTTTTCATCTGCTCCTGCACATTCAATCAAATCAGAGGCTCCAGACAGACGGTGCTCCTTCTGCTGTGCTCTCAGAAGCTGTCTGCGGGATGGACTTTGCTGGCACACGTCTCATGCCCAAATCTTTAGTTAAAAATTGCCTGGCATAAATCAAAGGCATTCCCAGTTCCACAGCTCCTACCCTACACAGCTCTTCATACACCTTTGCTATCACTTCATCATTTCTGCTCAGTGAAGGATGTCCAGAATGCTCATCCCTTTCTACAGATATGCACCCATCTTTAAAGCAGTGGAACCACTCAAACTTGCATACAGCTCATGGCCTCCTCTCAAAAAGCAGTTTCAATCATTTCATAAGCTTCAGTTCTTGTTTTCTCAAGCTTTGCACAAAATCTAATACACAGAGATGTTCTGCTCTCTCAGACATCACAAATAAGACATGAGACAAACACTACTGTTTTGTTGCAATGACTACATCAGACAAAATGGCTGTAGTGAGGTCTTGCTCACTGAGGACAAGCAGGACCTGTACAGACACACCCAGAAAAGACCCACTGCAGCGTGACATAAGGTACTAGAGAAATGAACTCAGTCTGGATACTTTCTGATTGGGCCTCATATATCAAACATTGTGAATGAGCATTAGCATTTGTCAATCTGAGGTTTTTCATGATTATTCCCAGTCCCCCATGAAAATGTCATACTACTGCCTTAAATTAGGCAATGACTGCTTCCTTCTACATCCTTTCCAATTCACTATTCACGAATCATTCTCTCTTATCTCAAACAACATAATGCTTGAGGTCTGAAAACAGGAGATGCTGGTTTCTCACTAAGAAACATTAAATCCAATTCTAAAGGCATAAAATTACTAAACACACATAACAACAGTGCATAATATGTTATATTTGGACGTACCTAGCCTGTCTTTCCATAGCCTTAATACGGAGATCTTCCCATCGAGAATTCAGGAGCCTCATCTGGACACGCACCTCATCTTCCTCAGCCCTAGAAAGTCCACCTTCAGATAGCATGTGAGCACCCTCTTCAAGTACTGCTCCTACACCTTCCTGATGTCCTGCCAGCTCTAGCAGGAAACCCTTTAATTTCAAATATGGACATGAAGTCAAAAACTCAGTGATGTTATATGAACTAGTACAATTTCAATTTCAATTTCAATTTATTCACACATCCATATTGTTACAAATGCAGCATCTGGACAAGTCTTATAATATTTCACATACACATCCATTACAATTCAAAATCCTTAAAATATATGATACGCTAACTTACCAATAAAACGATAAAATATATATTTATTTACCATTCATTCATCACCTCCATCCATAAGTCATCGTAAGTGGTTATGAGGGGAAATATCATTCATGACAGTGTAAAAATAATACTTATAGAAATACAAGTGTAGAACATCCCATACAAACACTTTCAACAGTTAAGATATTCTTCTACTGAATAAAAACACTCTTCAATCAGAAAGTCAATAAGTTTCTTTTTAAATTTTGTCAAAGTTTCAATATTTTTAATTTCCTTTGCCAATCTGTTATAAATATGGATACCACTTTAAGTTATACTTTTTTCAAACAATTTAGTATTATGACCTCTCATAAACAAATCCGTTTTTGTCTTGTATCATGTAAATGGATCATAGAGTTTGTTTTATTCAAAGACATTCTAAACTGCAGAAGAATTTCATAAATATACATACATGGCAATGTCATGATCTTCAATGCCCGATCTGGTCCATCAAGGATTTTGAGTGGCCTCAATTTGAAACTCTTACAAGTGTACAAGATGTAACATGGAGTATTAATGCATACTTAATTTCAGAATGTCACAACAGGTTATGATCAACACAATTAGACCTTCAGTCATCATTACCTCATGGGAGTGGAACTGCTCTTTGACTGACTCCAGCCCTCCTTCAATCACAGACAAATTACTGAGCCTGTCTTCAGCCTCCAGAAGCCACGTAAGTACTTCTTCTAAGGCAACCTGGTAACCAACAAGCTCTACTGATATATTCGTAGCAAGGCTGACAGGACGAGATGAAGAAACACTGAAGCTGCAGCCCTAAAATCACAGATGACATTACTGAAACTGTTGGTGTCACAATAACATGCTTGTCCATAGAATTGAAATATTGCTAACCACCACCTACATGAAGAAGAAACATGTTAGTGCACAAATATCCATTAATGGAGAAACTAAGTAATAATTGTGTGGTTGTGGGGATTAATAAAGATAGTTTAAACATCTTGCAATGAGCATAAAGGAACAGAACAGAACAGAACAGACAGAATAAAACAGAATTTATTACATTCCACAGAACCTTCAAAGGACCAAGTCAAGGATGCAGAACATGTGATGATCTAATACAATACTTGTTTCACATTCAAATATAAACATACATACACACAGTAAATATCCATTTACAGTGTAAGAACAAGAAGTATTATTCGATGGAAGTATCATCATTCTTACATACATGTTTCACAACAATTAAGAGCTTTTTGCTGAGGCACATTCTTGCACAAACTAGGAGTGAGATAATAGACACTGTTTTAGTGCTGACTTGACCTGTTCTTCGACTGCTTAACCCTGAAGATTACAGCAACATGATCTTCTGAACCATTCCAAACCATACACACAATAACAGTGTGACATCCCTAAGACTGTTGTGAGAAGCTCAAACCTTGCACTTACTTGGATGCTTTTTTGCCATGAACATTTCTCTTACATAACAGCTGTTAAGGGTCCATTATACAATAAACTTAAAAAAAACCAGTCTGCTGTAGTAATTAAAGGGACAGGAAACATTACAATCTAAATACAAAAATACAGTACCTTTACAGCTCTTACAGGGATTCCAGGATAGGTCAGAGCTCAATGAGCTTTTAAATGTTTTAATTAACATTTTTGGATAGGAAATACACTTTCATGCTGATGGCATTTTCCCTTTTACAGACTTCAGGCTGCACAGTTCCAATTAATATTCTAAGAAGAAATTTCAAAGCATTTAATAAAAGTTAACATAACAATTAAACACTTTTTACCTCTGCTCCTGGAGACACTGTTGGACTAGAATCAGAATGTACTGAGATGTCCAAATGGCTCATATCCATCTCTGAATGTGGCAAAGATTGGAACAAGCACATCACATACATCATGATGGACTTCTTGTCGGGTACAGATGTATTCACATCTAACAGAAAAAGCACATTGGAATATGTGACACAGTGTCTGAAGACTTTTACAGCTAATGATGCTCTGGAATTCACTACTATAAAAAAACAGCTCAACACAGTGACAGGTTACATCTGGACAGATTACTTGCTGAAAAAACAGAAATGCAAGCTACATAATGTTTTATTTGTGGCACATCTGCAAAGACAATTTCCAAATATGTGACTATTAGCTTCATACATCTCAGTCTGCCTGTCTGTCTGTACGCCCACATGTAAGAACTTGAAAACTGCTAAACGAGTTTTCATAAAAACACTGGAGATTTGTACAAAACTATGTCAACACATTCCCAATTTGGTTAAAATTGCTTGGCACTAATGGGCACTTACATGAAAACCTACATGTGTCACTGTATACATCTCAAAATATAACTTGGGCATAACTAATTAAATATTTCATGTCACAAAAATGTTTTGAATGTTTCAAATAAAAGCTGCAGAAAAAATAAGTACACATTTCATGTCCAGTACACTTCTTCTTGAAACAAATCTTACTGTTTTCATGGCAAATAAACCAGAGGAAACATGTCAAATATTACACCATTCGTAAATTTTGTGACTGTTTATGTAACAATACTTTTAAGCCACACAGTATCAAATGGTAAGGTGACTGTGAATTTTAAAAGCACTATCCCAGTACTTGCTTGAAGTCACTGATGAAAACCATAAAACCCTTAGTCACTGCATGCAGTCTGAAGGCCAAGATCTGACATCTCTGGAATATGGAACAGCTACTGCTAACTGCTAAACTACTATACTTAGTGCAAATCATTTAAACCTTGAGCATTCAAACAAAGCACTGAATGTATTAATTACACAGGTAAGTCAAATGAAACACTCAAAACAATTTTAACATCTAATTTAGTGCAGCTGGGTTCAGCATAGCTTTATTATTTTTAAACATATTACTGGATCTACGACACACAGTACCTGCTTCTAACCCACGCTGATGACTTGCTCTGCCAACAGCTGCACACAGTACAGTCTCAATTTTTTTCACACTTTCACGGTTTTTAAGTGTGTGACAGCACAACCATATCCATAATGGAACAAAGGAGCAGCATCAAAGGATTCATACCGTGGTCTTCTGTGTCATTACATCACTTGGTACCAACACTTCTTTGTCTTCATGGGGGCAGTAAGTTCCTCCAAAATTTAGGGCACCCATCCACTAAACCATATCATACCCTAACCCAAAAGACTGCGGCATGAATCTTTACCACCACGAAAACGTCAAATCTTAAATGTTCAAAGACGTTTATAGCTTAATCATATGCTCAGTGATGAGTCAGGTGCTGCAAATAGACTGTACTGTATAAAGATCAGAAAATTCAGGCATCCAGGAAATATTAAATTCATAGCCTCTGTTTTACCAAAGTGTATTAGGATGTTTTTAATTTAAATTACTTCTCTGATGCTCACCACATAAGAACATGGAGTAAAGTCCTTCTTGAGAAGCTAACAGTTCCTAAGACAGTTAAAAAATTCCCCATATTTTAGGGAAACTGAAAGTATTTTATTGTGCTCAAAACACCCCACCAATGGCCCTGATCCTGAGCCAGATGAAACCAACAACCTTGCTATAAGATACAAATGTCACTGCATTCATGTCTGGTTTTCTTTCAGCAGTAACTGACAGACTGCAAATGTCAATAAATGTCAGCCTGTTGTACTTGCTGTATTCACTGTAGTCAATATAAAACTAATGATTAATGTGAATTAGACTCTGATCATTCACAACCTACTGTCAATATCCAATAGCCAAAGGGACCTGAAATGTATTTCAAACCTGAATGTCAGTAGCTTCTTACAGTGCTCTTCAACATTACAACACAGAATACCCTGCAGTCAATATTACCTTAGTTCTCCCTCACACAACAATAATTTGTATGAGTGTAAAAATTGGTAACTCAAGTTAAGGGATAAACATAGGTTTGGGGTAACTGAGAACAAGGTGCTGGATGAAACATTTGGATTTGCAAGGAAGAAAGTGAGAAGAGGCTGGAAAAGACTGCATAATGAGAAGCTTCATATTTCTTACTGTGCCCCAGACATTATCAGGATGATCAAAACAAGGGTAATGAGATGGATGTGGGGCATTTACACTGCATGGAACAGAAGAGAAATACAAAGGAGGTTTTGATCACAATACCTAAATGAAAGATTGACTGGAAAATTAAAAGGGATGTTCAAGGAAGGGGAATGAAGGGTGTGGAATGGATTCATCTGCTCCAAAAGATGAATCAGTGGCAGACTCCTATGATAGCAGTAATGAACATTCAAGAGCCTTAAAATGTATCAGATTTTACTAGCTGAGCAACTATTAGCTCCTCAAGATAGACTCAGCTCCATGGAGGCTGTTAGGTAGCTGAGATAAAATGACAACTACTAACCTGTGAATTAAGGCAAGATTAAGACTTATAACATTGAAAAGTGTCTGCATGACTTCGCTTTCGATCATCGGTGCATGATTATACCAGTTCAAATATTTTGCAAACACCAACTTACCTTCAGGATCAAGAAGTCTCTCAATACCCAGGTGTTCTTGTGCTACACGAAATGCATGCTCCAATCTTGCATTAGGGTGCTTTCTTGCAATGTTGTGAAAATCAAACAACTCTGACCTCCAATGATGAATAAGTGCATTGAATGCCAATCCATCTGACCATGATGTTGTGAAGTTCTTCACATCTACACCAGGGTAATCCTAAACAGTCACATATTTCAGTCAAAATCTCAAATAATGCCCCAATGCTAAAGAGGAATAGCAAATTAAATAAATAAATAAGATAATGGTAAAGTTACCCCCTGGGCCCAAGCACCAAGCTGCAGGGGCTTGCAGGTAAACCTCTACAAATTCTTACCACCTGCAAGATGCTGCAAAGTTTACAGATGTTGTTAAATATTATGCATAATAAGTAGTTTCACTCATCACTGTTTACATAATGGCAAGAATTCAAATGCACCAACATTTCTGACCTGCACTGCATGCTTCAACTGGTAGATCTGAGAGTTATGTTTATAACAGTGGGAAGTAACATTCAATAATATGAGACTACCAAATAAACTATAAGAATTTACTGCAGGGAGAGGACTTGCTACACAAGGATTAGGTAACCTGTCATTTTGTGCTAAAGATGGAGACATGAACATCTGCAAAACACCAGCAAGCCAAGCCATCCTAATGCAATCATACAAAAATACAAATCAAAAGAAATGAAAATAAATACTCCCGATAAAATTTAAACCAAAGCAAACAGCAACATGGGAAAGATGATATCTCAATACCATTAATCAAGGTCATGAGAGGCCAAATTAAGCAATGCTTTGTAAATTATCGAGGTTTAGCACTAAACAATTACAGCGACTTTCTAGATATTGCAGCCATCAAGCAAATGTGCAGGTTACAAGTTAATGGATGGAGTGTCCAACTCTCCTTACAGAATCTGTGCTCACAAAATATCTCAGCAATAGTAAGACAAGAAATTCTAACGTGGAAAAAAAGTTGATAAGAACTTAAATCTTGTTTTTGTTATTTGTGACTTTTTTCTGCAGCTTATTAAAATATCCGATGGCCACACTTGAAAATCGCTGTCATATGGAAAATTTAAACCTGCAGTTCTCATTATGGAAATGGGTACGTAATTTCATGTAAGTTGCATTATGCTAACATTTCCTTTCTCCTTTTCATGAGCTCAATTGTTATTTATGACAATGTTCACTTCACTTGAAAGACTTTAATTTCAAATGGGTAAATGAACTGAGTTCAGTTAGAATCATCTTCTGAACTGAATAAAGCCAACAATATGCATATTACTTTCAAACAGCCAAAAAAGCAAATGCACTTCTTCACACAAGGACATATCTACATGCCATGAATAAACACCAAACAACATAATAATCTGCATCTAAATTATAGAGACAATTGCCTTTTAGAGAAATAATCAGTACTGATTATGATAATCATACAAAAGAAGTAAACACAAACTGCAGGTAGAATGCAAAGTTTCTTAATGTTAATTCAGATGGTACATGTGGTAACTAGTGTGATTTAAAGGGTTAATCAACAATTCTCTGACAACTAAATATGTAACATACATGCTGCTTTTACTAAAGGCCATGATTGGACACGATCCTGAACTGCGTCAATCCAGTCAGACACATCTTATCACAATCCATTTCACACCCTCATAACCTATGTCCCATCATAATCATAACATTATCTTTATGTTTCTTAGCTCTCCCAGTGGCACTTCACACAAACATACAACAGACACCACTGGAACAACGCTTATTTCAATGACAGAGACTTGTTGCTCGTAATACTTTCTCAAAGATACAAAACTAACTCCATGCAGCACAGTCAGGACCGACATGAGGCGGGTTCAGTGTGCGTGCTACTGAACCCAGCCCCACTACTTTCGGTGGCCACACGCCGCTACCGGAGGGAACTGATTAGTGTTCTGTGCCGCGATGGTCAAGGTCAACGCCGGGAAATTAGGCAAGACCGGTTGGTGACATTAAGTACTTAGAAATATTTTACGTAAAACCCCAAACGCATCCTATATTCTTGTGAAAGCCACTTTTTTGCATTTACTTCTTGGAGAAACCGCAGTCTTCAGTTACAGCAGTTAAAACTTTTCGAACTTTACAAAAAATCTATACCACATTCGCAGCGTCAATGTCCCGTTGGGACATTAAAAAAATAAATGCCTCTTTCCAAAACGCCTATCGGAAACAAAATGGGAATGTCCTATAGAAATTGTAACACTATACGAATTCAAGTTCTAAACTTCCAAGCTGTTTTGGCTGAAATTGGGAACTAGACATCTGATAACAATTCAAAGAGAGAAAATTTCAACTGACCACCACTGAATTGACTGTTTGGTACGATTTGTTTTCAAAAGTAAATGTTACCAGCAAAATATTCCAATGAAACCTGCCTTTAACAAAACCGCATGGAGCCGAAAATGTTTTCCGTCGCAGGCAGGTTACGTTTCATACCGGTACTTGAAATATGAATAACTGGGGACTGCATAAGTTTTCCGCTAAAGGCAAATTTTCGTTATGCTCGGGTTCCGTTCAAGACAGGTTTCGCGTGGCTTTTACCCGATAAATTAACATCATCTGCACAGACATGAAACTGATATGTACCATTCAGTTCAAAGATACAAAACAAAAAACCGAATTTCAGGACCCGTTTGTTTTAGGCCCTGGATACAACACTTACCTTTGTGTTTTGTCGGCACCATGCTAACAACGTCTTCTCTAAATTTGTCTGCTGCAATTCTGACATTAAGTCTTTCAAGTGATAATGAACCTGTAACATTTCATTTCATTAGAAAAGCTATAATTATGTATGATCAGTACAACGTTATAACAGTACATTACAATGCAAGACACTATTTGTAAATCCATTATACATATGTACATTATAAAGTATTTATGGCTGCAGATAGAACTTTCCAAAACACAAAAAACTTTCAGGGGCTTTAAATTTCTCAAAACATATTCAATATTCAGAGACAGTAACACAACCCAGCTGAATATATGAATATACAGAACTAGTCACTTAAGTTTTACATACCTATGAAAATGTTTATCCAGGGCCATATGCAAATTTGTTTCACACTATACTGCAGAAATTTTAGTTTCAAACATCTGACAATTAGCTTTACTATCTGAAAATATACATGACTGGTTTTACAAATGTTCTGACTTCTATAAGAAGGAACCCAAATTATAATTCCTGGGTGCTCTATTCTAAGATCACAGACAACATCTTACTTAACTTTTCGAAATCAAACTGAAATATGTGTTAAGAAACAACACATATAACAAGTAAAATAAGAGAGTTAACCCTTTTCCGTTCGTTTTATTTTACTCCTACAGGCTTAAATTAATTTGCTCAAAAATAAAGACAAAAAGCACTTCGATATTGGAGAATATACAACTCCTACCATTTGTTGTTTCCATACACAAACTACTGTTAAGAGACATCAATGAATGTAAACAGAAAAGACAAGGTACTGAACATGCAATCATAATGTGGTGATAAATTCCTAAATGTAGTAGTGGAATATTTTTGACAGTGAACCTGGTGTTCTCACATCACCAAACCCATTAATCCAACTGTTTGACGGCAGATTTGCATGTTAACATATATGATCCTTACACAAGCATATAAACGGTTGATGACAGGTAGCTATTTTGTCATTCTGTATGTTATCAATCTTCAGAATTGGTAGCAGCTATAAACAGGAGCAGATTATAACAGCAATAAATGGCAATGTAAAGTATGCTTTATTGGTACTGCAGTTTCCAACTTCACCAAAAACAGATCATAGATAGAAGTAACTCTTAGTGCATACTGTTATTACATCAAGTTTAGCATCTTAGTACAAATGTAGCACTCTTTGCAGAAAATTACTAGAACACAGCATGCATATTCGGCGAAACTGTAATTTCAGTGTCCCTCGTGAGTTATAAGGTATGAATGAATCACAGTGAAATAAGTACAATGTGGCCAAGTTCTTTACGAAAAGAGTATAGTTAATATATACAGCATCTGGTATTTAAGTGCCAAGTTGAAGTCAAGTATGTTTGATAAATTTGATATACACAAAATTTGTTTTCCCAATCAATTTTATGGTCCAGATTGATTAATAACGTTGGTAATAATTTACTGCTGAAATGTCAACATACGTTATACTAGTAACAAAGAAGGTGATGTTGCAGTTAGATATTAAAGCTACGCACCTGCCAATGTAAAATGATGCTCCACACCAACCCTAGGGTCAGCTTCGGATTGCCATCCACTATGTCATTATTACTTATGTTCACCAACTTCACCTGGTACATTATACCATACAGCAAACATGGCAAGTCAGTGAACAAGAAGCAGTCATGAGACAGTGAACAGGCACAGAGGGTAAGGAAAGAGAGAGAAAAATATGACAAATTAGATCTTTACTTTCACTTCATATAGTGTAAAGCAATGACACCTCATGGTAACATGGGTGAAAGGAATGTTACTTCACATTCTTTCACGTATCCTTTCTCCCATGCTGTCAAAAGTGTCACTCATTATTAACCCTTTATTACTAAAATGTAACTACGTCAGCAGAAACATCTGCTACAAGCACACAGAAAAAAAAATTATTTTATAAACCTTGTACTGAATTAAGATTGTGTTGTTCTTTGATATGTCATCCTGTAGTTTGGTATACAGGTCTGAGTAGGAACCTCCTGCCTCCCTGAAGATGCAGGCAGCAGATTCCTCTAAAATATTGGTACCTGTCCACCACACTGCATGGTGTCACAAGCCAGAGAACCACAACCTTCATATTCACTGCTGCCAGAACCTATACTGCTAAAATATGTCAAGAGCCAAATCATTGCTATTACAACTTCTATACCAAGTTTCAAAAACATCTGGTTCTAATTTATTCAAGAGCTTTCTATACATACATACAGAGTTGATTTCTACAAACTATTAGTGTCTGGCTTAGTAACTGAAAGAATGTGGTCCAGTTCACATAAGTATGATAAATTTTATGTTGTGTTCACCGTGCATCTATACATTAATTTTCAGTTTTTGATCCAACAAATGCACTTTTTTATTTTCGTATTTATGTTCAATTCACCCTACACATGTTTCGGCCGTGACTCGGCCATCATCAGAAGTACATTAATAAGTTCACTTCACTGTTCACTGGTCCATTTGGTATTATCACAGCACAGTGCTGTGATAATACCAAATGTATAAAATAAACCACAAATAAATAAATAAATACACAGCTGAACTTAATTTCACAGATCTAGTTCCTCTGGGCATTACACTCACGTTGTCTTCTTCAACACGAAAATAACATGGAGACCGATAAAAATGCAAGTATAAAATTCAAAACAATAAAACAAACCCATATACGAAAAAACACTGACAAGACATTCTGCTCGAGCCCGTATCACCAACAAAATAGAAACAAACAGTGCTCCCCCACTAACACAATAAAGGAATCGCGAAAAGAAAACATAATCTCGAATACATTTAACAACAATAACAAAAAACTACAATACAAAAATTCAAGATCACATGTACTACCTTCCTGAGTTTCAGAAATAGACATCATATGAAGATGACTTACACAGTTCGAAAGATGCCGTAATTTTTATGTAACAATTTAAGATATAATAAATATCGTTGTGCCGACAAAAACAACCCATTATTTTCCATTGAAATTTCACACTTACGTTGTTTTGCTCCAGTATTTGCAGTGCTTTGTTGACATTGTTCAAGTGGTGTACTCTCATACGACCTCTCTCTCTTTTCTAAATGTTAGAAGTGAGAAACAAAATTAGAAACATTTGTGCATATAAAAACACTTAAGACTATGTGCACACTACCTCCTCCAGTTTCTTAATATTTTCCCCAAATTCTCTGCATACAAATATTCGCTGTGACCACATAATGAACTGTCTAACCATTTCAAGAACAAAGCCAAATATACTCATACCTGCTGGGCAACCCCCAAATACACTCATTTCCGGGTTGTTCTATTTTTCTCTCCACACCATACTCGTACATACACTCACGTTCTTAATGTCTGAATTTCACAACCGTTTGGAAAGAATGTGAAAAATGATAAAGCATCAAATCCTGACTTCAATACGTCACCGCTTGAGATGTGGAGGTTAAAGGATCTAGAAGCCTCCATATTAAAGACATTGTCACCTGACATCCCACTAGTGAAGCCAGAATTGCGTAGTCGGTATAGTTACCAGGCTATGGGCTGGATAATCCAGGGTTTGATCCTTGGAAAAGGGAAGAGATTCTTTTGCTCTCCAAAACGTCCAGAATGGCTCTGGGGGTCGCCCACCGCCCATTCAATGGGTGCAGAGAGCTCTTTCCCCGGAAGAAAAGCGGCCGGTGCGTGATGTTGACCGCTCACCTCCATTTAGTGCCGAAGTAAGGATTGAGTGCAGCTATACCTCTACTCCCTCTACATGCCTTCATGGCGTAGACAGAGAGAACCTAACCTTTCACCCACCAGACTCTTCAATCAATCAAGGAAGCAACCTCTTTCAACTGTTTATTCCCAAACTCATTCTGATGAACAAAATTTGGCATTTGTATAAAAGAATGATCACATACTTAATGAAGTAACGTTACTCACATACTGCTTTCCAGTGAGCAACTCCAGAAGTGACAACAGGCGGTTACCATCTTGTAGGTCCACAAACAAGTCAGTGACTGGAGGCTGGGAACACTGTGAACAAATGTTTGTCATATTACTTCGCAATAACCTTTATCACGTTAGTATTAGTACTTAGAAAAATGTTTTGTCACTATAACATCAACATACACTTTGGCTTGGGATCCAGATCGTTCCGGTTTTCCCAGGTATTATGGGTTTTAAAGAGCTCCGTAACGGTGTACCGCAAAATTCGGTTCGTCGCCATAGGTCCCTTATTTTTCTAAGTCATAAAAACATGACATTCCTGACAACGCGTACGAAAATTTTGACTTTCCCACAGCGGAAGAAAACATCTATAGGAGCAGGACAGCCACCAACCAGCCGCTAAAGGGAAGGTGTGTAGATTAGTGATTATAGACTGTGGAATGAGGCTGCGAAAGATGAGGAACGGGTATGTAAAAAAAAAATCAGGAAGTGAACTGAGTATCTGAGTTTGATTAGTATTCTTCTTATTTTTTCGTTTTTGTATCAGTCACAATTTTTATCTGAGTTATCTCGTTGTAATAATATTAATAAATTACTCTGCTTTTTCATTGTGTGATGAGTTAAAACTGTGTCTTCTCCCTCTCCCTTCGCCACCTAAATGTTATTAAATGTTACAGTTTTTGGTTTTTAGGTGCGTTCGCAAAATTGCGAAAAGCGACTCTTAGCTTCGTCATGTCTGTCTGTCTGTCTGTCTGTCTGTCCGTCCATCCACATGGAACAACTTGGCTCCCACTAGACAGATTTTCATGAAACTTGATATTTTGGTGTTTCTCGAAAATCTGTCGAGAAAATTGAAGTTTGATTAAAATCTGAAAATAATAACGGGTACTTAGCGTGAAGACCTATGTATATTTATGACAATAACTCGCTCAATTGTTCTTAGAATTAGAAACGTTTAAAAAATTTTATAGAAACAAACCTTATGTATTCAATGGCGCTTTCTTTTCTTCGAAAATCGCGCCCTTTATGAGATAATGTGGAAAAATATGGTACATCCAGAGAGGCCACAGATGACAATATAATACGGCGCATGCGCACTGCATGCTGGATAACAAAGGCTACAGACACATACTCGTAATATGCACTACTTATTGCTTTTCCACGGCAACAATGGTTTCGCGAATGCGCCTCAATGTTACGTTTATATGTACGTTGCCTGTCTTGTTAAAAAAAGGGATCCATAACTTTGGCACTAATTCCAGACTGTAGTAGCAGGTCACTTGTTACCCTGGTAACTTACGAACTGACAAGCATACGAAAATAAGTAACTCCACAGCTCCCAAATACAGAATCCTCCTCTGGAGTTTATGTTTATTCACCTGGTTACGTAATCTACGGTCACTGACATCTATACCAATGTAAAAACTAAATAACAAACACGATACACACTATAAATCTTGACATAAGTTCAAATACGATATGGGAATTATTCTGGAGATGTGAGTACAACGCTGAATGTAAAGTTACATCTGACCAACACACTACAACACAGGATATTTAACATCAAAGTAGAAAAAAGTATCCGAAGTGCCATGCTTTGCGAGTACAGAGGCAAGGGATGTTTGTATGAGCGGTTCTCAAACTTTCCTGTACCGCTCACCCCTTACAAAGTCTCACTAATTTGCGGATTCCCCGTTAAAAATATCTCAACTCGCGGACCCCTAAGGCAGAATTCACAGTAACATCTATTAAAGTTTGAATAATCAGAAAGAAGAAATGATACTTAAACTTCAGAAAAAAAAAACTTTATTTATTCAATGTCAAAATTCAACGTAGGCACAATTCACGCAACCCTGGTTCAGAAACACTGTTATACCACTAATACAGATAAACAGATTTTGTAAAATATTAAAGTATTCTACACAATACTTCTGTGTCCGCGGACAACACTGTGGCAACCACTGGTTTACACTACAAACCAAGCGATCCCGAACAATAAATGGACAAACAGAATGACACGAAACACACATAACTATCGTCTGTCACTCCCCGCCACTACTCCACCTCGCGTGTACGGAGGCCGGCCGAGTGAGCTACGTTAATACAATAAACTAGAGGGCTGGGAGTGGCGACCGACAGTTGTCAGAAAAAATGATGACTCTATATAAAAACAACTACATATCCAGTACCTTCGGGCAAAATTCAATTCAACCCTTTCAAGCATGAATTAAAGCAAATAGCATACCTCACAGTAAACAGTTACTGGCTCCGGTACATTACATACAACAGTATATGGAAATAGGTCTAATCACCCCTTACTGTGAGAGTCACACAAAAGACACGGTTTGAGCAAAATGCAGTGTTCTTTAACACTAAAGTAGGTGGTACATACAGTAACCACTGTGCTTTAAGGGTTTAACATTGAGACAAAAGAGATTTCCTACTGAAAAGAGAACATTTTCCGTTTGATACAATTCTATTACTGTAATGCCGCTATACGGCATTATTCAGGCATATTTCGGTATATCAATATCATTATACAGGGTGATTCAGGAGGAAATCAGTATTTTGGGAGGTGACAGTATCGATCATTATGAGAAGAAAAAAGTTCATATGAGCATGTGTCTAATTCTGACAGGTTATCGAGATACAGCTGTTTGAATCTCTAGGCCTAACTCCGTTATACTTTTGTTTGTGAGAGTGGATAAAGAACGAAGTGTACAAAATAAAGGTGGATACACGAGACGAATTGCTCGCTCGCATTTTGGATGCTGCTGCCTGCATAAAGAAACGTGAAGATCAACTGAGACGAACAAAACGCGATCTTCACACACGAGTTGCAAAGTGTATTGAGGCTGGCGGTGGGATTTTCAAACATTTATTGTCAACTGTAACAAATCTGTCATTTAAACATTAAACAAAATCTAAAATAAAATTAACATTAACTAATTTCTCTTTCTTTGTTACCATTCACAATGCTCTTTTATCTCTATAACCAAACAGCTCTATCTCGGTAACCATTCAGAATTAGACGTGTTCACATCAACGTTTTTTTTTCACAATGACTGATCCGATACTATCACGTCCAAAAAGAGTGACCTTACCTCCTAAATCACCCTGTATAAGTCATTCCACTGATTTTATATGAGTTTCTAACCGCACAAAAATTCCAGCTGGATAGTATAGGGGAGACCGGGTTTAGTAGGCACACTTTTCACTTTTTAATTTTTTACAATTTTCATACAAATGACACAGAAAAGATAATGGTACTGGTGGCGAGTGTCATTCTTGGACTATGCAAGAAAGTATACCGAAGAAGTTATTTCAATAATGAAGCCATGAAAAAGGACATTTTTGTAACCTCTGCACGTGTGCCAACTTGCCCCATATACGGGGTAGGTTGGCACATATCATGGGGTAGGTTGGCATATAGTAGAGACTGATTTATTATTAGTGTCACAAATATTCTGGGACAGCATAAATGACGCTAAGATGATGCTAACAACATACTGAAACTGATTTACAAGCCGTACAAAACTAAGAACAAACATTACAAATTACACTGGAAAATGATACTCAGTACAGAAATATATGTCCACAAAACTTCAGAAATCTTCATCTGATACATCCGACTTGCAGTTGCAACAAATATATCCCCAGGAAACGCCAGCTGTGCATTTTTCATGGGCCCACATTTGGCACTGGGTACATTGAACCCATTTTTCCCCCGCTACACTCTTTGAGTATCTGTCCATGCAAACCAAACTAAATGTTTCCCCACCATTTTCGTCTGAGCAGTGTGTCTGAATTTTCCTCGCTATTTTCTTCTTAGAATCCCTTGCAGGGTTATTAAAAAGGCTCTTCCTGCTCCCCGTCTGATGTGTTTTTCCTTTTGCCACTTGTCTCGATTTCTGCTTGTCTTGCAAGGCTGCTTTCACTGGCCTATCAGTCAGGATTGTTGTACTTCTTTTCTTTCTAGTAGCGTTTGCTGTTCCTTTCCTGCCTGTAGCTTTAGGAAAAGGACGGACAAGTTCAGGAGTCAAGGACATGCTTGAGGAAGGATTTGTTTCTGCAGGTGTTCTTTTGGATGAACCTGGTTCGGGAGAATGAATTATTGAGGGGCCTGGTCCTGCAGACTTATCATGTTTAATGTTTCCATTACTATAATTCAATGCTGCAGTCTGTGGCCGGCGCTGCTCTGTCTGTTACATAGGAAGAGAAAAGTTCCTCATCACCAAAGACATCTCTGTTGTAGGGATAAATTCCAGTGGCCAGGAATCCAGCCTTGATATTTGCAGGAGTAGCTGCAGAGTCGAGAGACATGTTGATAAATCCAGGTAAATCGTAAATGGTCATCGTTTGTCCTGGGTGGTTTGTGATCCATGCATCACATGCACGATTGACATAGGTCTTTAGTGGCCCAAAGACACTCCTATCAAGCGGCTGCAGCTTGTGACTACAATGAGGTGGGAAGGACAGAACTGTCACGCCGTTTTCCTTGCAGTAATCGAGTGCAGCGATTGACAAATGCGAATCATGATTGTCCAAGAGAAGAACTACTGGTCGTTCTTTTGAAGGTTTCACGTGGGAAACAAAATGTTTCACAAACTTCAAAAAATGTTCCGCCTTCATCCATCCAGTAGGATTAGCATCACCTTCACTACCTGCAGGAGCACCATTCAAGAAATGGGCACTAAAGTTCATCCTGGGGAAAATGAAAAATGGCGGCACTGTGTTTCCTGTCGCTGAAACGGCCAGGGCTAAATTTACTAATTTTCCACGTTCAGCGGACACCAGTCTCCCTATTTTTTTGCAACCACGGCGCCCAATAACTCTATCAGGTGTCTGCACGGTTGTTACGCCCTGAACCTGAACTCACTTGGCGAGTTTTCGTGTACCCAATACTGAATGTCGGATTCTGTGAAATTCCCCTTACGTCATCCTCGGAAGCTCTGCTGCAATATCTCGTCAGAGAGCGAAACGGGATACCAAAATCTCTTGCTACACTTCTAGTTGACCTGTTTTCTATTCTGACTGCCCTAACTGCTAAAAGAACTGTATCTGGGGCAATATTTGCCCCTTCAGTTTTCCTTTTTATGTTCTGGGCCTAATTATGCTTCCTAAAACAAAATTGAAATGACAGAACAAGAAACGTACAGAATGCTGCACTGTTGACCGCGCAGCAAGCTGGCACGGTGAGCCAACTTGCCCCGTAGCAAATGTGCCAGCTAGACCCAACACAAACTTTCAGGTTTGAGGTTGGTTTCCTCCGAGATTAAATGCACAAGAAGACTGTTACTTATCAGTCACATTGCCACATATATACTGCATAATTACATACCTTTGGTTCAGATAAAACCCTAGCAGCCTTCTCAATAATACGTATTTACCGAACTGTTGTAAAATTACTCGGCGCTGTGCAAAACACACACAATCAAATTTTGCTTCCGATACAGCTCTGAGCACACTGCCAAGTAACTTCCCTGCAATGAATGATGTTGCTCTTCATACTGCCTCACAGGTGCTGCGCTCTTACAAGGGAGAGGCGAGATATTAACGTTGTGCCAACTTACCCCTGTAGCCAACTAAACCCGGTCTCCCCTACATCCTATACAAGGCAAATCACACTACAGTAATATTCATAAATATGATTAGAAAACGACCCAATGGAACGGCGATTTTAAACATATTTTACACATACGTCATCAATTCCGCAAACCATTCTGTAACAAAAATAATTTATTCGTGGTTACATGACCACTGATGGTTAAAGAACCAGACTCTCACTTCATACAGTGTATGTAAATTATTAACTTACTATTAACACTCTTGTGTTCGGGCCTGATGATGGCCTGAAAAAAACACACCGAAACATGTTGTCTGCATAATGCTGTAGAGTGCCATTACAGTAATAAAGATGTGTCAAACGGAAAATATCCTCCCTTAATTACCAGTTCCATCAAAATAAAACAAATTTTCCTCCACCATGACAATGCACCAGCACATGCGTCGCTGCTGATTCGTGACTTCCTGGCCAAACATGAGACAACGGTCCTTCCTCAGCCTCCCTACTCTCCTGACCTAGCCCCAGCAGACTTTTTCCTCTTCCAAAAACTTAAATCCACGTTGAAAGGACAAAGATTTCAATCGGTCGAGGAGATAAAGGAACATTCGCTGGAGGACCTACGCGCGATCCCGAAAAACGCCTTCCAGGACTGCTTCCGGAAGTGGAAGAAACGTTGGGAGCGGTGTATCAACAGCCAAGGGGAGTACTTCGAAGGACACAAAACTGAGCAGCTTACAGGTGAGCCCAAATAAATACATAAAAAAAGTTCGGACATTATTTGAACAGACCTCGTATGTGCGTATACACCTATATCCTTGTCAATTTTGTCATCATTATAAATCTAACATAGGCAATAAAAAACACAAATTTAACCTTCCCGTCACTTTTCTGTCTGAATCCTGTCAACTCCCTTGTAACTGTCATTGACTAAAGGGGGCAGACAAGAGTTACTACGATATTATATCTGTTAAAGCAATGCACAAGTATTGTGGGAGTCTTGAGGTGATTCATCCTCGTTATGTTATATTCAAACGTTATACTGTATTAAAAAACAGTCTTACACAACACACATGCAAGGTTTCCAGGTTACTAGTTTCAGCTTTGTCAATCAGCCATCATCGGAACTTATTTTTTTATCAAGAGCCGTCCAGTGACACTTATCCTCGCATATAGGATGGAGATCTCATTCCTTTACGATATTCGTCATAAAGTTATTGAAATAAACACATAAAATATGGATAAAATCATAGAGTATAAACAGGTTTTTAGTGCTACAGTTTTAAATATAAATAAAAATGGTAAGCAATACATCTGATGTGCTGAAGCACACGTCTGTCCTGTTCATCCAAGGCACTGTGAATTTCCTATTTCACAGAAGTAAGTTACTCCGGTTTTATAATCATTCCAGTTGTAACGCGTGGCTACTCCTTAAAAGTTTTGTTATTTTCTTTTAAGCAGTACCCACGCATTAAAACTGGAATTATTGTGAAACCGGATTAACTTCTGTAAAATTGGAAATTCACAGTGCCTTGGAAGAACAAGACAGACGTGTGCTTCAACACATCAGATGTATTCCTTACCATTTTTATTCATATTTATTTTTATTTATATTTAAAACTATTGCACTAAAAACCTTACTTATACTCCATAATTTTACCCATATTTTATATTCTTATTTCAATAAATGTTATGACGAATGCTGTAAAGGAATGAGATCCCAATCCTATATGCAAGGATATGTTTCACTGGACAAATCTTGATAAAAAAAGGTCTTTTAATGGCTTCTTAACAAAGCTGAAACTAGTAACACGGAAAACTTGTACGTGTGTTGTGTAAGATTATGTTTTTTAATATATAATCGTGGGAGTGTTTCTGGATTCCGTTAAAATCCCCATCCCCAATCTCGTTTTTAATACATTTGAGTACTTTAACTACTTATTATTAGTGTTATTCTATCTTCTCAGTTCAACATACATATACAGGGCATACATAAAAGAATGGTGCGGTTTCAATTGTTATTTACATTGAAACCGCACCATTATTTTGTGTATGCCCTGTATACTGTGATAATGACAAGCAAAAGGTGAAGTAAACGGAGACAGGCAATGTACGTATAACTTAACATTGAGGCGCGTTCGCGTAACCGTTGTTGCCTGTGGAAAAGCAGTAAGTATTACATATTCTGAGTGTGTCTGTAGCCTTAGTTATACAGCATGCAAATCGCATGCGCGGCTTAATTTTTTCATCTGGGGCCTGTCTGGCTATCCCACATTTTTTTCAAATTATCTCATAAATGGTACAATTTTCGGAAAAAAAAAATATATTGAACATAAAATGTGCGTTTAGATTTTCTCTACAACGTTCGTCTGAAACATTCCTCATTATACGAAGAATTCAGTGAGATATTATCATAAATGTAAATAGGTCTTCATATAAAGTACCTGTTATATTTTTGTCAGATTTTAACCAAACTTGAAAATTTTCCGACAGATTTTCGAAAAACATTCGTATCAAATTTCATGAAAATCCGTCTAGTGAGAGCCAAGTTGTTCCATGCGGACGGACAGACAGACATGACGAAGCTAACAGTCGCTTTTCGCAATTTTTCGAAGGCGCCATAAAAAGGTAAAGCTGTCGCTGCGCATGCTATGAAGGCATTTAAGAAAAGTAAGGTACAACCCCACTAATTTTTAACATCGGTACTAGATGGAGGTGTGTGGTTAGCTTCACACCCCCGAGCCAGACGTTTTTTCAGAAAAGAATAACCTCTTATACTTGCCAGGAAGGGAAACCCGGAACTCCCACCCTGTAGAGTAAGCCACTATACGGACTAAGTTATCCCAGTTCCATTGACAAGGAAACAAAGATGTAACTTTTCTGCTTCTAACCATAGAAGTAATATAGAACAACCAAACTTATTTTAAAGTTTACTTCATACTGTTGTCAATATGTACCGCAATCACAGTCGTTAAACCAATCTGAAAATATTTTCTTGGATGCGATGCAAATTCAGTTTTCGAATGTCTGGAGCCGGGATAGCGTAGTCGGTATAGCGACTAGAATGGGGCCGGCATTCCGGCAGGGTAAAAAGATATTTCTCTTCTTCAAAACGTCTAGACCGGCTCTCGGGCCCACCCAGCCTCCGATTCAACGGATACATGGTGTTTTCCCTGGGGGGGGGGGGGGGGGGGGGGGCAAAGCGACCAAGACGTGGACTGAACACTCACCCCCATCTAGTGCTGAGGTTAAAAATGAGCACAACTATACCTCCACACCCCCTACGCGCCTTCACGGCGAGTAAATGGAGGATTTGACGTTTCCCATTTCCAATGTCAAATTTCAGGTTCTCAGAGCAGTGATTATCAGGATTATGGTCTTCCGGAATGTGACATGTGATGCTGTATAGCCTAGTTCGGTAGATGGGTACCGACAGAAACCTCCGGCCGTCTGGCCCCTCCATCTTCATTCCTCCACGACAATGGTATCCATCTACCGAACTACATGGCGACTAAAATTATCTGCAGTTGCTCACCTTCAGCAGCTGTGAATTAATCCACTTGGCAAATGTTTTCTTCTGTACGTCTTCCCGTTCATCTGTAATAAGAAAAGCTACACTCAGTTCACACTCAGATCTGCGATAGCAGCATCACATTCAGGATATTTAACTAAGGATACTAATACTCGCATTTGTATTCTATAATCAGTCACACTGCACTTTGCTTTATATCACTTTGCTTCCCTCTTAACAACACATCAATCTTAACATTTTTCAGCTTTTCACAAAAGTGCACATTCAAATTACGGTTCTATGTGCTGTAACACCGTACAGTCTTGTAAAGTGAGTACCAAAGCAGATGGTAGTTTCCACTTTACCTACTTGTATTCGGACCAGTATGCAGTTCCGTTCCCCACTCATGGACACCATCCACCTTCAGTACTCAATATATCAGTACCTGGATAGCAATGTTTCAGAGGAACATAGTACCTTCCGAGAGAACATGGCGGTAGTATGCTCCTCCGAAACGTTGGTACCCACTTAGGTAGATCTGAAAAACTACATGGTGTGACACAATATCGGTTACAACCAGCAGTTTGTGTATGTCCAGACTTCCATACCTTCAACAAGCCAGGTAATAAAATACTTTCTTTTCTTATATACTGCTACTTAAGCTTTCAACCGCATCATGTTGGCCTACCATAGCTCAGGCGGCTAGTCGCCGGCCGCTCACGGCAAAGGCTCGGATTCGAGCCCATGTGCGATTCGTGGTCGACCAAATGGCACTGGGACACCTTCTCCGAGAATATCCGTTTCCCCCCTACAAGCATCATTCCACACTCATTCATTCATCTACGACCAACGTTATATAATCTACGCAATTGACAGCGTCGTTAAATAACACAGAAACTCGACTCAACGACATATTTCCATAAATATTACCGAAGAGGTTTTTCAAGCAAAGTTGTTGCACCTACTGCAGACTTCAGCCTGACTGTCTTGTTGTAGTTGTTCTCAGTCCCGTGGTCGACGTTGAACACTCTGTTAATTGATACAGTGTCGTTAAACTGTCTAGGGACCAACCAATATTAATAACTGTCTCTTCCAGTGTTTCTTGGGCAATAGTCCTGGCCACTGTTTACAGGATCTCCATTGATTATTCACTAACAATACTATCATTCGACGGTATTATAATCTTAGAAACTGAAAGTGTCATTAAATAAATAAAGAAAAAAAAACAAATGCTAGCAGAATGAAATTGACGAAGAATGCCAAAGAATTAGGCCTCACTGACGCCTCACACTTTTTGGCATGACCTGTACTTGACTTTGTAATCATGCCCACTCTTGAACGAAGACCTTGCAAGGTTACACAATGAATGGCACACAAAACTTGCTTGGAGAATGCAAAAATAAATTAACACTAATACGCCTAATATACATTTATCGACAAACTCATGACTGCCAGCAACCTGCGAAGCACAGTATATGCGCTGGTCCTCCCTGGTTAGTATATTTCATTGCAGATAGCAAACTTCCAACACGAATCAGTCAGGCTATCGGCTGCCTGGGGGTCAATTCTTAACTCCCACAGAGGCATTCCACTCAATTCCTGCCAACTGGCAGGCCTACGTTAATTACAGTGGAAGTGACCCAAGCGTTCTGTCACGGTAATAACGTGGCCCAATTAACTGCGCCACATTCCCCTCTGTCAATGGCCTGTGCCCGTCAAATCATCTGTTCCTTCACTCCTCTTATCCTATATTTCTCTTCCATAAAACGAAGGCATAATTAGAATGACGTACCCTTCGCACTGTTTCATCTCAATGAATTTCCATCAAATTTGGTTCTAGACAGAGTGGTTCCATATCAACAGTTGTTGGGCCAATTTAATTTTGGATGAATGTACATAATTCTGCACGATACGAAGAAAGTGGCAGCATGCTGCGAAACACTGCAGAATGACAAGATCGTAACTGTACTCTTTACACCTGTTACCAGGATGAGCAAATTAAAAGGGTAAGATAAGTGGGGCGTGTCGCACGTTAAGGAGAAATCGGAAGTGTGTATACAAGCTTGGCGGAAACTGAAGGGAAGAGAACTGTTGCAAGGCCAAGGCCAGGCCCGCTCAACCCGTAGTTCGCGGGCAACATGCTGCTCGCGACACAGTGTTATGTTGCCCGCGATGACATTGAAACGAGAGAACGTGTTTTAACCCTTTGCCTGGTAAAGACAAGACAAAACGCCGAAGCAATTTTGAAAACTTATGAGCTGTTTATTTATGGCTACATACATTACATTAGTAAGTCATTTTGTAAGATATTCTAAAAATATCGACACCGTAGGCTAGGTTCTGCACTATATTTTTTAATAAATTCTTCCATTATCATCACCATATTTTTATTGTGCATGATGTACATAAAAATACACAGGTAAAGTTATACACATAATTGTCCGTATACTTATTCATTCCTCATTTTGTGCATTGAATTTCATGTTGCCCTGTGAAGATCAAATCTTGTCGAATTTGCCCGCACAAAATAGAAGGTTCAACAGGCCTGGCCTAGGATAATATGAAAATGGATCCTAGGGAAATAGGGGGGGGGGGGGGGGGTTGGTGACGAATACATTCGCCTGGCTCATGATATAAGCGGCAGGCTCTTGAGACACACGGCAATAGACCAACTGAGTTCCGTACCAGAAGGGAACCTTCATGAGTATTCTCCAGTTTTCAAAAATAACTGCGCTACTACATAACACAAAATACGGACCACGTTAAAATGTGCAACGTTTCTATGAATCAAATTTTCTTAAGTACTGTGCTCCATGGACTTAGAGATCTAATTTACAGGAAGCTCACGCCGAGCCCCTATTCTCCAGGTTTCAAAAATAACTGCGCTACTACATAACACAAAATACGGACCACGTTAAAATGTGCAACGTTTCTATGAATCAAATTTTCGTTACGATGAATATTAAATGAAATACACAGAAAGATCAGGCTTAACTGTCCAATGTTAATAGTGTGATGAGAGCTACAGCAGACCTGGAGGGGAAGTTTGGCAATGCGGCATGGGAAATCGCATTGAAAGCCTTTTGGAAAATGTGTGCCTCATTCTTGTTAAGTGCCTACCCAATAAAGACGCGTACAAGGAAACTTAGGTACAGCTTCACGCATTCTTAACCTCGGCACTCCAGCCGCTTTACCTTTGGAGAAACGATTCCCAAGTATTCCTTGGTTAGGATACAGGTGGGCCCCAAAAGTGCTTCTAGACCCACTGAGGAAGATTGTGTATTTATTTATTTGTTTGTTTATTCACTTGTTAATTAAACGATGCTGCCTGTAGCTGAGAATACACAACCCCGAATGGTACAATGATTAAATAAATAATGAATTGCAGCAGATATGGAACAAAGCGCTCGTCATCTAATTTGATGTAATATACTAACATTTTTTGGTGGAACTTCTCGATTACGAAGCAGCAGTGCTAAACAGTGCACCGCGACATTTGGTAGCGAACAGAAAAATACCGTGGAATGAGCTACTTCAGCGTCTACAGTTCCAACACAACCGTAAAAATCTATCGCAGCTAGAACTCTACTCCTGGACTACAAAGGCACAAAAAAAAATCAGGTCTTAGCATCCGTCTTCATACAGCTTTGAACAGTGGTGACCAGGCAACTTGTTGGCTGAGCTCCCAAACAGTGGCGTAGCTAGGTATTTGATGCCGGGGCGAGTAATGACAATGGTTGCCCGTAACAGAAATTATGGACTTTAAAAAAACACACATTTATTTTGGCTCAATAATAGCTTAGAATGTGTTCAGTGCAGAAAATCAACTGTTTCATTCAAAATATTGATGTTGCCGCCCACTTTGCCACCTCGTGGGCTCTGCCTCCCGCGGCTGTAGCATCACTCCCAACCGCCTAGTTGCGCCTCTACTCCCAGACACTCTCCGATACCTGGTTGCAACTGTACGGTCACTGCTAGACTAACCGTCGGAACGCCTTAGCAGCGTTGCAAAACACACCATCCACTCAATGGGAGTACATTGATAGCTTCAGTCACTGGGAAGGTTCATTACACGGTTAGAAAACGCTTGGCCGCGCGTGCGCAGTGCTTCTCCTCCTACCTTCTTGCGTCAGCACCGCGCCAACTATCAAGTTACCTGGTCACTTTTATACGTTGCTCTCATCTGTATGAACGCAAACACACGCCAGCAAACAACGCACAAAATACAGGTCTGTTATTCCCGACCTACCGTGGAACTTCCGGTAAGTGGATTTCACACGTCGTATCTGTAATGAAACCGAAACGCGGTGGCACATCTAGAATGACAGGGCCACAGGCCAGAAAACTGCTAGATGGCTCTATTGCAGCCGAAACATATGTGGGGTTAATGGACATACTTAAGAAATAAAGTGCATTTGTTGGTTTAATTGTTGAGTGCCACTGCACTATTTGCAAGTCGGAGTTACTCTTAGCGCAATAGGTCACGGCCACACCTACTGAGTGGGGAATTCTCCAGAACAGCTAGCACAGCGCCGCTATACCACTGAAACAGGAGGAAATTACTTCCTTTCTCTTTTAAAAAAAAGAGAGAAGTGTAAATCTTTTTTCCATAAAAATTATTACTTTGTGCTATATACAATTTCTTTAACGCATTTGCTAAAAGGCTATTTTTGACTCTTAATTTCTTGAAGTGGGAGGGAGGGGTAAAAGAAGGCATTCTGTACCCTTCCACTTAACCTGACCTCCGGATTCGCCACTGCTGCTACCTCTGCTATACATGCGTCTGTATACGTACACCGTACAAATCTTCAAACGACTGTCTTGTATGAGTTCAGTTTGGTCCTCTTACTGTCGGTGTCCGTGGACTCAGCTGGCATTAAGACAGCAAAAGGCGATCTGTTGTACTCGTAACAAGCGACGGCCAGAATTTGTGGAACAAAGGAGGCAGAAGGTTCCTCTGAAACGTTGGAAAAATCAGACTACATGGCGTCACACGCCAGAATGCCGTAATCCTTATAACAATAATTACAGTCGTGAGAACCTCAACTCCCAAACGTAAGAGTTTAAGTTGGCTTACACAAATTCACCGATGAAGTGTGCACTTCGCATAAATGTCAAGACACTTCGTAATAAATTAATCTGAATCCCAATTACCTTCCTTAAATAAAAAAAAAGGCTAATGAGATTATAACCATGACTGCATGTGTCTGTATTTGCGTAAGCATGTCCCTCCTTTCAACTTTTGTTTCAACTCGCCAATTTTCGCGAAATTTAGTGTGAACGTTACTGTCAGAAAAGATCACTCAAATCCCGTATTTTCTTATTTTCGACAATCGATAATAACAAAATAGCGAAGGCACGAAATTGTGAGGAACAAGTGTCACTTCATATAGGATTCTGAAATTATTTCCGGTAACAAACCTTTAACAACTGTATACTACGTTTGTTAGTTTCCTGTACAATGTACACCCACGTGAAATTTATAATTTAATGGCTACACTACACCTCACAGCTATCCAGTTACCTCATGCAAAGGCCACACCAGCTAGAAAAGAGTTTCCCAGGCTTCTAAATTCATTTCCACACACTTTGGGCACATACTGAAGTACAAGATGACCACTTACAGAGGACCGGCTCATAGAATCTATATTATCAACCGTATTATGTAACTTACCACATGATCAAGCACGTGTTGCAAATGACGTCCTACAACCCTCAGACATGTTGACACTTGGTGAACATATTGCCAAAATGCGTTTCATGTTCTCGCCTACAAATTTCCGACATTGCGCGCCAGACAATTTCTTTAAGATTGTCCTCTGTGTGTGTGTGTGTGTGTGTGTGTGTTGTATTCATAAATTTTGTCTTTTGAACATCCCAATATATGTCACATGGTGTCGGATCGGGTGTGGCTGTAAGAGCGGCTGCACCCGTCTTGCCGGAATAGCCAGCAATCATTGTCATCATCATTTAAAATTTCAAAAATGATGCGAGAATTTGTTCAATGTGTCTTTCTCAACTGACTGTGTTCGAAAAGAAGATAGGTCCGATTATTCTTCTCACACTAACACTACATAATATTCCAACTTTAATGTCATATAACAGTATACTGTGTGTTAGTTTGGTATTATATGTCGATATATGCCGACCAGTATCTATTTGAGTATATACGTGGCTGTTTGAGTAATCTCATCTGTAAAATAAGTTAGCACTGGATCGACTGCACATAACACAATGCTTCGCAAAACCAGTCACAAAACGGTACTCGGGCAACAAATATTTTTGTGGAATTCTTCTAGAAGTGTTCCAGTATAATCTAATGTTTCTTCCGAAAGAACACGCCGTGTTCGCTCTCACTTCTTTAACAAAGAGCCTCTTCGATATTTGCTTACCAGTCGATGTACTGCTGATTTCGATGGAAATGAAATACCGGGAAATCCACTTACAAATTCGCTGCGACGCTTTTCATATGATTTCTTCCTTACATAGGTTTTCGAGAGCAACCATCGTCTGTGTCACACTGCACTTCACATCCACGAAAAGCAATTTAATTTTGTTGCAGATAACTTGCAAAATATGGACGGTTCTGAAGACGATAAGTGTGAGCAATCCTTTAGTCAACGGGGAGTCGCGGCGTAAAACTACCGAATAAAACTCACACACAGCTTCCGAAACGTCGTGATTTTATACTTTTATATTTTATCCGGACGATGGACAAAGTCCAGAAGACAATTAGTTCTCAATGTTATATACCATCGTCAGAAACTTTTAGAATTAGAAAATTAAAAACGAAGAACCAGCTTCCGAAACGTCGTGATTTTATATTTTTATATTTTATCCGAACGATGGACAAAGTCCAGAAGACAATTAGTTCTCAATGTTATATACCATCGTCAGAAACGTTTAGAATTAGAAAATTAAAAACGAAGAACCAGCTTCCGAAACGTCGTGATTTTATATTTTTATATTTTATCCGGACCATGGACAAAGTCCAGAAGACAATTACTTCTCAATATTATATACCATCGTCAGACCCTTTTAGAACTGACCTGAAACAGATGTCGTTAGAGGGCATTTCAGCAGTAAATCAAACAAACTACTCAGAACTTGTATACGATGGCTGAAAAGTGCGAGATTTGGGGTCCCCAACGGGGTGAATATTCCTCTGGGATGTGAGATCGTGTAGTTCTGTAGATAAGTACCGTCTTTTCGGAGGAATCTGATGTCTGCAGTTTCATGGCATAAGTAGTTGGTTTCTCCAAAATATTCGTACGTATTAACTAAGCTACATGGCGTTACGTCCCCGAAGATTACAATTTGATGGTTTAATTAATCATTGCTATAGCGTACGTATAGTGGTCGCCAAATAAATGTGCCGCGACATGCGCGGAAGTAATAGGCAGGCAGGGGTGCGGGATAGCAACGACGCTACTAGCGATCAAAACAGCTGCTCATTGCATACAACTAGACGTCACGGAAAGCTGGGATCACAATATTCGTAGAAAAGTCTGTATTCGACACGGGGCTTGGCTAATTGCAAAACAGAAGGCACTAAGGCACGATGTTGGCCACATGGTCAATCTGTCTCAAGTTTCCACGCCGTTAACATCGTTTTAAGGGGGCACGCGGTGGCGCAGTTGGTTAATGTTATTGGATTTTTTCATTGACATAATCCTTCCGGCCGCACTATGGCCCTGGGGTCGACTCAGCCTCTAAAAGACATGAGTACCAGGGGTATCTCCTGTGGCGTAAAGGCGGCCGATGTGTAGGGCTGATAACCTTACCACCTTCATGTGCCAACTGTGTTATCTGTGAAATCTGGGAGCCTCAACCTCCTGGAACCCTCAGGGCCTGTCCAGGCATGTACAGGGACTGCTTTACCTAACATGGTTTTAATGTATTACACGCGGGACGCAGCTTCCTCCGAGTTTATTTGTAGTTGACAACAGCACTTTGTAGCCGAGCCATGCACAGACGCGCCCTTCAACACTACGCTGCCACGTTGGCATAAAGTTATGAAAAAGACTTCCCAGACATTAACACTGCTAAATAACGTTACCAGTATCGTCGATATAAGCAAATGATTGATGTGGCAGCAATTGTGATGGAAGAGTGACACAGAGGCCGAGGAGCGGGGACAGGCCGATTCTAGCCTCTGCGTCGCGGCACATTTGTGTGGCTCAAGCAATACTTAGGTGCTTGTAATAGTAAGACAAAAAACTAATTGCGTTAATAGTCAGGTGGGTAAAAACGCTGGAAATATCAGTCACGGTCCTTGTCGAAGATGACGCCAACTCCATAACAACAAAATTAAACATTGCGAAACATGTGCCAGCAATTGCGTCTCGTCAATAAACAGACAACGGATAGAATGTTACCTGAGGCGAATCGCTGGCAAAGTCGTGTGGCTGTACAAACAGCTTGCCTTTTGAAGACTTCTTCATCTGCCCATGTATCCAGGAGCAACAAGCGGCAAAATGAAACCGCACGTCGTCATGGTAACACCTGCTAATGCATTTGGCCTCTTGCTGTGAACAATCCAACAACTCTGCTTTTTACGGCAGAATGAAGGCCACACCGGCGCGGCACCAACGTGAACCGCATAGAAAACCCCGTGTTAGCACCGCTCGTGCCGCGTAACGGTAATACACGGTTCTCTACCGTAACATCGTACCTTCATATGCTCTACTCCGTTTTCATAAACGAGAGTTTAGCGACCGAACCATGCTGGTACACTCGTTACATACGAGTATGTAGTGAGGCAAATAACACCCCCAAAATTAACATTAAATTAGTTTACGTTTAGTCACTGTTCGATTTCGTTAATGCGAAGGTAGTGCCGAAAAACCAGTGAAGCGCTTTAAATGCATTTATATACCCAAATGTCCAGTGCCGAGTTCTAAATGTTTAGATTGTGTTCAAGATAAGATGTTAATGGGGGATCAGTATAAATAATGGTGGTGCGTTCTAACAAAATAAGATTATTTGGTATTCTCAATATTATCCAACAAATGCACTAATTGTCACACGTTCATAATAATACATTTAAAAACATTAAATATTATTTTATTATATAATATATTATTAGATTAATGTTATTTAATATTATTACATTATAATATTAAAATCGAATTATAATCCACGGTATGGAAAATATGAAATTAATTTGGTACTTTGTGTTAGTGCACCATTTTGAAAAACGTACTGATACGAGAACACAAAGGTGCAAAGCGATTCGTATCTGTGTCAGATCTGAGGTTCTCACAGGGATGACCACGAATATCGCTGTCTTCGGGAATATCAAACCGCGTGGTCTGGTAGTTACCGACGTTTTGGAATAACCTGCTACCTACAGCTTCAGGGTAGAAGATGGAATCAGCATGTTCCCTGTAAATATTGGTAACTCTACCTACACGTCATATCCCAGAAGAAAGCAATCTACCTATTCATCTTCAATTATTCCAATTCTCACACTTTTACTTTCACTAGACAGACACTGTGCCCCCCAATAAATTGGAAGCTTCACCTGTTGACCGTCACAAAAGAAGTTGCCGATACCTTACATAGGGTATAACTGAAACTGCTACCGTGTCGTCTCGGTCATAAAATACGTCAGCAATGGTCTCGGCGACCTGGGCTTCACTTCAGGGACAGTCGTTGAAATTTTCCTTACACTAGTGGGCCACTTCGCTGAGAATCTGAACATGGTGGGAATCTCTACGGAACACATAAAAATGTGACATTTTGTGCGATCATTCGAACTAAGAATAATACTCTCAAGCCTAGTGGTGACTGTTTATACAGCCAGGTTTAATTTCAAAAACTCTACACTTCCCCCACACTGTGTATTTGTGTGTTCTGCATGATTCTCACAATAAACAGCCATTACTTTACAGAATTTACCAACTGGTCTTTCTAATGGATGTAAACTGTGTGCTCTGTGAAGTATGAACTGAATCTTTATACATAATGTAGATTAATTTTAGTCTTCAACGGGAAATGTCGCACTATATTGTGAAAGATACCGGAGGGGTTTGTAACACAGTGGGAAAAAACTGAGAAAATTCTATCCATTAGTTTCGCCTCCCCCCCCCACCCCAATCGGGGAACGATTTCAGTGGCGGAGCACCCCTCCAGCTCCTTTGCAACCACTGTTCCGCACACCACGTCCAGTACTCCGGTCATGACAACCTTCAATGAAATGGGGACAAATGCGGTAGTAGCGTGAAGCTGGTCAATCATCTGCACCACATCTCCCACGTGCGATGCTTAACTAACTTCGCACTACTGCTTCGTACTCGAGAAGAACCGGGTTCAATTCTCGGCCCAAGAGAGGGACTAATAGGACTGTTGTAGGTCTTCAAGTATCCCTGGCGCCGCATCCGGTGGTTCAAGTAAACCAACGTTTCAGAGACCGACTCCGCCTCCATCGTCAGTGTTCTGATATCTGAAACGTTGGTGTACTTCAACCACCTGATGCGGCCTGTCGGCCCGCGATTTCGTTGTAATATAAGCGTGTTTGCTACTGCAAAGATGCAGTTTAGTTTAGTAGATAAAAACATTTCGGAGGGAACTGCGGCCTCCATCTTCAGGGTAGAAAACATGTCTACCAGACAACACGTCACATCCTAAAATACCTAAAACACCCTGAGAGTCTCAAATGTCACATTATGTCTAGTTTTTGTGTCTTCGTTCTGGGACAGTACCTTTAAATCGGCCACGATCATTTTGATGTAAGTCTGCTTCTTAAAGTCATCCATTTACACACACACACAGTTATTAGTCAGGCCCGCATCTGGCAGACCCTTGACTGAAGGTCAATTATCCCCATCGTCGAGGGCCGAAACCTACAAGCGGCTTATCTCCCTGGCAAGTGTGTGTGTGTGTGTGTGTGTGTGTGTGTGTGTGAGCACCCGCCTCTGGCGGACATCGGACTAATAACCGAAATCTTTAGCCCCTAGACAGAAATTCGCCTTCAGTCCGCAGCGTTGTGTTCGAACTTGTTCGTCTTTAATATTCACTCATTCAACCAACGAATGCACTATACGCGCATATTAATATTGCATTCGTTGGTTGAATGAGTGAATATTAATACTAAGATGCACGGTGAACACAAAGTGAAATTGTTCGTCTTTGCTTACAATGAATTCCAAGTGCAACAGTCCGGAGTTAATTTCGGGATTTATTAATGTGTGTAAAGAATACATCTGCTTATGGAAAATACAGGATAAATATTACTCAAACAAGGATATGTGGGACAAAGCATATGAGCAATCATTGCACTGTTACAAACAGTATGATTCTTCAGCTACAAAATATGCAGTTGCGTCTAAAATTAATAATTTACGAAGCGCTTTTCGCAAGGAATTTTTCCTTTAACGCCTTACAGATAAATTTACAAGGTGTGAGGAATTGTTTTTCCAAGAGTCTGAGGTGAGATAACTGTTGTAAACTTCAAATCTTTTAAACCTTCGTCCGGTTCCAGAACTCTTCAAGTTTCAGTTAATCGTTCTTCTCCGCTGATGGCTCTTCTCACGCATGTGTTTTGTTTTTCAAATTCAGACTTCAACAAATAACGCGTAACTTTAAAACATGGTTTTTCAAACTGTGGTACACGTACCACTAATGGTTCGCCAACGTTTGCTTACTGGTACTCAGCCTTAATAAAGAAATCTAACACGAAAATAACAAAAACCTTTAAAAAATAAATAAAGCATATACATATACCTGCTAATACGCACTAGGCCTACTGCTGGCAACATTATACACACATCACCGCTGTCAGCCAGTCTTTCCAATTTCAGGTTTTTTTTAAAGCTATATCTGGCTTCGCTCTAAACTACAATAATGGGTAAAACAGCACTTAGCTGGGCACCGGAAAACTGTTTTGCTCCCGTTTGCAAAATTTCGAAAAGCGACTATTACCTTCATCATGTCTGTCACTCCACATGGAACAACTTGCCTCCCACTGGAAGGATTTTCATTAAATTTGATATTTGATTAATTTTCAAAAATGTGTACAGAAAATTCAAGTTTAATTAAAATCTGACAAGAATAACGGGTACTTTACATAAAGACCTGCGTATATTTATGATAATATCTCGCTCAGTTCTTTTTAAAATGAGAAATATTTCAGACAGAAGATGCAGAGAAAATCAAAACAAACATTTTATGTCCAATAATTTTTTTTTCGAAAATCATGCTGTTTATGAGATAATGTGGAAAATATGGTACAGCCAGACGGGCCACAGGTCACAATATAATACGGCGCATGCGCTTTGCATGCTGAATAACTAAGGCTACAGACATACACTCAGAATATGTAATACGTATTGCTTTTCCACGGCAACAGTGGTTAAGCGAACGCGCCACAATGTTACGTTATACGTACATTGCGTGCCGTCTCAACTTAGACTTTAGCTTTCTCCCCATTTAGAATAATACACAATTTTCTCTTGTTTGATATTTTGTATACGCTACTTTAGGCCTAATTTTTATTGTACCTTGCTCTCAAGTTGAACTGCTTTTTCCTTCAAAAAATAAAGTTTGCAGTTACCCAGAGAATTTAAGCGGTCTTTATTTAAACACAAAAAAGTGGTCGTACGTTGAAATTGTTGAATTTAATTTAGTGGTACGCCGGCGAAAAAGTTTGAGAACCCCTGCTTTACTACATTCATTAGTCCTTCGTAAATAGTTTTCAAATCCAGGTAACTCGAAACGCGAAGTTCTGCAGTTAACGACATATGTCACAAAGTACCCCTTTTCTGCAACTGCTTTACCCACTCAGTTTCCTTTCCCCCCCCCCTCCCGCATAATACAATCAAAAGAGCACAAGTTTCTTCTCAGAAGTCTCGCGTCTGCGAAAATGCAAACGCAATTGCAACGTGAATAAAGTGGCTGTGAGATTCCGAACTGAAGCATATCGGTAGGTGTGCGGCGAACACAGGGACTGCCGCCAGTCCGTGGAATGTACGGATTACTTGCAGTCCATGGACTGAAGGCGAAATTTCCGTGTGTTGTGTTGTCGAGAAAGGTCGAAAGCATGGTTGTCCAGTCCACTGCCTTCCGGCAAAATGTAAGTGAATGGGTACCTTAAATCATCAGCCATATACGCACTGGATGCTATGCACCTTATACAAACGAGAAAGCGTCGTTATACAAGCTCTGAACCCATACGTAAATTCCGTAGTCTCATAATTCTATAGTTTCATACATGAATAATTATCTAGTTTACCTATACTTTTGTGTGTGTGTGAATGACGCCGCGTGTCAGTAGCGTGAAACATGGCGTGACAGCGCAACACTGTGTCTAATCCACTGAAGGTCAAACTGCGCAATGTAACAGAACGGTCTGCTAGTCAATGCAAGGAGTAGCTACTTCGCGGATGATGATGCAGTCGGGTACTGCAGCCAATGTTACAGGTATGGGCCACCACCGCAGCTAGTCCCTCTGACTGCAGAACTGTGCGGCACTGGACGCAATGATGAGCACAACACTTAATTCATGCTGAAAGCCCGAAGCTTAACAAGATTGACCGCGCAATGGGAAACTAATCGTAACTAATTACCTACCTGAGATCTTATGGTCTTTTAAGATGTGACGTAGTGTAGTCTGGCAGAATATTTTTTACTCTGATGATGGCTGTAGCAAGTTCCTCCGAAACGCTGGTACAGGACTATCAAAGTAAACGGCGTAACATCCCAGAATTCCTTAATTTTAATTAATTATCCAACTAACCGAACAAAAGCCCTTCTTAACCAGTACACATTCAACTGAAGAAACTGGAATAGCTCAGTCAGCATCGTGACTAGGGTACGCGCTGGACGACCGAGAAATAGGGGCACATTTTTCTCTTCTCCAAAGCGTCCAGACCGGCTGTGGAGCCAACCCAGTCTTATTTAATGTGTACCAAAGGCTTTTTCCCCGGTGGTAAAGCGCCAGGGGCGCGAAGCTGACCACTCACCTCCACCTCGCACTGAGGTGAAGAATGGGGAGAGCTATATCTCCACTCCTCCATATGCCTTCGTGGCTTACACAAGGACTGTTTCACCTTTACCTTCACCTTTCGCTTTACTCATTCAAAAGACGAAAGAATTCACCGTTATGAAACTCGAAAACTTACGCGCTTTTGGTGAATTCTGCGCACATTATACTGAGACAGCGTAGTCCGTTTCAAATAATCATAAACTATCTATCTAGAATCCATTTTAATACCACCACACGTCTATGCTTAGGTCTTCAAAATGGACGTTTTACTTAATATTTCCCAACAAGAGTTACTTCATCTCTATGCACTTCTGTGCGTGCTACCAATTGGACTGGATCAGTGACTCACCGTACTGCATCTCATGTCCTACTGCTCAGTATGCTAACAAACGGTGCTCCAACCACAGCAAAGACAATTATGTACTTACATTCTAGTACTGCATTAATTATTCGTGAAAGTTCTTATATGAGAGACGTCACTTCACACCCAACTGTCTGTCAAGTGCCACCGTTACGTTCTACACAACTTTTCAATATCTGGACCTCAGCACACACCTGGTACACCTGCAAATGTAAGTCCGTCAACCTCAACCTGCTTCAGACAATCTCAGTAACAACGCCACGCGAAAAAAAAAGCTCTTGGTTATGTAACGTTCTAAGTTACCCTGCTATTTCGTCTCTCTCGGCTTCTGGGCATTTCATTTTGTTTCAAACAGCCTCTAAACGCTATTCCGGCTTAAATACTTCACCTACTGAAGCGTGTCGTGGCGACACTCTTTGCAACTGTGCAACTGTTACATCACGTGCAGAAAAAATGCTTAGGAAAACAGTCAAATATGGTCCCCTTTTTAAAAGCAATTATACCTTCATTACCTGAGTGTCTTACGCTCATTAAAATACACAACTGAATTACATGGTATATTTACTTAACACAAACTAAATAACATACTTTATTCGAAATAGTACTGCAAGGAAAATAACTTCGAAGGCCATCATGGCCCATATTAGGAAACTGTGTGGTCCCAATATGGTCCACTGACAGATCTCTTGCGACAGTAACGATAAAAGTTAATGTGGCATGTCCCTCACAAACAAACCGTACGCTTTTTAAGTAATCAATTATACACAAGGTAGGCAATGTACGTGTAACCTAATATTGTGGCGTGTTCGCGTAATGTGTATACAGGTAGTGACTGTGGAGTTTTCAGTTGACCTTCGCAGTTGTCTGCGTTTGAGAGAGCCGACTGTCCTTTGCTTGTGACCAATGACCGATGTATTCTAGTTAAAAATGCATTGGGCTGAAGTCCAGACTCGTTTTGTGCATGTGAAATAATACAGTTAATTTCCGTAGTGTTCTGTTTTGTAAGAGCTGTGCATAAATTTTACTTTCGGCTTCATATAACGAAACACCTAACAAATGGCGACTACTGGAAAGGTCATGCAGTGATAGAGACGCGATGTTTTTGACAGGATCTTTATATTTTCCCCCGACCGTCGTCCCGAGTGTTAAGGGACTCTACCCCACGCTCTGCAGGTCAAGTGCATTCTCTTGGGTAAAGACATTACCTCCTGGACTACCCTGACAGCCAAATACCATTTCACTCGAAGAGAGCGCCTTCATGGTGACTCACTGTCGCCGAGAACAGTAAAACGTACTTCATGTAAAGTGCCCGATTTTAACCAAATTTGGAGTTTCTCGACAGATTTTCATAAAAGTCACAAATCCAAAATTCCACGGAAATTCGTCCAGTGGGAGCCGCGCTGATACGTGCGGACAGACAGACAGGCACACGGACGGCCGTGACGAAGGTTAACAGGCGCTTTTCGCGAATATGCAAACGTGCCTAAAACGTTAGCGCCAGAAACAAGCCAAAACCATACTTCATGCGAAATGCAGGTGGGTCGCGAGCTACTATACAGACACCGCTAGAATATAAAATCATCAGGCGTAGCACTAAGCACTTTTCTGCAGAATTAAACATAATACATTAACTCAAAACGGCAGGGTACGAAAATGTGACAGACTTTTTAACTTTCACACAGGGCCCATACTAAGAACGTGGAAATTTGAAAATGTAGCAAAAGTGCCGAGAAACACACGAAAACACGTTACCTGCACAAAGCACAGCGCCTTCGAGAACGGTGAATTGAGTTTCAACGTAATTAATTTTATTCGTAGATGGTTATGACGCCGCCCCCGTCTGCAATACCACATGTAATTCAAATTACCTCAAACTCCAAGTCGTACAAAACAACAGCTTGCGCATTATCGGAGACTATCCCAGAGGAACTCCCATCTCCCATTCGCACGACTCCCTTAATATTGAATCTCTTCGAGACTTCATTCACCACCTGACGGCCACATTTTTTACTAAATGCCCATTTCATCCTAACCCTCCGGTCCAACAAATAGGTAATTATACACTGGCCGATCTAAACTCTGCATATAAAATCTACAAACACAAACAACCAAACATGTACTACTGTAAACCAGCTCACCATCAGGCATTGTGTTTTTTTTCAGTCTTTTTCACTAATATTACTTTTATTTTTCCCTATTTATAACTTTGGGTCCATGTACTCGTTTTAGTTAAATTGGTAACCGGAACAATTTTGTAACTTTTTTCTTGTATACTGTACATACTGTAAATTGTAATCTTCAATACATGATTTAAAAAAAAGATGGTTATGCTGTATTAAGCTTAAGGCCACAACAGAAAACTTTTCACACTACAAAATTATAAATTATTTTGCTGGATATCTGCTTTGTCTTCCAGCACCTGCCCACATCAGGTCACTGGAAATTCTTCTGTGAAGAGGTTCTGACCGAAACCTAGTAACGGCAGGAAGTACTAAGAAAGTTACGAGCGGAGTACTTATTTGGCGGGTTTACTCTACTTAAAACCTGTTAGAAGACCGCAAGATGGCAAACACATAATTGGACTCGCCGTAAGAAGTCTGGTTACCTATCCTAGAATCCCGCAAAAACCTAAAGAAATGCCAGGCGAATATAAATAACAGCAAAAGACTTCAATATTTTATTCTGATGATAATGTCATGGCGTTCCCTCAAAGCGAGAGACGAAATCACATAATGAGGAATTATATCTTCTGAGATGTGACGCTGTGTCGTTGGGTTTGTGTCTTTATCTTCAAGAGTCAAGAAGACGGACTCCTTGGCCTTTGAACATGAAGGTATTATGTTCCTTCAGGGGCGTCGCGCGACCAGCAGACCTGAATATTCAAATACACTGCCGTGGAAACCTCATATCCCGCAAGTCACTTATCACGTTGTAACACAGAGGTAAGGTAATTTCAAATTAAGAAATGGTGACTGACTTCAACGGGCGGAGTTGGCTAATACTTCCTCACCTGGTCAAGATATTTCCTACATTTTATGGAAGAAGAAAATTCATTACAGTGTTCACATGTACCGCTACCAGTCCCTATACTCAGCCACATCAATCCAGTCCACATCCTCCTAGACAATTTCATCAAATCCATTTTAATAATATACAAAACGAGCAATCGCAGAATTTTGGAAAATTTCAACTATTTGGTTAGCTTGATAACAAATGATGCAAGATGTATACGTGAAATTAAATCCACGACTGCCGTGGCAGAAGCAGCATTCAACAAGAAGAAGACTCTTTTTACCAGCAAATTGGACTTAAATTGAAGGAAGAAACTAGAGAAATGTTACATTTGGAGCACAGCTTTGTATTGTGCTGAAACTTGGGACACTTCGGAAAGTAGATCAGAAATACCTGGAAAGCGTTGAAATGTGGTGATGGAGAATGACGGCGAAGATCAGTTGGACCGAGCGTGTGAAAAACAAGTATTACAAACAGTCAAGGAGGAAAGGAACATCCTACATACAATAAAACGAAGGAAGGCTAACTGGCTTTGTCACATCTTGCACAGGAACTGCCTTGTAGAACACGTTATTGAAGGAAAGATAGAACGCAAGATAGAAGGGAGGGGATGAGGAGGAAGAAGGCGTTAGCAGCTACTGGATGACCTTAAAGAAACGAGAAGTTACTGGAAACTGAAAGACGAAGCACTAGATCGCACTCTGTGAAGTACTCGATTTGGAAGAGGCTATGGCCCAAAAAGAAGCGCGTCCATCAGTGGCGCAGATAACCAATCGGGAGCCGCCTATAATTATCAGCGAAGTTACATCTCGTAACAGGGATCCAAAATACTGACTTCTATCAGAATCCAGCCCGAAAGGGCCCACAACGAATTTCAGTGCAGGTAGCCCTTGTTTTACGCCCTAGTTGTGTTCGTCAGAGAATGGGCGTAAATCAAAAATAATATTCCCATAAGAAATAGTAGAATAGGAAGGGGTTAGGCAAATCATACCAATGATATTCTGTTCATATGCGGTATATGTAGGTTAGTTATATTAATACAAAAATAAAGAAGTAATATTAATTTTCAGCCTATGTAAATTGAAAAGGAAGTATAAACAACTTGCATACGCTTGTCACGGATGACTAAATTCACTCTCACTGCCTTTACAACTCAGCCACTTTACTACCATCGTCAAGATTCTTGCTGCAGTTAGGTTACGGTTTCGGACATGCCAATGCAATATAGATACGTATGACAACGGTTAGGTCAGGGCTTGTGTTATTCGTCGCCATCCCAGATTTTTGTTCCAGCTTAGGTCGTAGTTACTAGGCTTGTCACGGACGGTAGATTTTCCATATCGTCACTGTCACAGATGTTCTGTCACAGATAATCAAATTCACTCTCACAGGCTTTACTACACAGTCACTTTATTACCCCCAGATCATACTATTACTATCGTAAAGATTACTGCTGCAATTACTCGTCCTGGTGTCAGTTTTCTCTCTCTCTCTCTCTCTCTCTCTCGACTGGGTGTGTCAACGTGGCGTTCGTAGGTAGAACAAAAAAATTAAACAAATGCACACAGACCGCGTGGTCTGAAGCAAACTGCGAGCGCACGGTGCGTGACGTAGACTGCAGTGAGCAAGCATCCTCCCAGTCTTGTTCTGCACCATGAGTTTCGTACACTGTTGGCAGCGTCGTAGTGCGCAGCCAGCCTAAGGGGGTTAAACGAGAATGAGCGAGCGCAAATTAAGAAGTGGTGTAAACTGGCAGGGGGCGTTAAAGCAAAAAAGGCGTAAAACCAGCGAGCGCCGAAAAGGGCTACCTGTATTCTGTAAGTTTGGGGCCCCCTGCGCCGCGGCATCTGCGGGGGTCTCATCTCCACCACTGGTTTCCATATCAAAACGAGTGTACAAACATCTCTGAAGCATTTCTCTGTGCAACTGTGTTTTGTGTCAGTGGCACTCAGCTTACAGCGAGAGAGATTCACTTAAAGTAAACAAGTCAGTTTCCGAGTACTGTACGTAACTTCAGTGGAGTGGCCAAAGACGAGCTGACAACTTGGATCCACAACTTGGAATGCCAAACGTAGACAGCGATAATGCCAAATAGGGTTCATTTTACGGCATCAAGTGATGCGTACCGCTATCTGCAGACAGGCAGAAACAATACACAGAGACAGCTGAATTGTTTGACTGCAACCTGCGTGCCCAGGGTACAACAAAACACATTACGTACGAAATACTGTTTGTAAGGCAATTATTACCAACGTAGCAATTCTGAGGTTATATCCGACAACGTTACGTACAACTGTATGCTAAGTAAACAGTCCTTCACAAAAAACATAAAATAATGAATCAATAATAAGAAATACATATATATATGGTAAAAGGTAAAGCAATCCCATTACAGGCCTTGACAGGCCCTTAGGGTTCCAGGAGGTCGAGGCTCCCAGGTTTTTAGACAATCGGCACATGAAGGTGGTAAGGTTGTCAGCCCTACGCACCGGCCGCCTTTACCCCCCAGGAAAGATTCCTGGTACTCATTTCTGTTAGAGGCTGAGTCGACCCCAGGGCCATAGTGCGACCGAAACGATTATATCAGTGAAAAATTCCAGTGACACCATCGGGAATCGAACCCGCGACGTTCCGGTTTGTAGCGCAGTGCCTCAACCAACTGCGCCACCACGTGCCCACATATATATGGTACATTTTAAAAAGTGTTCCTGTGCTTGCTTAAAGTACCACGTCACAAAAATATATGGAGGAGTGGAGGTATAGCTCCAGGTATTCTTCATGTCAGCACAGCACAACACACACAGACAGAAGGCAATTCGCAACTCATAACCGGTGACGATTCTGAAAATTAATTTATTTACATTTCCTGCTCCACGTGGTGTCCCCGGCAACTCCCGACGGTACAGAACTTTGCATCAGCCGATACATGTCGGCCTATAATTCTGTGCAATAGGTAAGTATGTTTATGAGTTCTGGTCGAAACTGTTTGTTTTACTTATCAGGAATGAAAAGTAGGCTAAAACAATTCACCCTCACTAAACTTGTAATGGTAAAAAAAAATACAATACAAACAAATTTCTACGTCCTGTTCTCTAAGCACGTGACTGACAGTCTGGTAACAAAACCGCAAAGGTCGAACGCACCTGTCAGCACTACTGATTCGTATTCGGTTGGTCCTTGGTTGAAACCTTGTCCCCAAAGTAGGTTACGCTTACTGAGGCTTTTCGTAGTTTTCCTTAATTCTTCTAGGCCAATAACAGGCTAGAAGGTGAAATACACAGTTCACCCTAGAACAGGCCATGAAGGCCCAGAGGAGGAGTAGAGGTATAGCTCTACTCTTTCTTTAACCTCGGCGCTAGATGGAGGTGGATGGTCAACGCCACGCCCTGGCCGCTTTACCCGCAAGAAAGAGGCGCGGTACCCATTGTACAAGGGGCTAAGTGGGCCCCAGGGCCCCAATAACAGAGTAGTACATCAAATTATACGACGACGACTTCCTTCCATATTCCTTACCAATCACTGATCATTAATCATTCTACTGTTTTAAACTATACAGTCTGAGCTACTGAAAGAAATTTTAATAAATTAGTAACTGAGATGGACAAGGAATTCACCGCATTTATTGAAGACAGAACGTCCATACCAGCCTGCCACTGGGCCCTAAAGTAAGTCACTTGAACCCAGTCAACAACCTCACCCCTTATTTCCTAAGACCCCTTCTAATATTATCCTCCTACCTATGTGTACGCCTCCAAGTAGTCTCCCGCGTTCATATCTTATGAGCTAAAATTTTGTATATCTTTCTCAAATACTACATTCTTGCTACATGTCGCGTCCATCTCCTCGCCCTTAATTTGATTATAAATAAGGCAGCTCTTATATTTAATATTATACATATGCCGTGCAGTTGCGTTACATATAAGTTTATTATTAACTAACTAACGTTTTATGGAACCCGAAGGTTCATTACCGCACTCACAAGAGCCCGCCATCTGTCCCTATCCTGAACCATACCAATCCAGTCTCTTTTCCATTGCTTAAGTCGTACCAAAGAATCAGTCCAGGTCCGAGGCTCTTTGCAGTGTTTCGTAACATGGTAATTTTTTACGGTGAGGAGTTGTTAGCACCTCGCCCAACCCCCAAGCTGGAGGACACCCCTTGTCGGCTGTTCGCAACTACATATTCGCTGCTACCCTCCATATTAGGAGGCCGTTCCTCCATCCGCAACCCGAGGACGCGCCATGCCGTTGTGACAGGGACACACTAATCATGGATAAGTTTATTATTATTATTATTATTATTACTGTGCAGTGGTTGGTAATAACAATAATAATAATAATAATAATCAAGGTAGCTCTTGTTTACGTGATTTTCTCCAGCCTCCTGTTGCCTCCTCGCCCTTAGGTTCTAATATGTCTCTCAACGCCCTTTTCTCATACACCGTCAATCTGTGTTCTGTCCTTCGGGTTTCGGATAAAATTTCACATCTAAATACGCAACAGGTGAACTTGGTTTATTTTATATTTTAATCGTTATGATTTTAGATAAGACGTACCAAGATAACAATGCAGTAAGCATCCCCCGAATTTAATGTGCTCTTAATTTCTTCGTGAAAGTAAATTTTCATTTAATTCTGTTGTTGAATTTGTCTCACTCTGGAAGGATTTAGCATGCAGCGTGGTGATCGCAATCTTATGGCACCAGTGTGTGCGGGCAGCTTGCTTCAAGGCTGCCGTATGAGAGGAGTGGGGTTCGTAGCGTCTAACACGGCAACGATGTTAGCTCTGTATCTCCTTACAACTAACTAACACTAACTAACTAACCAACGGGGCCGTGCCATGGCTCAGGCGGTTAGTCACCGGCCTCCCACCGCGCAGGCCCAGGTTCGATCCCAGGTCAGTCTATGTGGGATTTGTGGTGAACGAAGTGGCATTGGGACAGGTTTTTCCCCCGAGGACTTCGGTTTCCCCTGTCAATTTCATTCCACCGGTGCTCCATTACTTGGAAAAATGAAAAAAACTGATCATCTTTCTCTTCACCTCCATCACAAGGGTTGCACAATAAGCCTTAAGGCTGCGGTGCGTCCGTAGCATCTGCTGCGGGGCCGTTCTCCACAACAAAAAAAAACTCGACGACAAGCCTCTAGGACAGCCTGCGGACCAGTCCAAATAGAGCGACTCAATTCAGTTCTTTGCGCAGTGCCACAAGACTGTGATCGAACTCTGTCTACAGCAATCTCGCCAACTGCGGACGGTACGTTCCTGCAAAACAGAGAGATTGCCGACCTATGCTTTTTGCGAAACGTGAGTTACAGGAACTCAGGCCACTGGTAACACTCATCACAGTGGAACTTGGCTGCCTGTTGATTAACCAGACACAAAGAAGTTGGAATACACACGTTTACACACACAGCGTGGTGCGTTAACAATGAAGCAGACAATACCACACCAGATGAATTCAGTCTGTCTGTCTGTCTGTCTGTCTGACGCTCTGATAACGTATTTAAATAACGGCGACCAACTGCGCAAGTAACAGCCAGAACGATAAGGCTTGTATTATTCTGCCGGCAGCATGACGCCCTGTGTGCCATTGTTTGACAGTCAGTGCGTGCAGCGCAACGGAAGTGCAACGCATGCATACCGGCTTGACACTTATTACAGCGGGATAAATAGTTCCTGTATGATGCAAAGGATACAAAATTGTCCAGCAGACGTACGAAGATGTCGGGAAGGAGATGGGATGTGAAGGTAATCATTACTTTGAGATGTTTAGGTTCTCGCAGCGGTGCTGATGAAGAAAGGGTCTTCTAGGATTTTAAGACGTGTCGACTGGTAAATAATTACCACGTATGAGCGTAGTGCCTCCATCTTCAGGGTCAAGCAGTTATTTTTTTTTTTCGTTAATGCTAACTTTTGATTATTTCAAGCAAAACACTGTTACAAAGGAATATTTTGAATGCGCACTTCCACTTTTCCACCCTACTCCAACTACACGTTGTTTTCTTTTCGTGTCCTACCAACAGACTCACTATCTACGACGCTAGAATGTATCGCTATCGCTAGAATGTGTGTGTGTGATGTGTGTGTTCAGTAACCTTCAAAGCCACGATTTACTAGAGCACTACATTAAGAGAATGAACCAACCCCCTGTCAAGTGCAGACTGAAAGCAACGAAGACTTTGTTTTCAGACTGGGATTATAAGTAGCCTTTGTAAGACCTTTCCTGTATGGCGCGTGGGATGATGAGTAAACCTGCGTATACTGCATTTGGGCGCAGACATGTGTACAGGTCTTCTGGTAATATGAGCATTATGTCTGCCCGATTTTAACCTGAACCACAATCGCTCGACAATTTCTCATAAAATTTCGCAAAATTCCATAACGATCCGTTCAGTGGTTCCTGAGTTTTGCTCGAATACAGACGTTCGTGCATATGTAATGATATGAACAGGCGATAAGCAGGAACGCGAACACAGCTACAAACTATTTAATACCGTTAGTCATAGAACTGTGACGATATCATGGAATTTCAAAGAACGTGACGTTATGATTTAATGTACATGAAGACGAAGAACTAGGCTGGAAAGAAACTATGGGATTCAAAACACTGGCATTTAAGACTCTAAAGGGAACATAACAGTAAGTCAAGTACTGAAAATTTGGGAGATTTGTATTACAGAGCTCTACGATCTTGCTAATCGACCAGAACACCTAGAAGTCGAACCTGAAGAGGAAGTAGATGAAGACGAGAAATGCCCTTATACTTGGCCAAGTGAAATGGAAAAAGCTATGAAGGAGATGAGGGATGAGAAGGCTACAGGAGATGATGATGTACCTGGGGATGTACTGAAATTGTTGGGAGAAGATGGTCTGAGACTAATGACAGCCGATCACCAGCATATATGTAACTGGAGAGGGGCCCAGAGATTTCATTGAAGTTATAATGATTGCCTTAAAGAAGCCCGAAGCTACAAAATGCAGCGACCATCGCACAATCAGCCTTATCACGCAAACAGCAAAGGTAGTAGCGAGGATACTTAGAAAAAGATTTAAAGAAAAATTGATAATGTACTTGGAGAAGATCAGTTTGGATTTAGAAGAGGAAAAGGAACTAAGGACGCAAATGGGATGCTGAGAATATCAGAACGAGCTTTGAACGTAGATGAGGAATTGTGTCCGTGCTTCATAGACTGGCAGAAGCCATTTGACCGTTGAAACTGGACCAAACTAATGCAAATCCTAAAGCGAAATGGTATCGACTGGCGCGAAAGAAGATTGATCAGCAAATTGTACATGGAACAGAGTGTTAAAGTACGACTGGACCAAGGGGAGACGAGAAGTGTGAAGATTGGAAGAGGAGTTACACAAGGTTGCTGCTTGTCGCCGATTCTGCTCAACTTATACAGCGAGTACCTTACCAAGGAAGCTCTTGAAGGGTTTGGAGACTTCAGAAAAGGAGGAAAAGTAATTCGCACTGTGAAATATGCAGATTACCTTGTGCTACTGGCTAAGGAAGAAACGGTGCTACAGGGCATGATTGATAAACTAATTGAAACTGGAAGATGCTATGGAATGAAAATGAATGTAGAAAAAACTAAAGTAATGAGAATCTCAAGGCAACCATAAACCAATAAAAATTATGCTAGACCAAAAACAATTGGAGAATTTGGAATATTTCGATTATTTGGGTAGCACGATAACAAATGATGCAAGTATACACGTGAAATTAAATCCAGAATTGCCATGGAAAAGCAGCATTCAACAAGATGAAAACTATTTTCACTAGGAAACTGGACATAAATTTAAGGAAGAAACTAGTAAAGTGCTATGCACAAAAACGTCCACAAACGTACTGCACTGGTAATCTGGAAGCAGGAGACCTGGTTTCGGATTCCATTAAGAGTCCGGCCCCCAAACAAATGCACACTTCTAGGTGCGAAACACGCCACATTTTTCCGTGTGCATACAAACTAAAAATCACGGATCCGTAAAACAAAGTACCGCGGGTTGGAGACAACCTGCTAAAGGCGACCGCATTCGGAACGTCACTAGCCTGAACGCTTCAGCAGCAGTCAGCACGGATATTGCGGCTTTGTGCGATAATTGGTGGGGACAATGCTCCCTAGTTCACAAGATAACAACCGATAATTCACATTTGGTTCGAAAGAATTAAGGCTAATGACATTATAGCCATACTCCCACACCCGCGAGGATATGCGCAACTGGGCGAGCTTAATACTGTTAAAGCACGGTTGACACTATATGTACGGACTGATCTCACTTTAAAAATTCAATACTATCCACAGAATGTACGTCCGTTGATGTGTTGCATATGATTGTAGGAAAAGAAGGGGTCATTTATGGTCCTCACAGCGAAGCTTCTGAGACGTTATGCGTTGTCGACAGGTAAATAGTTACCGACATTACGAAGGATGGTAATAACTTCATCTTCAGGATCAAGCATTCCAAGTCGAAACGTCTGTAAATGTACCAGTCGACACGAAGTAACATCCCCGGAGACTTGACTCTTTAAGGTATTATTTCGCTGTCGCTGTCATATAGCCAGGAAGGCAACAGTTGCGCGTATGCTGAAAGTATTGTTCAAATACAGATAATTTTGAAGGGATCGTGACTACCCGCATTCCTGGATCTAACACCCTCTACTTATTTTTGTGGGGCAATCTTAAATAACGCGTCCAGAAAACAAAGCAAGAAGCATATGAACAACCAAAGGTAAATACTGAAAATTTCATCCGCTGCATCGCGGTGGAAAACCTTTCCATTACTGGAAACACGGTCAAGATGAATACACACCAAACAATGGATAACGTTTTGTATTTGGGTGGGCCTAATGTTTTAAACTGATCACGTAAAGATCAAAACACACAACACTAAATCTGCCTCTTTTGTATGGATGTGAAACAGTCTCTCGCATTAATGAAGAACACAGAATGAAGGTGTTGGTGAACAGACTGTTGAAAAGAGTACTAAGACGTAGGACGGAGGAAGTTATAACAGGCTGAATAAAACTGCACGATGTGTACACCCAGCCAAATGCTATTATGGTGAACAAATCAAGAACTATGGGATTCGTGGGGCATGTGTTACGCACTGGGGACAGGAGAAACGCACGCGGGGTTTAGTGGGAAAACCTGAAGGAAAGAAGCTGCTTAGAAGACCCAGACGTAGACGGGATGGCAATAACATTGTCACACAAATACATAGAATGAGAGGGTGTCGATAAGTTATCGGGCTCAGCATACGGACTAGTGACAAAATTTCGTGAACCCGGTGATGAGCCTTGCAGCTCCATAAAATGCGGGAAATATCTTGACTAGCTCAGGAACTACCAGTTTCTCAAGTACGACTATGCTTCGTGGGGTTCGTTCTGAAATGGATCGTCTGTATCACGCCGTCGTTTCCACAGCACAATGGCAAGATGGCCCGCATACTCGTCTTGACACGGACCGTTATGTCACTTCTCTCACTCAATAATGACAAATTAGACATAGGCCAAACGTAACTTACTTCTGACGGAGAAGCCTGAAACACATCTCACACTTATATCCGCTAGCCCAGTGCACCACTGGATCTGGCTACACAGACCTACGTGGAATGACACGTCACTAACAAACTTAATTTCGTATGTAAGTGTTCAGCAACTAAACTCGGTGCTCTGACGAATTCGTAATGAACATGATGCGGGCATACAAACGCACGTAAAGTAACAGCATATTCAAAGTGTAGTGACGATGAAGTAGCCTGCAGCCAAAACTGAACGTGCTCACAATAGAATGGACTGTACAAAGGCTGCTGCCATCATCACGTAGTCTGTCTTACGACAGGTCCATAGCCTCTTCCAAAGCGACTTCTCCACAGAGTACGATCTACTGCTTCCTCTTTCAATTTTCAGTATGCTCTCATTTCCTTAGTCATCCAGTATCTGCTTACGTTTTCTTCCTCGTGTTCCCGTCACTTCTGTCCTTCCTTCTATATTACATTCAGTAACGTGTTCTAGAAGGCAGTTCCTACGTAAGATGTGGCCAACCCAGTTAGCCTTCCTTCATTTTATTGTATGAAGGATGTTCCTTTCCTCCTTGACTGTTTGTAATACTTCATGTTTCACACGATCGGTCCAGCTGGTCTTCTCCATCCTTCTCCAGCACCACATTTCATAACTTTCCAAGGTATTTCGGTTGTACTTTACGAACTATTGAAGTTTCAGCACCACACAAATCTATGCTCCAAATGTAGCACTTCACTAGCGTCTTCCTCAAATTTAAGTCCAATTTGCTGGCGAAAAGAGTCTTCTTGTTGAAGGCTGCTTTTGCCATGGTAATCCTGGATTTAATTTCGCGTGTACATCTTACATCATTTGTTATCAAGTTACCCAATTTTTTTTTTTTTAAATTCCACATTCGCCAGTTGTCTTTTCACCTATCATAAAAGGCTGCAGTACGGTAAGTTATTTCCCACCTTCACGTGCCGACTGTCTAGAAATTCTATGAGCCTCAACCTCCTGGAACCCTAAGGGCCTGTTCAGGCCTGTAATTGGACAGCTTTACCTTTACGATAAATTATTGCCGGTGCTTCGGACTACTTTTTCTTTGTCCTCAAAGTGCAGGCCTATGCGGTTTCCATTCATCACTCTCTACAAACACAAGCTTAGCACACCTTGTTGTAACTCACAGAACTTCTATAAGAGTGTCTAAAAGCGAACCCTTTTGTTTGAAACACGAACCTCAAAAACAAATACTTAAAAATGAGGTACTACCTTTCAGAAAACACAAGTCTCCATTCAAGACCAATAGGTTAATGCAGTTTAGGGAAATAATCCTTCTTAACTGTGAAAATTCCACGGAATACGAAGTACTCTGTGAGAAAAATTCAGAGCCTTTCTTTAATGTCAAAGCAGGTGGTACATACGGTTACCACTGTGCTTTAAAGAGCAGCTGTATCAATATTCCCTCCTCCCCCATCCACCAACCGAACGTCCGAACGGATCGATTTTCACAACACGAAGTAGGAATATCACAAAAAACGAGGCCACCAAACCTTTCACTGAATTCCCCACTATATAACAGACTGCTTGAGTTTTGGGGGTGGGGGGGAAGGTGGGGGTGGAAATTGGTTTAAGACATACTCGTCACTCAGCTTTCCTGACAATACTTCGAATGTGACAGGAATATTTAATTTTACGTAAAACATCATGGTGGACGGGCGAATTCCCCTGTTTCATTTTGATGGCCATAAAAGCCAGGCATTTGCAATTTGGTATACCGACAGATGACAAAGATACTCGAAACCATGTTTGAAATACTGTTTACATGACGAAGGTGTGAAACCGTGAGCTGTATTTGGCAAATGTTAAAGTAGTTGGGATCTATATAAATGGAAATTATGCACACACTACTTAACTACTCAATAATAAATTTAAAGTTCTTACTAGTTTAACACGTGTGGATTAACACGTGGAGGAAAACAGGTGTCATAAATTCTTATCACCGTTCTAAGTTAATGATGCAGAGATATCGATTCAATGAAAAACGTAAATTTCACCTTAGAACAGGCCATGAAAATCCAGAGGGAAGTAGAGGTATAGCTCTACTCTTTCTTTAACCTCGGTGCTAGATGCGGGTGGATGGTCAACGCCACGCCCTGACCGCTGTACCACCAGGGGATAGAACCGGTACCCATTATAAACGAGGCTGGGTGGGCCCCAGAGCCCGGTCTGGACGGGTACGAAAAATCTAGCCCCCATCGGGATTCGATCCCCGGGCCGTCCAGCCCGTGAGTAGCTATACCGACTACGCTATCCGGGCCCACATCACTTCAATCAATGAGTCATTAATGATTTTTAAGCGGAGTATCAGCTCAACACAAAAAGAGAAGACTAAGTATAAAGGGAAACACTGGACCCATTATTCTGCTTGGAAAACCATTCATTCACATAAAAGTATTCCAATAGCAAATAGCAGGGAGGAAGGCTGCGAAACCTAACACAGAGACACGCGTTTTGCTACGGATATTCAAATACGTGCGTCTTATCAACATAACTGTTCGTCTCTTGGCTAGCAATTTTTTTCTCTAAATTATAATTATAATTATCGTGTCTATTCAAATAATTCAGCACGCTACACCCGCAAACCGTGCCAGAACAAGGCACAACTCTATCGAATCTTAAGATAAACTTTATTCGAAATTAACGACGGTGTCACATCTTCCATTTCTTTACTCTCTGTACTGCATTCATGAAAGGTCAACTTCTCTTCAACTTCATGATACAAATACAAGAGATGTCCGTCATTTTGGAGAGCCTGCTTCCTGTCATGCACTGCTGCGCTCCACTGAATGAATTTAATCGATTGTATGCGTAATGTTGTGCCCTGCAGTCGTGTGGCAAAAATACGAAGAGGAGGGTGGAACGGACAACATTTGTCGACCTGTGACCGGCTTCTCCGTAGTATTGCCTCAGGGAGTTGCGAGTCATACATCACCCTTCCGGTTCATTCCATGCGGACAGCACTGCGCCGAGCAGAACCCTATTCCCTCGTTCTGTAGAGCCATTTCCGACTTGAAAAAATTTAATTTGTTGCATATATCTGTTATATTACGGATCCCCAAACCAATGAAATGCATATACATTAAGAACGGTATTTGGGTGAACAAGTTTACGGTAACTCTTTGAAGGAAGGAAGGAAGGAATGAAGGATAAAGAAATAAAGACAGAGAGGGGAGGTAGTGAAAAGCACTAAATTTTATAAACACGTTTATCACCAACAAATTGCACTAATTCCTGAATACAAAAGCACTCCTACACGTTCCGGCTATTATTTAGCCATCTTCGAGAAGTATCAGCGTTATTATACAGTTCTGTCAATCGTAAATTGTAAAATATATAATGCCAGTATGCTATTAAAACACCAATGTAAAGTGTTTTATCAAAATCAGGTTAAAATTATTAAGACAGTTACTAAAATCTGCTGCATCCAAACATCTTGAAATAGTAACATCTCCTCGAGTTTAATCGAGTGGTAAATCCTATACGTTGTCACTCTGTGTAGGGGAAAGTCGGGTAGTACCGGACAGTGCAAGTTTCTCGCGATCTACAGTAGAGGGAAGCACTTAACGGGCTGTTTCCTTCCGTTGAAAGCGTCAGTCATTTTAAATTGCTACGTTGTACCGGTTGGCCGTTACACATACTTTTGTGAGTTTTGTGTCTATCTTGAACTCCGTAACTTATTTTCGGCAAGCGACTGCATGGATTTTAGTGAGTATATTTATTATTTCTTACTGCCTACGTATACATTAAATACTTAAGTTTAAACTCTTAAAATGACAATGCTGGAATCTTTACACAATACGCACGACGGTTACATGTTAGTCACGATGTCTTTCGGCTAGTACCGGACAAACATTTTCGGGTTGTATCGGACAACATAAGTAAAGTTATTTAAGGCAGCGCGTCTGCATGTGTTCTTAAGTTACTGGTGGTAATAAATATACATGTTTCATTGTTGTGTTCCTTTTATTTATGGGCCCTAGGCAAACAAATAAAAATGGAGAAGAAACGAAATACTGCCGGAAAACGAGGCCACTGGACGGAGGCGCAAATGAAAGCTGCTATTGATAATGTTCTGAGTAACAAGATGTCAGTAAGACAGGCAAGTGAAACTTATTCAGTTCCTAAAAGTTCATTGCACGACAGACTGATAAAATTTAACAAAAGGAAAAATGTGATACTTGCGCCAGACATGGGTACATTCAGAAGGACGTTGTCTGATGAACAAGAAGAAGAGTTGGTGGCTTACATTAAAGACCTGGACAGTAGGCTCATGCCACTTACAGAAAAAGAATTTGGAACTTAAGTTTAAGGTTTGCAGAGGCAACAAGTGTGCAGAGAGCTGAGGGCTTCAATAAACTACAAGTAGAACTATTTTTTTATAAATTGAGTGAACTGACTTGCAATCATCACTTTCCACCATCAAGAATTTTCAACGCGGATGAAACGGGGGTGTCCTGCGTCCATCAGAATGTAGCGAAAGTCGTAACAGTTAAAGGGAAAAGGCAGGTGGGAAAACTGACCTCAGGAGAAAGAGGGAGAAACGTTACCGTGCTTTTTTGTGCATCAATGCGGCTGGCTATCAGTTTATTCCGCCTCTGTTTGTATTTCCAAGGGTGAGACTGGACAATGAGATAAAGAAAGACGCTCCAAATACACTGGCCGCTAAACGAGATGAATAGAAATGTCTGTGGTGCGTAGACGATAAATGTTTTTGCATAGATATTAGTCACTGACCCATGCTGTCTCGCCAGGCCGACATCCCAACCCACGTTATCCGCGTTCCTTAAATGCCTTTCAAGTTTCAAGTTATCAGTCCTAAGTAGCAGTTTCTTGACTATCTGAGAAAATGTCTGCTTCTCAGGAAGGACTCTGCTCCATGGAGTTAGTTAGTTAAGCTAGTTAGTTGGCTTTCTGGTTGGTCGGTTTCCAGAGAGTGTCCGCTCGTCCTTCTGGTAAGGTAGGTTAGACAGCATCAAAGCGTTAGGAAGCCAAAAAAAAAAGGCAAAGCGTGAAGCCTAAAATTCAACAAGACAATGAATGTTTCAAGCAAAACAACTATTACGTGAGCTCTTCACTCTTCTGGGGTGTTGCGCGGCTTAGGCTCGTTTGTCACGGACGTTTCAGGACAGCGTATACGTCCCATCTTCTACCGTCAGCATGCCGCCGAACAGGTATGTCGGTGCATATTAGTACGCAGGTAACTGTGTAACCGGCGACTGACTCGCAAATATGTTATGCACCGATGGGGGGGACAGCGACAGACAGAGAGGGAGCAATCAGGGAGGTCAGTGGATGCGCAAGCTCGTTGAAGAGCAGCGGGGTGGAGGACTGATCGCCTGTCAGCCTGCGAGAGCGGGCGGAAAGAAAGAAGAAGCCGGTTCATAAGCAGCGAGTGCCTGGAGAGCTGGGGCCCTGAAAAGGGCCGCTACTAGTGTCTGCGGTGGGCCAGGGTATCGGCCGGTGGGCACACGAACCAGCCACAGGGGCAATGGAGAAGGCGAAGAGAAGAGAAATATGAAATGGAAAAAAGAAATAGATAGGGAAAAGGTAAAGGGGAATACGAAAAAAAACGAAACAGTAAAGAAAAGGGAAAATCTCGCCAACAATTACGTGAATATTATTTCATACCACAAACGTAGTTTTGCATTGATATTTGCATAATATAACATGACGCTAAAATACACAATATTTAAAGTCAGCTTCCACCTCACAAAAAACAATGCCTCTTAATTACAAATACAAACTAGTGGATATTGTATAGGGCCATAACAGCTGTTTGCTGTGAAAATATACACGCTGTAGGCAAAGTGTAGAGTTGCTAAATGTCAAAACAGGTGGTACAATACAGTTACAACTGTGCTTTAAAGAGTTAATAAAGGAAGTATTTGTGGTACATTGCATAAGACTGCTTTTACTTTTATTATGCAGTACAAACACATTAGTAGTAAGGGGCAAAAATGTGGCCCAAGAGGTAATGCTTGTAACTTGTGTCTGGAACACACCAACGTTACACCAACTACGAGGGCACACTTTTTCATAGTTTTCCTCAGCTCCCAGGGCAAATGCCGACAAGGCAATCAAATAAGCCCGATCGATTCCACTCAACCATCCTCTCATCATACGACGCTAAATAGCCGCTGTAGTTTACAGAGCGTCGTTAAATAATTCGCGTTCCATCCATCCCCATTAGCACAGCCTGAAAAATAATTTCTGGACTCTGAATTCAACAGCGCTAAGGTGCAGACAGGAAGAAAGAAGCCATCAGCCATTTTCTAAATTCTCGTGATGGGGTTGGAGACTGTCCCTGTGGAACTACCCCACTGTACATTCACCAAGTGTTCAATGAATAAGGAGCGTCGGTGTAATGGTAACGGGCAGGGGAAAACCGACGTACAAGAAGAAACACATAACCCAGTACCACTTCGTGCACCACATACCCCACATGGACTGCCCTGGCATTGAACTCGGGCCTCCACAGTGGGAAGCAGCCACTATCCGCCTGAGCTAGGGGTCTCAAACCCAAACCGTAACTGTCCAAACGAATAATTTTGAAAATTAAGAGCGGGCCGCACGTCACTGAGGGAATAAACTGGTTACCACACCGTGCAGAACATTTCATATAATAACGAAACTGAAATACACTACGGTTACTGAATTTTAACTTTGCTTCGCTCTTTTCTGGTGTGTGTTGTACGTTACCATTCAGGGACACTAACCAACGGCCCGTGACGAAAAATATTTTCAGTTCTTCAAATTTAAAAATTCTTCGACAATGAGCCAAGCCACATTCTAGGTATTATCTGAATAAGGTTAGTAAGGGGGCCGCGTACTGGCCCGCACGCTTGAGACCTCTGGCCTGAGATATGATGTGGACAGGTTATCAGTGAGGCCCGAACTGGAGGAACATGATCCATATTATGAAGAAATAGGCTGACTCAACCTCACTCAAACCACAGGTTCTGCTTCAGTGCCTGATGCATCCATCCATTCATCCATCCAACCCCTCTATAGTTTAACCGGCCCTTTCAAGGGCTATTCGCGAAAGTGACAGTCCACCCGATTATTTTCAATTTTATATTTTCTCGTTATCACTTCATTCACCCTTCACGTACATATCCGCAACGTTTCAAAACGCGGCAGTTAGCATCGCCATGTCTGCCTATTCGTCTGTCTGTCCGATTATCATGAAATTTACATTTGACTGACAATTCAGAAAAAAAAAAACACAGTCTCAGTCACGACAGACAGTCTGTAATCGTGTCAAAATTCGAACAGAAGTTACCACTACATCCATCTGCTACGTTTCATGTATTAATCTCTAAAACTGAATGACAGACTTCATATTCACACCGCCTAAATTTGTCTAAATAAGGCCGGCGTTGAAAACTAATTCGGTACATTTTAAATTCGGTATAGCCTTTGGTTAGCCGATCCCAATGGCCGTTCGCTTGCTGGTACTGCGGGTTCCAATTCCGCCGGGACACGATGTCTGTCTCTTGTGAGTGCTGTGTGTTTTCTGTTAGAGGCTGAGTCGACCCAACGGCCATAGTGCGGCCGGAAGATTACGTCAATGAAAAATCTCAATGATCCCATCAGGAATCGAACCCGCGAACTTCCAGCTTGTAGCGCAGTGCCTCAACCAACTGTGCCACCGCGTACCCCCGGATGTAGTGTCACTTTATACCAATTCACAGTAAAGGATCTTCCTTCGGCATATGTCACGTATTCAAGTAATCAAGAAAGCTCATTACCGTCATCACAAAGCCTACAAACTGATCTAACTTGAGTCATGTAAATTTATATCTTATTTCTCCAAGATCATGTGTTAGATGTATATTACTCCTCCACTCTACACAACCATCTTTCAGCTGCTGAAAACCAACTGTCGCTTGTGCGCGACTGCTCATTCAACAAATTCACAACTACTCTCAACGTCGTGGGCCGTCTCTTCTACACGCACCTGCGAACGCGCCATGCTAGGTGGCAAGTAATCTGATTAATCCGGGACAGCACATTGTACCAATCCACAGATATGAGCACCGACCATGAAATAGTCCACCGACCTATAAATCCGAGTATAAATCTTCAGTAAGCCTGACTACGAACTACAAAATACTGCCCCCACCTACGGATCAACCAACAACTTAACCATAATAAATGTGCCGGGATTTTGTCCCAGCACCCTCTACGAGAATCGAACCTTGGACTTTCGACGCGCGCATCACTCCCTCCTACTTGATTCCCCTCCATTTCCCCTCCTGTCCCGAGTTTTCTTTCTACCTGCGTATGGTTGATGTAATCACTCTGACTCTGGTCCTAGCCATCTTCAAGTTACTTCCAAATTCTCGTCTCGGCCATGGGGGCTAAATTCTGTCTGGCGGTGAGCTGGTGGGGTTGGAGTCCCTTGGCGGTCGTCGTGGTCCCAGGTCTTTGGTTTTAGTTGGGTTTAGCCCCACGGCGACGCCAAGGTAACTTTATTTTGGTATGTATGAGACAAGCAATTGTTTGGTAAGTCTCCCGTCGTGTGTATTATGTAATTTTGTATTTGATTGGCTTTATTGTATTTCCTTTATTCTGTGTGTTACAATATATTGTTTCTTTAGTATATTGTATCTTTGTTGTGTGCACCAAATTGGTTTATCTGCGGGGCCCAGCACTAGTGAAAGCAGATAGTATCCAATACAATAATAATAGAACACTGTTGCAAGTGGAAGCATGGTGCAGATGGTAACAGGGGGTGCATAAAATAACGCACCGAACTAAGTAGGAAGCATAAAATACTCTACTGGTCTATACGTCTGAATATGAATCAAAACAGTGCACGCTTTACAGAGATATCAGTCTCAGAACATTGTACCGACCTATACGTGTGAGTATGAATTAATGACAAACTCCAAAATAGTTCAGTGTCTCGTTAATGATAAGTGGCTACCTTACCAGGAAAACTCCGTACAAACATCTCAGATATGCACAAAGAGTACAAATCTGAAACAAGAACTGGGGCAAGAACAAAAGAAGCACGGACTAAAATTCAAAGCAGTTCCGCTGCTCTCAGAGACTGAGGTTCCCACGGCGGTGTTGGTGAATATTCAAGTCTTCTGGGGTATGAAGCCATGTCGATTACCGAACAGTTACAGGCGTTTCAGAAGATCTTTGCACCTCCATCTTCAGGGTCTCAGCAGTACCTAGACACGTCGTCACATCCCGGAATACTTGAAACTTCCGTTGCTATGTTAGGTTACCGAATGTTTCATTTTGCGTTCAAATGCGTCGACTGTTTTGTAAATATTCCTGCGTCATAAGCAGTGTCTTGGAACCGAGCTGGCGCAATATATCGGCAACGTTCTAGACTCGTGTTTAGGAACCGAGCTGGCGCAATATATCGGCAACGTTCTAGACTCGTGTTTAGGAACCGAGCTGGCGCAATATATCGGCAACGTTCTAGACTCGTGTTTAGGAACCGAGCTGGCGCAATATAGCGGCAACGTTCTAGACTCGTGTTTAGGAACCGAGCTGGCGCAATATAGCGGCAACGTTCTAGACCCGTGTTTAGGAGGCGCACGGTTCCAATTTCGGCGAGGACAGCAGCTATCCGGACTAAGGTTCTTCAGGGTTTTCCTCCGTCCCTCCAGGTAAATGCTAGAATCCGCTTCCGTCAAAATCCTTTCCCATTCATCATTCACCACACATCCCACAATCACGCTGTATAACATGAAATAGTGACAGCGAATTAAAAAAAACACAAATTAAAACAAATCTGGATCCCTGGTAAGCCAGAGAGAACTGAAATCAGAAAAATGATCTTACAGCTAAAGTCTTCGTTTTCCCTTGGCTTTGGAATGGGCGTGACGACATATATAAGATTCGTTACACACAGTAAATATAGCGATACCAACATGCAGGAAAGATTCACACACAAGAAACCAGTTCACAAGCGGCTGCAAATGAATCACGTCACCATACAGTTATATCATGACGTGACCCTCAGCTTTCCCACTCCGTCTCCTCCGCACCACGCAGGTAACTGCATCCACTCAAGTACGTACAATTTTACCTTACAGTAGGGGCATATAACCAAGGACTCGAACAGTTCACTGTAAGTAAATTACACCGTATTATCCTTGATAATTAACACGAGACATCACCAGCATTCAACAAGAAGACTCTTCTCACCAGCAAATTGGACTTAGATTTAAGGAAGAAACTAGTGAAATACTACATTTGGAGCATAGCTTTGTGGTGCTGAAACTTGGACACTTCGGAAAGTACACCCAACATCAGAAACACCGTGAAAGTTTTGAAATGTGCGGTTGGAGAAGGATGGAGAAGATCAGTTGGCCCGATTGTGTGAAAAATTAAGAAGTACAGTAGAACCTGGATTATCCGAAATAAAGGGGGCGGACCCGATTTCGGATAAGCAATATTTAGGATAATTCGGAAATTCGGCTTGACGTGATAAGGTGCAATAAAAATAACATTTATTCAGAAACACGTCTTATGTTGATAAAATTTATGGCACAAGAAAGTGTACGATATTTACAGATACAATACAACACTACATATTTCTACGAAAAAAAAAACTGATATTTTGGTTTGAACTTTTTGTTCACAACTTTTTTGGCTGCAATGTCCCTCCAATCGGAATTTTAGACGAACGTTCTTCGAGTTTCGATTTCGATTTTACCCAATCTGAAACCGTTGATATGCCAAATACCGAAATCCGCAGCGACATTTCGCAACATCTCGCCATTTTTAATTCGTCTCACAGCCTCCAATTTCTGTTCAGTTGTTATTACAACAATTTTTCGTCTAGCCGACACTGTTTGCAATCACCGTCAAACGAAATGTTACACCTGCACTGTAAGAAGCACACACGTCAATTTGCCACTCGTCAGCACACGTCAACTTTTCACAACAAACTGATGGGGAGAGTCTCAGAGGTGTCTCGCGGTAGGCAGTTCTGGCAATCGCAGCGCCTTACAGGCTTTTCGGTTAACCCGAGTTTCGGTTAAGCGAAGTTCGGATAACCGAGGTTCTACAGTATTACAAACAGTCAAGGAGGAAAGGAACATCCTGCATCAATTATATTCACAGCCCGACAAAATGTACAATTCAATCACATTAATTGTGCAATTCCACTGTCCTACATGTTTCGAACCCTTAATTTGGGTTCATCTTCAGGGACTCATTACACACTATTCATATCAACTGGTACAATTGTTTACATGAATTCTTTACATATGTGTACGTACGTTGTCCAAAAGTAATAAAAAGTGAAAATTGTTTTATATTGGTTAAAATGCTAAAAGTTGTATAAAAGTTAAATAATCTGTGCTGATTTGATATCCTGTTTTGTTGGAGAAGGTTGTCTGCTGGGTGTTGAGAACAGTACTGTTCTCAACACCCAGCAGACAATGTGACCGCTTGCTTAAGAAATGGTTCCGTGCCTGCATACAGACACTTCAAGCTACTGCTGATGATTAGCAACAGGTAGGTAGGCTCGTAATGTGACCGCTTGCTTAAGAAATGGTTCCGTGCCTGCATACAGACACTTCAAGCTACTGCTGATGATTAGCAACAGGTAGGTAGACTCGTAATGTGACCGCTTGCTTAAGAAATGGTTCCGTGCCTGCATACAGACACTTCAAGCTACTGCTGATGATTAGCAACAGGTAGGTAGACTCGTAATGTGACCGCTTGCTTAAGAAATGGTTCCGTGCCTGCATACAGACACTTCAAGCTACTGCTGATGATTAGCAACAGGTAGGTAGACTCGTAATGTGACCGCTTGCTTAAGAAATGGTTCCGTGCCTGCATACAGACACTTCAAGCTACTGCTGATGATTAGCAACAGGTAGGTAGGCTCGTAATGTGACCGCTTGCTTAAGAAATGGTTCCGTGCCTGCATACAGACACTTCAAGCTACTGCTGATGATTAGCAACAGGTAGGTAGACTCGTAATGTGACCGCTTGCTTAAGAAATGGTTCCGTGCCTGCATACAGACACTTCAAGCTACTGCTGATGATTAGCAACAGGTAGGTAGGCTCGTAATGTGACCGCTTGCTTAAGAAATGGTTCCGTGCCTGCATACAGACACTTCAAGCTACTGCTGATGATTAGCAACAGGTAGGTAGACTCGTAATGTGACCGCTTGCTTAAGAAATGGTTCCGTGCCTGCATACAGACACTTCAAGCTACTGCTGATGATTAGCAACAGGTAGGTAGACTCGTAATGTGACCGCTTGCTTAAGAAATGGTTCCGTGCCTGCATACAGACACTTCAAGCTACTGCTGATGATTAGCAACAGGTAGGTAGGCTCGTAATGTGACCGCTTGCTTAAGAAATGGTTCCGTGCCTGCATACAGACACTTCAAGCTACTGCTGATGATTAGCAACAGGTAGGTAGACTCGTAATGTGACCGCTTGCTTAAGAAATGGTTCCGTGCCTGCATACAGACACTTCAAGCTACTGCTGATGATTAGCAACAGGTAGGTAGGCTCGTAATGTGACCGCTTGCTTAAGAAATGGTTCCGTGCCTGCATACAGACACTTCAAGCTACTGCTGATGATTAGCAACAGGTAGGTAGACTCGTAATGTGACCGCTTGCTTAAGAAATGGTTCCGTGCCTGCATACAGACACTTCAAGCTACTGCTGATGATTAGCAACAGGTAGGTAGACTCGTAATGTGACCGCTTGCTTAAGAAATGGTTCCGTGCCTGCATACAGACACTTCAAGCTACTGCTGATGATTAGCAACAGGTAGGTAGGCTCGTAATGTGACCGCTTGCTTAAGAAATGGTTCCGTGCCTGCATACAGACACTTCAAGCTACTGCTGATGATTAGCAACAGGTAGGTAGACTCGTAATGTGACCGCTTGCTTAAGAAATGGTTCCGTGCCTGCATACAGACACTTCAAGCTACTGCTGATGATTAGCAACAGGTAGGTAGACTCGTAATGTGACCGCTTGCTTAAGAAATGGTTCCGTGCCTGCATACAGACACTTCAAGCTACTGCTGATGATTAGCAACAGGTAGGTAGGCTCGTAATGTGACCGCTTGCTTAAGAAATGGTTCCGTGCCTGCATACAGACACTTCAAGCTACTGCTGATGATTAGCAACAGGTAGGTAGACTCGTAATGTGACCGCTTGCTTAAGAAATGGTTCCGTGCCTGCATACAGACACTTCAAGCTACTGCTGATGATTAGCAACAGGTAGGTAGACTCGTAATGTGACCGCTTGCTTAAGAAATGGTTCCGTGCCTGCATACAGACACTTCAAGCTACTGCTGATGATTAGCAACAGGTAGGTAGACTCGTAATGTGACCGCTTGCTTAAGAAATGGTTCCGTGCCTGCATACAGACACTTCAAGCTACTGCTGATGATTAGCAACAGGTAGGTAGACTCGTAATGTGACCGCTTGCTTAAGAAATGGTTCCATGCCTGCATACAGACACTTCAAGCTACTGCTGATGATTAGCAACAGGTAGGTAGGCTCGTAATGTGACCGCTTGCTTAAGAAATGGTTCCATGCCTGCATACAGACACTTCAAGCTACTGCTGATGATTAGCAACAGGTAGGTAGACTCGTAATGTGACCGCTTGCTTAAGAAATGGTTCCATGCCTGCATACAGACACTTCAAGCTACTGCTGATGATTAGCAACAGTAGGTAGGCTCGTAATGTGACCGCTTGCTTAAGAAATGGTTCCATGCCTGCATACAGACACTTCAAGCTACTGCTGATGATTAGCAACAGGTAGGTAGGCTCATAATGTGACCGCTTGCTTAAAAATGGTTCCATGCCTGCATACAGACACTTCAAGCTACTGCTGATGATTAGCAACAGGTAGGTAGGCTCATAATGTGACCGCTTGCTTAAGAAATGGTTCCGTGCCTGCATACAGACACTTCAAGCTACTGCTGATGATTAGCAACAGGTAGGTAGGCTCATAATGTGACCGCCTGCTTAAGAAATGGTTCCATGCCTGCATACAGACACTTCACACAACTCATGATGATTGGCAGCGTTTCTCAATCGGTGGTAAGATCTGACGATTGGATGGGGCGTGAAGTCTCCAAAACAATAATAAATTCAAGATGCAGGTCTCATTGGACACGACGCTGTGTCATTGAGTGGTTCCCGACGTTTCGAGGGAACGTAGTACCTTCATTTTCACGAGCATATTCTTCTGGGACCTCTTGACCCTTTAAGATGAAGGCCTTACGTTCCTTCGAAACGTCGGGAACCACTCAGCCAACGACACAGCCCCATGCCACAGAAGATCTGAAAGCACAGAAACACCGCTTCGATAACCTCAAATCTCGCATAATCAATTCAGGCATAAAACTCTCCTACATTCCGAGAAGCTTTCTGTTTCTGCTTTAGAATGCTTTCCTGTAATAGGCGTGTAACTAGCAATGACCTGCATTAGTACATTTCTTGTAAATTCCCCTGCCACCGTGTGTAGTTTGGAAAAACAACACTTTTCTAGCAGAATAAAACTTGTCATTTAACCGGCTAAGATTTTACGCCATCGAAATCATTAACATAACACTAAAGTGTACATAATCGTAAAATTACGCTTCTTGTAAAGAAAAGAGACGTATTTTAGTATGGTGGGAGTACAGTTTTTATTTTATAAAATGATCGGTGGGACCCACTTGCACAGGGTCCGTCTGTAAGGTTATGACGAATGTGCGTTACTAAGGCTACACAGACTATGCCCAAATTGTTCGTTTTGTTTTTAGTTAGAAACGCACATTTCGGAAGCTGGCTCTGCTTCCCTCATCAGGGAAACACAAAAAGTTATTAAATCCCCAGGGACTTCAATTCTTTTAAGTCCATGAGAAATGAAGATGTGGTGTGTTTTTAACTAAACACAAGATGGCGGAAGGAGTCCAATGTATGTGTCACCTAACGATAATAATGATAATAACTTGATTAGAATACTTCGACATCTGAAAAATATACAGCTGAAAGTGTCACCTTTGTGGTCGTGTCTGCTGCTGCAGTTAATTCGTTAAACAACAGATGTATGGTCATGACGGAATGAGTTCCGGGTGAAACTCATAAAGCACACTTTCCTACTGCAAGGACTTCTGGTACTTCAATCTTGTTTTGTCAAAGTCACATTTAGGTAGACCTAATACAAGTCATTCCACAGTTAAATGCGATTTAGTACATGACCCTGCGTACTAGACTCATACTGAATGGTCATAATATCGACTTCTGGTGCAGCAAAACTTTTATTGCTTCCAACTCTAAAATAAGTATGAAGATATAACGCTGCGAAAACCTCAAATGTTACTGTTGTCATTACAGATATTATTTTTATTCTTGTTATCAGCAGCAGCAACTTACCTGTGCTGTTCAGATTCATTGCTACGTACATGACAATTCAACCATTTCTTGCGATATGAAAGACTACACTTTCGTCGTTCCGTCCGTTCTCAGAACACACGAAGTCTAACGTTCTGGCGCGAAACTATCCGAGCGCACTTTGTATGGTTAGACCAAAGTGCGTGACTTCACATTAAAGGAACGTACCTCGCCAAGGTCTATGGGCGGCAGGTGTTGGCACCTCTCGCTTTGCACAACGCACCCACTGTCTGCTAATAGTAAAACAACGAAACTTCGCGATGTAACATATAATAGTATTCAACCACTTATGATTCACGCATCGATAATAGAAGCAGTCTGTTTTTCAAGTACAGATATTTGCTCATCATTACCGTACAGTATACATAAAGTAGCAGTTGTTTTATGGTTATGTATGTGTGTTATCTGAGTATATATGTCACTGTCCTCACTCTGTAGTAATTTTCGAGTACTAAAACACAGGTAGCATCCCCGTGCTCGAAACGGAGCCATCTAAAAGATAAGGATGTAACTCAAATGTTTTAACAGAGAAACAAATGTAGGAAAGATCTGCGCTCTTCTGGGATATTATGCGGCGTTGAGTGGTAGTTCTGTACCGACGTTTCGGGACAGCCTATCACCCCATCTTCGACGGTCAAGAAGGTCCAAGGCGGAAGCCTGAAATCACGCAAATGTATGAAAGTCATAAGGTAAACGAAGAAATTGGTTGACGGGTCAAGATACGAAAGAAACTATTACCGGCTGAATTGAAACGGGCTTTTCCACTGTTACAAATGATCGTCTACACGTTTAATTGTTAACAGCAAGGCAAAACATGCTTGTTTACAAAACGAAGGTAATTAAGTTTTACGCGTTATTAAAATCTAAAAAAATAAACCGATCACAGTAGCAGTGATGGCTATGACGAGTCCTTCCTTAAACCGCTGGAATCGTTGGGTTCAAAACCCACTCGAGCGTGGATATACGCCCGCGATGTTACTGTGTATGTGTTGTGTTGTGCAAGGACAGGCCTTGCGATGGGCTCAATCCCGTCCAAGGAATCCTACCAGCCGGCTGTGTGAGATTCATGGGTTTAGAACTTAATTCTGAAATTGAAATGCCAATTAAGCATCACACCACCAAGGCATTTGGGTGAGTGGAGGTACAGCTCCCCCGTTTGTAGCCCAGGCAGCAGATAGGGGTGAATGGTCCACTTCACACTTTACCGCCGGAAGAAGAGCCCAATGGACAGGAGGCTGGGTACACCTCAGAGCCGGTCCGGATTCAGTGTCGAAGGAAGAAAGCCCGTTCCTGCCGGAAATCAAACCCTGGCAGTCCAGTCCGTAGTCTGCAGTCACTATACTGATTGAGCTATTCCCAACTCTTTATTGACTAGATGGTAACGAAGTGGGTTCAGTTGTAAAACTGTAAACAAGCCAGCGGTTGTAATACAGATCTGTGTATTACAATACAATGTAAACGTCCTTAAAAAGGAGTTTAATCTGCCTTCTTCTACACACGGCAAATGGGCAGCACGCGGTACACATCACAAATTCAGGTAGGCACCACTGCCATTTAAGCATTTGCCCAACGTGGCAGCAAGGTTTGCATGCGATGTAGAAGAAATGAGTGTCAAGTGTCTGTAACCTGGAAGTGACAGCTTGCTTCATGTCGGCGTATTTTGTAAATCGTTTGCCAGCCAGATCCTTCTTACGGGGTCCAAACGGATGGAAATCACGGGGCGCGAGATCGCGATTGCGAAAAGTGTGGTTAGTAACCTGCCAAGCGTAGCGCTGTAACGGGTCGCAGGTCAGGCTGGCAGTGTGGAGCACGGTGTTATCGTTCAAACTTACGTCTGGCGCAGCAACGCAGGCGTTCTGCGAAGAATGGCCCGCCGCCGTAACCTCACCGCTGTACCACGGTCACGCCCAGCAGTTAGTCACCATGGTCGAGGGAATCCACAAGAAACACGCCTTTGTGGTTCCACCGGCAATCATTTAAACTTCTTTGCTGTTGGGGAGGTGGGGGGTAGATGATGGGTGTTTCCACATCATGGATGCTTCTTAAGTTTCGATAACGCTTGATTAACCCATGTTTCATCCCCTGTAATAACTCATTGCAGAAATTGCTGTCCTTGATCAGCGTAACGTGTGAGAACATGTGACACAGACATTTGTCGTGGACAATTCTGTGTGCATTACCGAGCGCAATATCTAGCCCTCAGACGTCAGCCAGCTTAAAGCATCTGTCCTCTCAGATAAGGCTATCTGCACGATATACATTTTCATCCGTTGGGGTCGTGCTTGGGCCGCAAGGTCGCTGCTTGTCGGCAACATCTCTCCTTCCGTAATGGACAGCATTGGACCATATCCACACCCTTTTCCGTAACATTACACGTGCTCCGTACACAAGCGGCGAAGAATTTCCATCAGTGCGACACCCTTTTCACGCAAAAATATAATCACGCTGCTTACTGCTGATGATTAGCAACAGGTAGGTAGACTCGTAATGTGACCGCTTGCTTAAGAAATGGTTCCGTGCCTGCATACAGACACTTCAAGCTACTGCTGATGATTAGCAACAGGTAGGTAGGCTCGTAATGTGACCGCTTGCTTAAGAAATGGTTCCGTGCCTGCATACAGACACTTCAAGCTACTGCTGATGATTAGCAACAGGTAGGTAGACTCGTAATGTGACCGCTTGCTTAAGAAATGGTTCCGTGCCTGCATACAGACACTTCAAGCTACTGCTGATGATTAGCAACAGGTAGGTAGACTCGTAATGTGACCGCTTGCTTAAGAAATGGTTCCGTGCCTGCATACAGACACTTCAAGCTACTGCTGATGATTAGCAACAGGTAGGTAGGCTCGTAATGTGACCGCTTGCTTAAGAAATGGTTCCGTGCCTGCATACAGACACTTCAAGCTACTGCTGATGATTAGCAACAGGTAGGTAGACTCGTAATGTGACCGCTTGCTTAAGAAATGGTTCCGTGCCTGCATACAGACACTTCAAGCTACTGCTGATGATTAGCAACAGGTAGGTAGACTCGTAATGTGACCGCTTGCTTAAGAAATGGTTCCGTGCCTGCATACAGACACTTCAAGCTACTGCTGATGATTAGCAACAGGTAGGTAGGCTCGTAATGTGACCGCTTGCTTAAGAAATGGTTCCGTGCCTGCATACAGACACTTCAAGCTACTGCTGATGATTAGCAACAGGTAGGTAGACTCGTAATGTGACCGCTTGCTTAAGAAATGGTTCCGTGCCTGCATACAGACACTTCAAGCTACTGCTGATGATTAGCAACAGGTAGGTAGACTCGTAATGTGACCGCTTGCTTAAGAAATGGTTCCGTGCCTGCATACAGACACTTCAAGCTACTGCTGATGATTAGCAACAGGTAGGTAGACTCGTAATGTGACCGCTTGCTTAAGAAATGGTTCCGTGCCTGCATACAGACACTTCAAGCTACTGCTGATGATTAGCAACAGGTAGGTAGACTCGTAATGTGACCGCTTGCTTAAGAAATGGTTCCATGCCTGCATACAGACACTTCAAGCTACTGCTGATGATTAGCAACAGGTAGGTAGGCTCGTAATGTGACCGCTTGCTTAAGAAATGGTTCCATGCCTGCATACAGACACTTCAAGCTACTGCTGATGATTAGCAACAGGTAGGTAGACTCGTAATGTGACCGCTTGCTTAAGAAATGGTTCCATGCCTGCATACAGACACTTCAAGCTACTGCTGATGATTAGCAACAGTAGGTAGGCTCGTAATGTGACCGCTTGCTTAAGAAATGGTTCCATGCCTGCATACAGACACTTCAAGCTACTGCTGATGATTAGCAACAGGTAGGTAGGCTCATAATGTGACCGCTTGCTTAAGAAATGGTTCCATGCCTGCATACAGACACTTCAAGCTACTGCTGATGATTAGCAACAGGTAGGTAGGCTCATAATGTGACCGCTTGCTTAAGAAATGGTTCCGTGCCTGCATACAGACACTTCAAGCTACTGCTGATGATTAGCAACAGGTAGGTAGGCTCATAATGTGACCGCCTGCTTAAGAAATGGTTCCATGCCTGCATACAGACACTTCACACAACTCATGATGATTGGCAGCGTTTCTCAATCGGTGGTAAGATCTGACGATTGGATGGGGCGTGAAGTCTCCAAAACAATAATAAATTCAAGATGCAGGTCTCATTGGACACGACGCTGTGTCATTGAGTGGTTCCCGACGTTTCGAGGGAACGTAGTACCTTCATTTTCACGAGCATATTCTTCTGGGACCTCTTGACCCTTTAAGATGAAGGCCTTACGTTCCTTCGAAACGTCGGGAACCACTCAGCCAACGACACAGCCCCATGCCACAGAAGATCTGAAAGCACAGAAACACCGCTTCGATAACCTCAAATCTCGCATAATCAATTCAGGCATAAAACTCTCCTACATTCCGAGAAGCTTTCTGTTTCTGCTTTAGAATGCTTTCCTGTAATAGGCGTGTAACTAGCAATGACCTGCATTAGTACATTTCTTGTAAATTCCCCTGCCACCGTGTGTAGTTTGGAAAAACAACACATTTTCTAGCAGAATAAAACTTGTCATTTAACCGGCTAAGATTTTACGCCATCGAAATCATTAACATAACACTAAAGTGTACATAATCGTAAAATTACGCTTCTTGTAAAGAAAAGAGACGTATTTTAGTATGGTGGGAGTACAGTTTTTATTTTATAAAATGATCGGTGGGACCCACTTGCACAGGGTCCGTCTGTAAGGTTATGACGAATGTGCGTTACTAAGGCTACACAGACTATGCCCAAATTGTTCGTTTTGTTTTTAGTTAGAAACGCACATTTCGGAAGCTGGCTCTGCTTCCCTCATCAGGGAAACACAAAAAGTTATTAAATCCCCAGGGACTTCAATTCTTTTAAGTCCATGAGAAATGAAGATGTGGTGTGTTTTTAACTAAACACAAGATGGCGGAAGGAGTCCAATGTATGTGTCACCTAACGATAATAATGATAATAACTTGATTAGAATACTTCGACATCTGAAAAATATACAGCTGAAAGTGTCACCTTTGTGGTCGTGTCTGCTGCTGCAGTTAATTCGTTAAACAACAGATGTATGGTCATGACGGAATGAGTTCCGGGTGAAACTCATAAAGCACACTTTCCTACTGCAAGGACTTCTGGTACTTCAATCTTGTTTTGTCAAAGTCACATTTAGGTAGACCTAATACAAGTCATTCCACAGTTAAATGCGATTTAGTACATGACCCTGCGTACTAGACTCATACTGAATGGTCATAATATCGACTTCTGGTGCAGCAAAACTTTTATTGCTTCCAACTCTAAAATAAGTATGAAGATATAACGCTGCGAAAACCTCAAATGTTACTGTTGTCATTACAGATATTATTTTTATTCTTGTTATCAGCAGCAGCAACTTACCTGTGCTGTTCAGATTCATTGCTACGTACATGACAATTCAACCATTTCTTGCGATATGAAAGACTACACTTTCGTCGTTCCGTCCGTTCTCAGAACACACGAAGTCTAACGTTCTGGCGCGAAACTATCCGAGCGCACTTTGTATGGTTAGACCAAAGTGCGTGACTTCACATTAAAGGAACGTACCTCGCCAAGGTCTATGGGCGGCAGGTGTTGGCACCTCTCGCTTTGCACAACGCACCCACTGTCTGCTAATAGTAAAACAACGAAACTTCGCGATGTAACATATAATAGTATTCAACCACTTATGATTCACGCATCGATAATAGAAGCAGTCTGTTTTTCAAGTACAGATATTTGCTCATCATTACCGTACAGTATACATAAAGTAGCAGTTGTTTTATGGTTATGTATGTGTGTTATCTGAGTATATATGTCACTGTCCTCACTCTGTAGTAATTTTCGAGTACTAAAACACAGGTAGCATCCCCGTGCTCGAAACGGAGCCATCTAAAAGATAAGGATGTAACTCAAATGTTTTAACAGAGAAACAAATGTAGGAAAGATCTGCGCTCTTCTGGGATATTATGCGGCGTTGAGTGGTAGTTCTGTACCGACGTTTCGGGACAGCCTATCACCCCATCTTCGACGGTCAAGAAGGTCCAAGGCGGAAGCCTGAAATCACGCAAATGTATGAAAGTCATAAGGTAAACGAAGAAATTGGTTGACGGGTCAAGATACGAAAGAAACTATTACCGGCTGAATTGAAACGGGCTTTTCCACTGTTACAAATGATCGTCTACACGTTTAATTGTTAACAGCAAGGCAAAACATGCTTGTTTACAAAACGAAGGTAATTAAGTTTTACGCGTTATTAAAATCTAAAAAAATAAACCGATCACAGTAGCAGTGATGGCTATGACGAGTCCTTCCTTAAACCGCTGGAATCGTTGGGTTCAAAACCCACTCGAGCGTGGATATACGCCCGCGATGTTACTGTGTATGTGTTGTGTTGTGCAAGGACAGGCCTTGCGATGGGCTCAATCCCGTCCAAGGAATCCTACCAGCCGGCTGTGTGAGATTCATGGGTTTAGAACTTAATTCTGAAATTGAAATGCCAATTAAGCATCACACCACCAAGGCATTTGGGTGAGTGGAGGTACAGCTCCCCCGTTTGTAGCCCAGGCAGCAGATAGGGGTGAATGGTCCACTTCACACTTTACCGCCGGAAGAAGAGCCCAATGGACAGGAGGCTGGGTACACCTCAGAGCCGGTCCGGATTCAGTGTCGAAGGAAGAAAGCCCGTTCCTGCCGGAAATCAAACCCTGGCAGTCCAGTCCGTAGTCTGCAGTCACTATACTGATTGAGCTATTCCCAACTCTTTATTGACTAGATGGTAACGAAGTGGGTTCAGTTGTAAAACTGTAAACAAGCCAGCGGTTGTAATACAGATCTGTGTATTACAATACAATGTAAACGTCCTTAAAAAGGAGTTTAATCTGCCTTCTTCTACACACGGCAAATGGGCAGCACGCGGTACACATCACAAATTCAGGTAGGCACCACTGCCATTTAAGCATTTGCCCAACGTGGCAGCAAGGTTTGCATGCGATGTAGAAGAAATGAGTGTCAAGTGTCTGTAACCTGGAAGTGACAGCTTGCTTCATGTCGGCGTATTTTGTAAATCGTTTGCCAGCCAGATCCTTCTTACGGGGTCCAAACGGATGGAAATCACGGGGCGCGAGATCGCGATTGCGAAAAGTGTGGTTAGTAACCTGCCAAGCGTAGCGCTGTAACGGGTCGCAGGTCAGGCTGGCAGTGTGGAGCACGGTGTTATCGTTCAAACTTACGTCTGGCGCAGCAACGCAGGCGTTCTGCGAAGAATGGCCCGCCGCCGTAACCTCACCGCTGTACCACGGTCACGCCCAGCAGTTAGTCACCATGGTCGAGGGAATCCACAAGAAACACGCCTTTGTGGTTCCACCGGCAATCATTTAAACTTCTTTGCTGTTGGGGAGGTGGGGGGTAGATGATGGGTGTTTCCACATCATGGATGCTTCTTAAGTTTCGATAACGCTTGATTAACCCATGTTTCATCCCCTGTAATAACTCATTGCAGAAATTGCTGTCCTTGATCAGCGTAACGTGTGAGAACATGTGACACAGACATTTGTCGTGGACAATTCTGTGTGCATTACCGAGCGCAATATCTAGCCCTCAGACGTCAGCCAGCTTAAAGCATCTGTCCTCTCAGATAAGGCTATCTGCACGATATACATTTTCATCCGTTGGGGTCGTGCTTGGGCCGCAAGGTCGCTGCTTGTCGGCAACATCTCTCCTTCCGTAATGGACAGCATTGGACCATATCCACACCCTTTTCCGTAACATTACACGTGCTCCGTACACAAGCGGCGAAGAATTTCCATCAGTGCGACACCCTTTTCACGCAAAAATATAATCACGCTGCTTACTTCAACATTTGACCATTTTTAAAGCAGGCTTGCCAACCTTAAACTGCTTGCACAGCAATATGACACGCTTACGGAGCACTCTCATCGATGTATGATCGCAGAGACGACCTACACGTGCCCTTTACATGGTAAAATCCGCGGTTGGATGACGCCATTTCACGTAAGACAACCTGTTACCTTATTTTTCGAAATTTCCTTGCACAATTCCCGGACTTACAATAAATTAAACCTTATACGGATAGTGATCCAAAGACCACAAGTTGAAAAACGTTGAAATGCAGAACACACGTCACTTGCGATGCTGCATCTCAGACCCGACTATCCACACTTCATGGAATATTGATTGAAAACAGCAGCTGCAAGAATACATCTCTTCTATTGTGATGCATGAAAGCGGGGCTTTGTGAAGAATGTCCCTCGACGATAACTACTGTTGCATCAATTCCACGTATTGTGCTCAGAACAGCCAACACAACAGATCCCTACAACAACGTCAAAGTACGCTCTGACGCCATAGACAGTGGAATGGCGTAAGCACGGCCGGTTTAAGTCATTTCTGGGCTCAATGTAAAAATGAATTTGGGGCCCCTACCTACGAGTACTCCTAAACTGACAATAGACCTACAGATAGAGCAATGAAATAATTCACATACAAACCATGTTTGACATAAAACTTGAAATACGACCAGCCTTTTCAGCCAAAACGATTAGGCTCCATGCAGCCGCATAGACTGTGTCAGCCTTAAATCGGCCCTTGATGTAGGTTAGTCCACATGCCTTATTTGCAGGTTAACAAACCCTAGTGGTCCTATGGTTACTTAATCCACACACTCCTACAAGTATATCAGCATTTTTGTCTATGGCGTATTTGACGACGCTGTCAGTATCTCAGACTACACAGCGCCGAGTGTCAGGATGACTGATGAACAATTGTATAGAATCTGAAAAGAAGTGGTCGTGGCCAAATGCAAGTACTGTATACCGTCAAGTAAAGTGAAAATAGCATAGCAGGGTGAAAATGGGCAACGACTTTTCCTTTTCTGAAGAACAGCAGCCCCTCTCTGTTCGTGTGGCAGAATCCAATAGGTGGCAGCACCACTGCTTATATTCTCTATTATGGTAACTAGTGTCACTAACCCGTCTCAGCACAGTAGGCCTATATAACCTTACCGACAAGAACTGTTTCGTGTATCCTGTTCCTGTGTTAGCGGTAAGAAGTGGACAAAGAGCCGTTCGCCCTTACTACGGGGATAAAAATAAATGTAAGATAAGTTTTGATACTGAATATTACATTCCTAACTATGAAATTCCATTAGTTTTCATTAAGTTTTTTTCTGTTTCGTAATTTGTGGTAGAATACAGTCGGCCAAGTGGAGCTCTGGTGGGGGTGAGAATGGAACACTAATATTTCTTGTTTTCTAAGTTACCAGGCGTAATGCCGCCTACTGAAGTAATTTAAACGCCTGTACCTACCAAGTTGATCGTCACGGAATATCTATTGTGGCTGAAAACTCTGAAGGCAACTTCGCGGTTGATGGTCTTTTCACCGTGTCGTACGACGGAAAATTTCATCCTGGTCAGACTGTAGACTTGGATGAAGAAGGCTTTAAGGTCAGCATAATGGTCAGAAGTGGCAAATATTGGAAGTGGCCAGAATGATATTTAGTATGCTACGAGTACAGTGTAGAGACGAACTGCACCCCCTAAATAGACTGGGGTGTAATTGGTTTTTTTTTTGTCGTCCTCTTCTACCTACTCCGGTCGGTTTTCCCGTTTCAGTGTCGAGGTGTGTAATTTCTTTTGATCACACTGAGAGACACACCACAGTCGGTACGATTCCTCTGGACGAGGGATCGGCTCGTCGCAGAGGCCTCTACCTGACAACAACACAACACTTACAAGAGACAAACATCCATGCCCCCGGTGGTTCCCCCCCCCCCCCTTTGATCCATTTTTGTACTGTTTAAATCCTTTCGTCCTTCATGTCACTTTACGTTCCATACTACCGTCCTTACGACAAACACAACACAAACATCCATGCCCCCGGTGGGATTCGAACCCACGATCCTAGCAAGCGAGCGGCCGAAGACCCATGCCTTAGACCGCACGGCCACTGGGATCGGCGCTTTCGAACCCACGATCCTAGCAAGCGAGCGGCCGAAGACCCATGCCTTAGACCGCACGGCCACTGGGATCGGCGCTTTCGAACCCACGATCCTAGCAAGCGAGCGGCCGAAGACCCACGCCTTAGACCGCACGGCCACTGGGATCGGCTTTTGTTATTCATACGGTGTATATTGTCACTTCTAATATCACATTGTAATTTTATGCTTATTAATTCTGTGTATTTTAGAATTTTAATATTTTAATCATTCCAACAAGGGCGATACAATACCTAGATTAGTGTGTTGGGCTTGTATCCTTTGTACTAAATAACTCCCTGATGATGGCAATCCGGTGCCGAAACATGTAGGAGTTTTATACTTGCATTGAATTGTATTTTATTAAATGCATATGTTGGTTGATGTATTAATTAAGATTGGGATGCGTCAAATATTCTCGACTGATATGAAACCCTCAGAATATTTTTAATGGATTTTCAAGTTACATTTATTTTTCTTAACTATTTGTAATTTGCATTACAATTCTTAACTCCATTATTTGTAATCTGTATAATCTCAGATAAAGAAAAATGGCTTTTTCCACTGTCACCGAAAAAATATAAAAATAAAAAAATGTTTCAGAACGATTCCTGTAAGGGTGACTATGGGACAAAGGTCTCTTTCTCTACGTTTTCAATGAGAAATCTCACTGTCCTATTTTCACCCCACTCGACGGGGTGAAAATGGGATTTAAATTAATTTCCGCCCTCCTCTGTTATCCAAATTTAAATTTCCAATTATCAAATGAATGTCGAGGAATGACCTTTTTTATCGAAGTTACTGAGCCGTGGTGGCTTTCCTTGTCTCATGAGAGCATGAAAACCTCAAAACCTGTTCTAAAGTCACCCCACATGGCAGTAGGCATTTGCCTAGGATTGAGAACCACCAAAAACCTCAGCACAGTGTTCCAGAAGAGCTCCGAGCCTAATCGAACACCTGCCTGCCGAATACGAGTAGAAGGCTAGGGCTTTACCGTCTACTGCAGCTGCTATTGGTGGCCTACTGAGATGTACAAATCTATCAGTATTATCTGTAGATGGTAAAGCTGTCCCTGTCCACGTCATAACGGCATACAAATCAGGGATGCACAGAGCCTGGGCGTCAGGTTGCCATGGCGACTGAATTGTGTACGGAGGCACCTAATACTTATGGGTCCTCAGTATAGGAATTTGCTTCATGTCACACGTCCGGCGCCTAGAATTTTGAAGTGGGTTCTAGAGTTTTTGAAAATGTGTGCACCCCTGATACAGAAAGAGTACAAGTATAGCTGAATCTATCTTAACCTCGGCCGTAGATGGAAGTGAGTGGCCAACTTCAGGCCCCAACTTCTTTACACCTATCAGCCCTCGAACAGGAGGCCGCGTGGGCCCCACAGCCGGTCAGGACGTTTTGGGAAAAGTCTCGTGCCCTTGCCGTACATCGAACCCTAGACTGTCCAACCCGTAGCGTAGTCACTATACAGACTACGCTATCCCGGCTCATTAAATATATGTAACTTACACACGTCTTTTTTTTTCTATGGCTCAACAGCCCTCCTGGGCCTCCTCGTTTCGTCGAGGTTTCATGATCACACACTTTAGACACACCACAGTCGGTAGGACTCCTCTGGACGAGGGACCAGCTCGTCGCAGAGACCTTTACCTGACAACACACAACACTCACAATAGACAGACATCCATGCCCCCGGTGGGATTCGAACCCACGATCCTAGTATGCGAGCGGCCGAAGACCCACGCCTTAGACCGCACGGCCACTGGGATCGGCAACTTACACACGTCTACAGCTGATAATTCTGATCAGGAAGACAGACATTACACTGAATGGAATAAGCTTTACTACTGACAAAAACTAATCAACAGCACATTTAGTCGGGTTAACTCAGGCTGTGGGCTTGGAGGCAGGGGGTGGGGGGTTGGAATTGGATTTAAGGCAAGGGCAGAAACTTTCCTCTTCTCTTCAGCCTGAAGACCGGCTCTGGTTCCTATTTAGACTATCAGTGCTGTTTCGCCGGGGGTAAAGCGGCCGGGGCGCAAATGTGACCACTCACGTGCATCTCGCATCGAGGTTAAGAATATAGAGAACTATGCCTCTACACCTTTACACAAAACGTGTGAACATGAAAGCAAAAAGTTCAGACACATTTAGACACAATGTTGTACTGAAGAATACAATAAAGGTTGCAGTAAGGTAGGGCGCCGACATGCAATTTTCCAGTTGTGCAATCGTTTGATTCCGAGATGCCGTGCCCCGCTCACATATGCAATCAAACGATCGGCCGACTGACGTAGCCGCACACATGCGATAGATTCCGATTCAGTTCCAACATGGACTTCGTGGAGGTGGCTTGTATCTGTGCCCTCCAAATTTCGAGGAGAAGAAAACTGAAGAATAAAATACGATTTTCGGTGCATCCACTAACAACTCAACGCTTGTTATAAGGACAGTTTCATAAAATTTATGAAAATTTAAGGGCACATCCTAATAAATGTTTTAATTATTATCGTATGAGTGTGAACAGTTTTGACGAACTTCTGAAACTTGTGGGACCTTCAATAAAATACCAGAACACCAAATGGAGACAGGCTATCTCTCCAGAAGAGAGGCTATCAGTTCTAAGAGCAAAGACATGTTGCTTGCTTTAGTTATAAGAAGAGACTGTTTTGTTTCATGTGAGCGGACGTCCATTGGATCCTGTTGTTTACAAAACGACTGCGCAATCAGACGATTCCTACTGGTTTGTGGAAAATTAGAAACTAAACACTTGGCAGACTAAACGGTTGCAAGTCGGCGGAGTCCCATTTAACTCTTCGGTTGTTATTCATGCAATCAAACCATTGCGCAACTAAAAATTGCATGTCGGCGCCCTACCTAAGAGTTTAGTTTTGGTACATATGGTTCAATGCAAGCCTTAATTTACACGAAGCCCACATTTAACTTCACAGACTCCGTCAAATCTAAATTACTGTTATTACTTATGTTTTTCTTCGTCCTACGCACGATCTCATGAAGAGTTACGTAATTCTTATACTTTCTACAAAACTGTTTGAAAGTTTAATTTAAAGCTTACTTTCAAAGGCTTCCTATTTAAATTATTGATCCCAATTCTTATACAATGTTTGTGTGAAACTTCAGATCCCACAGTATTATATGAATCGGCCCTGTAAGTTACGGAACATTTACATGTGTTGAGAAACTCGTCTGGAGATTACTACTTGTAGTTGAAATACGTAGCGAGAGTAGATGGTAAATAAAGGCTATAGCTGTGCCGACTGAAAGGTTTACAATATTCATATATCTGTGATTTATACAGATTTTAAAAACGCATATGACACGGATATGAGCATTCAATCCTTCATAAAAACAAATTCCTTTTAACGTTAAATTTTTGGGACAGAAAAAAGCGCCTCTCATTGCGACAATGATATTTCTGCGAGCGGACTGGGGTCCGTAGTCTCTCCGTCCAAATGCAGGCTCACTTCGTATTTGGTTCACATATGAGCCCACGTTACTGGGTAACCAATGGCGTAAGAGCGTTAACACTTCCATGTTTACTGAGTATTACATCAGTAATTAGTGATGGCGTCGAATGTTTCATGAAGGAAAAAAACACATTACAGGCATCCCTCGCTTAGTGCTCTTAATTGGTTCCAGAAAAACTGAGCGCTAAGTGAAGGAACATTTCCCATAAGAATCAATGTTCATAAATCTAATCTGTACTCTGAGCTTACGCTTCAGTGACAATTCCCAACGTCAGGTGTACTTCAGTACTGAAATCAGATTAACGATTAGAAGTACACAGTGTATTATTTAATTTCGAAGCACTTAAAGGAGTTGCTATCTTTCCGCATTCCTCACGTTTTGTCTTTTTTCTTCAAAACAGGTCGTTCTATCGATCCCGCCAATATTATTGACCGGCTCGTTGTAATATTGAAGGGTTGCACAATATATTGAATAGTCTGTGGACAGCACAGCGCAATATTCATTCAGTTATCGTCTGTCTGCCGAGCAGTAGACACGTCTGCAGCACAATAATTACAGTTTTTTTTATGAAGGGCCACTGCACCACAGCCTTAAGGCTTCTTGTGCAACCCCTGTGATGAAGATGAGCAGTTTCTTACCAAGTTTTACAAGTAATGGAGCACCAGTGGAATGAAATCGACAGGGGAAAACCGACAACTCGGAGAAAACCCTGTCCCAGTGCCACTTTGTCCACCACAAATCTCACATGGACTTGACCTGGGATCGAACCCGGGCCTCCGTGGTGAGAGGCCGGCGACTAACCGCCTGAGCCATGGCACGGCCATAATTACAGTTGATTGACATGTAACCCTTATGAATTTCAGGTCTTCGAAATTATTTCCAGTGGCCAGATAGCGTAGCGTGATGGATAAACGCCGTGACTGCTCTCGCATGTTAGTGCTTTAGAGATTGTAGCGGTAACGGTCTTGCTCACTCAACATTAAGTCTGTCACGAGATTCTCGTGTGTGTGTATCGCATATCGCAATACAATATATTCGTTTGTACCACTCTTTGATCCAGTGGCGGCCATTCGTTTCCTTTTTTAAACACAGGGCTACAGCAATGGCCACACAAGCAGTATCAGTATCACCTCAACATGTTTACTCGTCCTCACCCAAGAGCAAAATAAAATACTGAGTTGTCTAGGGAGAAACATATTCAAGGCAATAATACTGGCCGTCTTAAGGGGCGCTTAACGCTTAGCAAACACCGAACTGGTATTCTCACATCTAATGACATTCACCTTCACTGTTAATGACAAACCTTTCCTATGCACCTCTGCACAATATTTTTTCACGCATATGTTTTCGCGATTTGGGCTCATCATGAATAATTACGGCCAAAAGAAGCCAAGAAATAACCACGATACACTTAACGCACGAGACGGGACGCAACTTTGGAGAAGAGTGATCATTCTCCACTCAACTCGATAAGCTGCATCAGCTGCCACTGCCGACCGTCTGCGCTCGGCAATCTGTTAATAATGCACGGCGATGGCGGCAAACACAAATTGGAGGGTTCAGAAAATAGTTCAACCGCCTAACTTCAAAAAATGGCAAGAGCATTATAGCGAAACAGCATTAAGCGCACTATAGCGGAGGATACCTGTATCAATAAATGATGTACACAGACTATTGCACCCTCACAGGCCAGAAATTCAGCCGTGCATTTAAAACAAACATCATCCAGACAATCGTCGGCTGCACCTTATGCCTTCCCCCTTCTAACCAACAGACAGGAATCAAACAGGTTGTCGCTGAGACTTGTAGTCGGGATACATGTGGGTACAATGTGGACTATAGTCTGGGACTCAGCTTTCCGGCCCCAGACGCTGGGGAAATGTAGGGGAAATGCGTGAACGAATTCTCGGAAGCACCATGTCTTTGCTGCTGCGTGAACGAGTGGACAGAGCACGGTATACCGTTTGAAAACATTTACAGCATAGTCGGTATAGCAACTAGGCTACGGGCTGGACAGTCTAGGGCTCGAATGCCAGCAGGGCCAAAACATTTCCTTCTTCAAAACGTCCTGACAGGCTCTGGGGCCCACCCAGCCTCCTATTCAATGGTTACCGTGCTTCTTTGCCGTGGCAAAATGGCTGGGGCATGAAGTTAACCATTCACCTCCATCTAACGCCGAGGTTAAAAATGAGTGGAGTTATACCTCTACTCCTCCTATATGTCTTCATGACGTGAAAAGGGAACAAACAACTTTACTTAATCTAGCTCCAAGTCATGTTGGGATGTGGGGAGTGGAGGTATAGCACCATGTATTCTTAACCTCGGCACTAGATGGAGGTGAGTGGTCACTTTCACGCCCCGGCTGCTTTCCCCCTAAAGGTCACGCGGCAGCCACTGGATAGGGGGCTGAGTGAGCTGCGCGCAGAAGAGAACAGACTCGTACCCTGCCGGGAATCAAACCCCGATTACTCGGTCGTCCATCCAGCAGTTTAGCCATTATACCGACTGAGCTATTCCGGCTCATAGAGAAATGCATACAAGCTTTAGTCGGAAAACCTGAAGGAAAAAGACCACTTCCAAAACCTAGGCGTAAGTGGGATGATAATATTCAAAAGGACCTTCAATAAATTGGGTTGGGATGTGTAGAATGTAGTCATCTGGTTTACAATAGAGATCAGTAGCGGGCTCTTATAAACACGGTAACGAACCGACGGGTTCCATTAAATGCGGGAAATGTATTGTCTAGCTGAGCAACCACTAGGCTTCTCAAAGACTCTGCTCCACGAGTCAGAAATCTTCGTGGTTTTCTTCAGTAATCATCTCAAAACAAACCCCTCTTTCTGATCACATTCCGTAACCATTCTGAAGTTTTCTTCCGTACCTCAAAATGGACTCCGATTTTCAACTAGCACTTCATAACAGTTCTTAAAAGGCTACACAAATCTACGAAACAGACACAACGTAAGACGTCCTTGAACAAAACAGATGTTGCTCAGGTAGAATCAGTTGCTCAGACACCAGTGTTTGATGCTGTGACGGTGGCGACATCACCTTCACTTCGTACTGTAGGATTCTGGCTGGTGACCCCACGTAGTGTAGCAGGTGAAACATGCCTCCATCGTCATGGTGTACGTCTCGGCGGCGTCACAAGCCACATGACAATATGAGTCTTCAATGCCGTGAACCCCCCAAAATCACCTTCACCTCAGCGATTAAGTGACACGCCATATGAAAGAAAGTCTAGAAATCTAATCTGGAAGCCGAATAACCTGTTTCTTGCGATTCTAGGGCTTGTAAAACTGGTCCAATATTATTCCTGGAGATTTTTATATCAAGGCTGTCTGTTGTTTGGTTAATAACTACAAGCAGCTGAATCCCTCTAGAGAAGCTAGCAGTTGCTTAACTGGTCGAGAAATTCTCTGCACTTCATGACAATCGAAGATTCATTGCCGTGCTCGTAAAAACCCATCACTACGTCATATCTTAGGTCAGATGGGTCCGTCCACGCCCTCCCATCTTGTATTTAAGATCAATTCTAACATTATTATCCTCCCATCTACTCCTACGTCTTCCCAAGTGGTCTCTTTCCTTCAGACTTTCTCATCAAAACCCTGCACGTAATTCTTTTCCATGCAATGCGTTCCCTCTTGACTTGATCATTATGAAAGTACAACTCAGCTGTCAGCAACAACAGGTAAATATTATTTTTAAAACGAGTTCAGAAATGTACGAAATCGAAGGAATTCTGATGCTTTCGCTCTGTGACTGCAAGGACTTCCAATACAAAATCTAACCAGAATCAGTCCAACGTTTCCCTAATCTATGAAATTGCAGAGCATAAAAATCCCTTTTCTTTAATCATTTCCAAAACCGTAAGACTTCAGAGAAAAATGTACAAACATAAATGTGTTTCATTTTTTTTTGTAACGTTTGTTCCAATCACTTTTCGCTCCGATAAATAATTTGCAAGTTACGTTGAGACCGACCAGAAAAAGATGTAGATGTTCATTCAGTGTCCATTTTCTTGTACGATTTTAGCCAAAACTGGGATGACTCAACAAATTTTGGTGAAGCTGCCCTATATCAAAGGTAAAAAAGGTAAGTCCCTACCCAGGCCCTGAAGGCATATAAGGGGAGAAGAGGTGTAGCTCCACCCAGTCTTCACCTCGGCACTGATGGGGTTCATTGTTCAACTTCACGCCCCTGCCGCTTTACTCCCTAGAAATAACCCCAGTACCTACTGAACAGGAGACTGGGTGGGCCCCAGAGCCAGTCTAGAGCTTTTTGAGAACAAAAACCTTGGGGATTCGAACCCCCGATCGTCCAGTCCGTATAATTATGATCCGTTCAACGGTTATCTAGTTTTCATATACGGAAGTGGGTGACAGAGTGCTTTATGAAACACAGTTAACAAGTATATAATAATATACGAATCAGTTAACGCGGCTAACATGAGTTTTGGTCCCTCCCATCACAAAATGGTCGTCCTGTCAGTATGTGTTATCAAAAAGACACTTGTTTGAATGCAGAACAGTTATTTCGTTGGGGGCAGTGAACCATATATTCCACACTCCTCTGTGTCTCAGACATACGTCATTAAAGTGTCCTCTATTAATTCTATCGCATCTGGTAAATAAATCGGCATTTCATTACCACACAAACTTAGAATAAAAATGGTAATTTCAAGGTTAACTGTGCACTTACCTATGTATACCACATCCATTTTTCAACAGTTAGAATGTTACTCGTTGAGTGGACTTGGTACACTTCCTTCACACGAGCAAACAAAATCGAAACACTGAATCAAAACTTCACACATACATGTCACAACTGTTGTCTCCACAAACTCACGAACAAACAGCGTTCCACAATACCAGCTTCTCCCACACAGACACACATATATATAGACATAAGAGGTATCTAATACTGTTGGTATAGAGGACCAGGCTGTAATTCCAAAGACGTCAACTAACACTCTGCACCAACACCTAACCGCCTCACCGACTTTAACGAACGCAGACTACTTGCAAGTTTTAACTGCCAACTTCTACCACGACACAACAGTCTGACTAGCGTCGTAATGATAAAGCAAGCAGATTCCGGTTCCCCCTCGGGCGAGCGAACTTGTCACGTGACAAGATTCAACCACTCACCGCCAAACTATCTCCAACGTGCTATGCAGTTTATACGTCCGCTGATGGTTGGACCTCGCAGTATGTCAAGTTATTGCCTGTTTATCTTCCCAAGGAAGCAAACATCAGTCATGAACTGTAAATGACTTTCTGAAACGGGTAAAGAATAATCACTACAAACAAAACAGTATAAAATCCATTACACAAATTCAACATCAAAAAAACGAAAACGTTGAAGTACTAAACAAGTGCCTGTCAGCTCGAATAACAAGGGAAAGTCGTCTCCGTGCTTAAATACCAGGCCATGAAGACGTATGGGGTGTGGAGGTGTAGCCCCACGCATTTTGAACTCGGCACGAGATGGGAGTGGTTAGGCTCACGCTCCGGCCGCTTTACTCCGGTGGAAAGAGCTCCCGTTATTCGTTGAATAGGAGGCGGGTGAGCACCGTCCAGCTCTGGACGGTGCGGAGGAAACATCTCTTGCGAACCGGGACGCTTAATAATATTCAGGTGGTCTGGGGGGGGGGGGGGGGGGGAGGAGATAAAACGGTTAATCCGTCAAGCAACGAAAAAATAAGAGTAAGTTATTAATATTACGACAACAGATAACTCAGATAAAAAGTGTGACAGATACAAATAATTAAAAAAACAATAATACTTAAACACAGTTCACGCACTGCTTTTCCTTTACATATTCGTTCCCCATACTTTGCAGTCTCAGTCCACACTCTATAATCACTAATCTACATTATCTCCCTCTCCTACTCCTTCCTGTTAGTGCCGGTTGATAGCTGTCCTACTCCTACAGATGTTTTCTCCCAGTGTGGGAAAGTAAAAATGATCGTACGCATTGCCAGAAATGTTATATTTTTATGACACAGAAAAACCCGGGATATTTGGCGTTCCCGAACCGAATTTTGCGGGACACTAGGACAGATGTCTTTAACATCCATAAAACAGGGACTGTCCCGGAAAAACCGGAACAAATGGGATCCCTACTCTTGCCCCTACCAGGAATCGAACTCGGGCTACTCCGTTTTAGACCCTCACGGCGGTAAATACAATCGGTTTGGCCGTGATGCCGTTTAGTTTGGTAAGTGCCTCCATTTTCAAGGTATAAGAGGGAGAAAATGGAGACAGCAGGCACTACCTACCGACCTACACTGTGTCACATTCCAAAACATTCGAAGCTACAAACTGCCTGCAATAAATGCAATTCATTCAAGATCGGACTGTATTAACCATTCCTGCATTTCACTTTCTCGCACTACGACTCCAGCTAAAAATTACTTACACAAATTCGGTTTTCTCCATTCGCATTTTTACAGAAAATGACTTCGTAAACTGTCGTCACGGAAGTTTATCAGCGGAGCCACCGTCACTACAGCTGTCGCGCCACGTGACATCACACTGGCGATGACGTCAGTACACAGATGTTCCAGTCGTTGTTCCGTGCCTGAGTGTTTATACTCAACCTTCGGTTATCCGACATTCCGCTGTATTCGACATAGCCATACGACATGCTATTTACAATTTTGTGCTGCGCGCGCATGCACAATCTAAAATCACATTATTGGCAAGGCCAACAACCACGAGCTTTCAAAAACGTTACTCTTACTTGCTCTACCAGTTTCGTACAAGAATCAAACGAAAGCGTGGATAGATTCAGAAGATTTCCGAGGCCAGTTTCTCGATAAATTTCCGCATTATCCGACATTTTTGGTAATCCGACCACCTATCTATCCCATTTAGGTCGATACTGTACTAATGTCTTGTTTGATAGTCGAATGCAGCCGACAATTTTATGAACAAACATTATTCCTTTTTTGTGCCAAAATTAAAATCGTCCAGATACTGTCAGCGTAGACCTCAAGCACCAAACATCATCAAAATCCGTCGAGTAATTTTGTAGATGATACATACGGACAGAGAGGTGACATCCCATTATGTCTCACGGTACTTCTAGCCTTACTGTTACTCTAAAAGCAGCATAAAAGCAATATCTGCGGCACACATTTCATGTAGTTCGTCCTCTTATGCGCTGAAGATTGCCGCGTCTAAAAGAACGCTAAATCTGTGTGTACTCGCCCAGCAGTTTTCGCAAGATATGGCCATATCGTAATTCCGAACATCGGTACTTTTACGAGCGACAATATACTTTGTGTAACCCTTTAAAGACTAAGATTAAACTGAATTATGTTTAAAGATTAAGTTCCTACCGATAACTATACGCACAGCGATTGGGTTTTAAAAACCAGTCAGTTAATGCTGTATAGGGAAATAATCGCTGTTTGTTCTGAGATCCACACAAAACACATAAATATACTGTGTGGGCAGAACGTCGAATTCTCGAATGTTAAACCTGAGGGTATATAAAGTGACCATTAGGCTTAAAGGGTACTTAGAGCAGTGGTATTTCAACCTGGCGTACGCGAAGACATCTTAGGGGGTACGTAAAATTAAAAAAAATATATATTATTTCATTATAAACACTGAATAATCAGGGCCAGATTTAGGGTTAGCCACAAGAGACCCGGACATAAGGACATGCGATTTGGGAGCGACATTGTTTTTCTTCTCTCTCTCTCTCTCTCTCTATCATCTTTAAGCGATTCTTATCTGGGCGGCTCGTTTCATTTTATTCCACATAATGCATATAATATATTTGTTAATTAATACTTAGTGCGCCCAGAAAGTAATGCAACACATTTTTTTCTCGGCCCAATTGTGTTTGATAAAAACGATATTTTGCGTGCTGCAGGTTTGAAGTGTCCCGCGTTTATACACATAGGTGCAAGGTTTCCCGCTAGATGGCAGCGCAGTAGTGAACTTTCAAAATGGAGTCTGTGAGCGACTTGCGTTCTAAACAGAGAGCAGTAATTGAGTTTCTTTTGGCAGAAAACAAATCAAGCGAATCAATCGCAAATATTCACAGGCGCTAAACAAACGTCTATGGAGACATGGCAGTGGATAAAAGCACCGTCAGCCGTTGGGCGAAGCGATTCGCATCATCAGAATAAGGACAGGGCAATCTGTCTGATCTCCCGCGCTCGGGCCGCCCATCAACAGCTGTGACGCCTGCAACAGTGCAACGAGCCGACAGTCTTATTCGAGACGATCGGAGAATCACAATCAGGGAACTCGTCTCTATACTCGGTGTTGGTAAGGGAAGCGTCGACAAAATCATTCACCAGTTAGGATATTCAAAGGTCTGTGCCCGATGGGTCCCTCGAAGCCTAACCGAAGAGCATAAGCAACAAAGAAAAACCATCTACTGGGAGTTGCTTGCTCGTTACGAGGTTGAGGGTGACGATTTCTTGCCCACCATTGTCACGGGTGATGAGACATGGATTCATCACTTCGAGCCCGAGACGAAAAGGCAATCCATGGAGTGGTATCACACGAACTCTCCTCGGAAGAAAAAGTTTAAAGGAGCTCCTTGAAGGGTCATTCTCATAGACGTGTTGCCGAGTGGCCAAACGATCAACTCGGACGTCTATGTGGAAACTCTGAAGAAGCGTTTCCGGAGGATTCGTTCCCATAAAGATGTGACAAAAGTGCTTCTTCACCACGACAATGCGAGGCCACTCACAAGTCTGCGTACCCGAGAGGCCATCACAAAGCTTCAGTGGACTTTTCTGCCTCATCCACCTTACAGACCGGATCTGGCTCCTTCCGACTACCATCTTTTTGGTCCCTTGAAAGATGCAATCCGCGGAAAGAGGTTTGAGGACGACGAGGAAGTCATTACCGAAGTAAAGAGGTGGTTGCGACAGAGACCTGTAGAGTGGTACCGCGAAGGAACACAGGCTCTCGCATCTCGGTGGCGTAAGGCCAAAGATTTAGAAGGAGACTATGTTGAAAAACAGGTTTAGGTAGCCAAAGATTCATGTAATGATGTGGCATATTTGAAGTTGTAATAAAATGCATTGTGAATGAGAAAACAATGTGTTGCATTACTTTCTGGGCGCCCCTCGTAGCTTGACTCTCCTTTTTCTCATTTAAAACTTAGTATTCAATACACTATTTTGGATGTAATTTATTTAACTTTTTTAAATATTGTATTCACCGTGCATCTTGTATAAATTAAAATTGAAATTAAAACCAACTTGATGCACCTTCACTATTAAAAATTTTAATAGTAGATTAATTAACTCTTAATTAACCCGACATGTTTCGGTAAGGTACCTTACCATCTTCAGGGGTTTTTACTACATTTAGTTGCGTAGACCATATGTTAAACATACACAAGACATGATCCCACAAAGTCTCGTCGCATATTTAGTGATTTATGAAAACTTTATATGCGACGAGACCTTGTGGGATCATGTATTGTGTATGTTTTAACATATGGTCTACGCAACTAAATGTAGTAAAAACCCCTGAAGATGGTAAGGTACCTTACCGAAACATGTCGGGTTAATTAAGAGTTAATTAATCTACTATTAAAATTTTTAATAGTGAAGGTGCATCAAGTTGGTTTTAATTTCAATTTTAATTTTTTATTTAACTTATTTTAGATGTAGATTATACACTATGTATAACTTGAATTATGCACCAACAACTTTGGGGGTACAAAGTTGAAGAGAAATTATATCTGCGGGTACGCGAACAAAAAAGGTTGAATACAACTGACTTAAAGTATTCGTTATAGAGAAGGTACTCATTTCGACTGTAAAGATGCAACCTCTTCATCTAATAAGGCGTATTAGTTGCCTACCATCACGGCGCTGGTATACTTTCCACCTTTTCTTAAAGCAGATGTAATGCGGTCGGTGTTTTACAGTTACATTTTCGTAACCATGTTACATAAGTAAATAAACCTAAAAGAAACTGACCGCAAACACGATTTTCTTCAGCACAGTTCCACGTCTGCACCTTTGTAATGCGGCAGAGTTGAAGACGATAAAAATCTCTCGGAACAAACACGTTTATTACTTTACTGAGGCTATCGTAACTGAGACCATTTACTCGAATAAGGGGAAAAACTTTGTTTTCCATAACTGGAACATCGAGAAATTGAAGTTTTTTTCGACAAAAAGGTCCGACCTTATGCTAAAGGCTCGAAATTACATCTTTTACAGGTTTTTGAATGTGGAAGGTTAGACCCATTTAATGCGTAACCCTATTTAATAGGCGTCCTAGTTTAAAGTCATTTGACTTTCGTTTCAGCTTTTCTAAAATTGCAATTTATAGAGCCGTTGGATATGTAGAACAGCGGTCGCCAACCATTCGAACCTCACGGACACTAAACTCACAATTTTGAATCCCGCGGACCACTAACATGATTTTTTTTTAAAAAGGTACAAACATCTATAAAATAATGATCATAAAGGATCCATTTTATTAATATGAAATGCACTTGTTTAATTATAACAAAATTATTAGTGTGATATTTGTTGCTGATTGTTTGAAATAAGTATAATAAACATAAAAGTTGCAAATAATGTCCAAATTTCTCCACGGACCACCAAAATTTTCTCGCGGACCATCTGTTGGCGACCGCTGATGTAGAGCATTAAGAATGCGGTAGCCGTTTAAATCGTAACACCAAAAATTCCACCACATTACTAGAACTGAATGTGTAAAATTTAATAAAGCAAATTCTAAAAGTGTGTCACTATTTTCGTTTTATTTCATTCCACTATATGTCATGTTTACGCAAATATAACACTTTGAACACGAACCATTTTGCGGACATTCTGTTGCCACGGTCCACAACGAACCTAGGTTTGAGTCCCACTGCTGATGGTTGCAAACTTCACCTGACGTTGACACCTTACACTTCCTATCGCAGGGACAGAGGCCAAGTTAATTAACAATGGCTGGTAGAGTGGATGAGAGCTCAAGGGTCGTGGCTTAACTGAAATAATGGAGACACGGAATGCTTCATCAGGGTTTAAACAGGTATGCGCGACAGTGAACAGGGAAGTCGATGCCATTGAAAGCAAAACACTTAATGAAATCGAAATAAATTATTATTGGAATGAATAAAGTTACTTTTGTACACGGCAGAACAGCCACACTGTGACGGTTCTTCGCGACATTTTTACAGCAAATTGTTGAGTAAGTTGCAAAGTGTTCCTGTGTTTGCACTTTGCAATATGTAGCAGATATGTGTTTATGTCTGCCCTCACTAATGATCCTACAATTATTGTCCTCGGTAAGGGCAGATACCTGGCATCAGTAACAGACTATACTCGCCTTATCCCTAGAATTGTGTGACAGAACTCACGCCTTCGGTCATACCAGTACTTCGCATTCTACATGCAACATTTCTGACAAACGTACCTTCGGTTTCTGTGGTTGGCTACTCTTTCCGCTGTTGGTTGGTCAATCCTTCTGAGAGTATACTGGTTAAAATCCATTTAATTTTTTCCCCCCTATGGCTCGACAGCCCTATATGGGCCTGGGCCTCCTCGTTTCGTCGAGGTTTCATGATCACACACTTTAGACACACCACAGTCGGTAGGACTCCTCTGGACGAGGGACCAGCCCGTCGCAGAGACCTCTACCTGACAACACACAACACTCACAAGAGACAGACATCCATGCCCCCGGTGGAATTCGAACCCACGATCCTAGTAAGCGAGCGGCCGCAGACCTACGCCTTAGACGGCACGGCCACTGGGATCGACCCATTCAAATATACGTCAGAATAAAACGCCTTTCAGCGACAGATGCTGAAAATTACCGAACTGCTTAGGGTAAAAGGTTAGTAGCCCCACATACGCTAAAGTTAGGGTCCACTAAATACTTATATAGGTATTAATTTATAGTTCATGTCAGCCTCCCTTCTGAGGTTCTTGTTTTGTGGGCCGTCTAGCACATCAAAATTACGGACTGAAAATAAAGCAAAGATGATGTCGCTCCATTTCTGCTGATATCATGCATAAAGTTTTCGCTATACGCTCCATTTTAATACGCAAATCCGTGTGCATGGGGGACAAAGATACGGTTGGCTAGATTTGACTTACTGCAAATTGGAAAAGATACATCCATCGCATTTAATTCTGTTTTACAAGAGGGGCGCAAATTGGTTTGTGCTGAAGAGGAGGAACTTCTTGGGGTAATCAGCCGATAAATTGGGGCATTTGTTATACTTCGGAAATACACAGAAGGCGAAATTATGTTTCTTCACGTTGCTTCAAATGAAGGAAAATGTTACACACCATATCGGCACACAGAGAAAAATAGAATTAGAAGCTAGACCAGAAAATAAGTGAACATGCAAACATTTATCAGTAGCACACGCACAAATGTATTGTGTCTCGTTTATTTTACGGCGCTGTCAACTGTATAGCGTCGAATGTTAGAAGGACTGGTGAATGATAAATTATAAAGTTGAAAGGAAGCGGTCGTGGCCCATTAGAGATAGAGTCCCGTTATTTGCCTGGAGGGGCTGAGATATACCGGGAGGATCCAGCCAAGATTTAGACCAGGTTCTTCCGAGCACAAGTCTAGTTCCAGCTACACCAAACCATGTTGTTCGTTAATTCAATGTTTATTTAATAACGCCTTTTCGGCTGCCTACTTTACGTTATTTCAAGTCGCAAAATGACGTGTGTTGGTAAGGAACCGCGAGGCAGCGGTCGTGAACTCCATATGGGAATCCTGAAATATGCCTAGAGCAGGGGTCCACACATTTTAAATATGTCTCTCGGAGCTACCTCCAAACTCTAGACGCCAGAAGAATACTATGAAGCAAGTTCCATAATCAGGAGGACCCACAATTCTTGAGTATCCTGTGAACCGCACTAATATATTGCGCTGGCTGTTCGGTGCATCCGAACTGATATCACATATTTGTATGTAAAGAGCAAAACAGCAACAATTGTATTAAAATTACAGGCGCCACCGCAAAAAAATATAGTTTCCCGGGAATTGTGACCCCTGGCCTAGAGACAATGAGAAACAGATATGCAATATACGTAGGCATAACGTAACAATGTGGCGCGTTCGCCTAACCATTGTTGCAACAGAAAAGCAACAATGCGTTCTGTGTGTATTGTTGAGCTACATGTCACTGTCAGTAATACAAAATATGAATGTTGCACAGCAATGCTTTCATGGCGAATTTATGTCGCCGGCAACAACAAAACTTACTTAGGTCTTCATGTGAAGTGCCCGATATTTTTTATTTGGATTTTCTCGAAAAATTTTTATAGATGTCCCCAATATCAAATTTCACGTAAATCCGTCCAGTGGCAGCCGCGTTGATATACGTGGACAGACAGACGGACATGACGAAACTAATAGGCGCTTTTCGCGGACTATGCGAACGCGCCTAGAAGCCGCGTGAACTTCAAACCGAATGGTCGTTTCAAGGCCGAAATGTGTATGCGAAGCCTCCCGAAAGGAGACGGGTAAACTAACCAGACCACCGTGACCTTAAGTTAGTATAATACTGAATAAACAGAGACTACATGGCTTTTTTCCCACACAAATACAGTGCTCTAGAAAAGGCGTGTAATTTTTCTGCAGCCCGATGAGAGACCAGGATTAGAAAGTCGGTCTACGCCATGCGTCTCGAACCCGCGCCCCGCCAGGTTGTATCATGCGGCCCGCGGCCACATTTGTAAATTGTGTATGTACTATACAAACTACACAATCATTTACGCAGTTAGGTATACCACTTACTGCTATTTGTCCACGTGCGGCCCACGAACCAGCCCGCAATAACCGGTGTAACCCTTTGCATAGAAAGGTTGGAGACACATGGTCTATGCCAGCGGTCGCCAACCGGTGGTCTATGCGTTGGAGTCTATTACATTGCTACTCTCTGAAGTGTAAAGCAATGCTATTGTAATTATACAGGCCCTATGCAGTGCCATCTGAAGAGAAATGGCATTACGACAATTATGTCACTGCAATGCACGTTCCCTGTAAGTTAAAATTACTTAAATTAAAGACAGCATTCACCGAAAATTCGCACTTTGTTTTGTCTTGGTTACTTCTGTACAGGTGATTAAAGTTATTCCAATCAGAAATTAGTTCCCACAATGCAGAATAAACACGTAATATCCTTCGTTACTAGAAATTAATGGAAACGGCTTAATACAATTCAATGTGGAATTATTTCTCTTGTATCTTCAACCCTCATTGCTTTACGTTTATTCCTTTCGTACATTTATTTTCTTCCCTTCTTTCTGTCAATTTCTGTTCCATCCCTTCCACTTGTCCACGATATTATCCTTCCCCTCCCCCTTCCTTCCTAACTCAGGTCTGTTTTACGTTAAGACAGTATTTATCCTTCAGGTGGGACAGTTTCGAACGTACAGCTGCCACCTGCGTAAGTAAAACACGTTTCCATGGAAACGGTGTAAGATCGATCTTACTTGCACAGTCACGTATAGTTTCTACATCGTCTCATACCGCTTCACATAATTCGACAAACGTTTAGTGGCACTGCGTATTTCCAAACCCAAGTCACTCTACGAATGACAGTCAGTATGGAACCCCTCTTAGGGCTCACGGCCATAAGTCACAGTTCGTTCGACTATTAGAGTCTCAGTCGTTATACGTTTTCCTCTCCGCGAAAGAACAGGTCTGTACTTAGATGGTGCATATTTTTGGCTCAGGTAGCACTTAACCTCTGTAGTGGAAATACACGCCCTTCGGATCTGTTATCTAAAACCGTACATATCAAAACACATCAAATTATAAATTCAACCGTTATTTTGTATGGGTGTAAAGCAGACCTTCCATCCTAAGGTTAGACCGATGATGCTGAGAACGGATGCTGGAACGAGAATGCTTAGACCCAAGCAAGGAAGTAACAGAAGGCCAGAGAAAAGCGCGTAGACACCTGTATTGTTCTGCCTTATCAGCCTTACTGAATAATAGCAATCTATCGGCCTAAGGCATTCTTCCACTCACGTGCTACAAACACTGGATGTTACGGCCTACTTTCTATTACACTAGTTCATTCACAAACATAAAACAATGTATATTTATGTACTGCTACAACAGAACTGTGACAAGTTAAGTACAATGAAATTATACTAGTAGACACCGTGTGTGTAGGGTCGCTGGCAGATCAACTCATGGCAACAGACTCTTTATTTGGTATCCTAGTGCGCGCTACGCAACGCTGCGTGGGCCCCACAGTGGGTGTGACTCCACGCATTTTCTACTCATCCAACTTCTGGATTGCTAGTAAATTGGCTATACATGTGAGAGATATAAAATCACGTTGAGGGAAAGAATGTTTAATTTTCATTATGTTTAAGAAAACTGACGGTGCAGCTCCGAGCAGATTCAACACGAGGAACGCTTGCTAATTATGTTTAGAATGTTCGGTCTTCTCATCTTGTGTCTGATAACGCAAAGGTTAAAATAATTTGACCTACTGTGAAACTTGACCTCTCACCTTATTTATTCATTCGTTATTGCTATACTAATTAATTTACGGCCTCTTTTAAGGACTCATTCCAGGCTGAGGTTGCAGGACAGCAAGCTGAATGAAGGATAGTAAATAATGAATTGGTAAGAACGTGAAAGGAAGGGGTAGTCGCTTAACTGGAGGTACTGTCTGGCATTGTGAACGCGTCGGAAAATGAAAACACGCTGTCGCCGCACATTGTAAGGGACTGTACTCGCATTTGGAAAAAGTGTGGAAAACCGCACAAAACCTCAGTCCGGTTTGACAGGCTTCCGATCAGAATTACAAACGATGACTTCTTGTATATGAAACAGAATGCTAAACACTACAGCAACAACAACACATCTGGAAGTACCACATATTGCCACACTCGTCGTCATTGTGATCGCTGTAGCCATGATCACAATTATTACTACATTTAAACAGAAAAAAAAACAAGGTAGGCAATGTACGTATAACGTAACACTGGGGCGCGTTCGCATAACATCGTTGTCACAGAAACGCAACAATGGGTTCTCTTTGTGTTAACAAACTATGTCACTGTCAATAATGCAATAAATACTGAAGTCTTTGCCACGGAAGCACATCACTGCGTTCTCTGTATTGTTGCGTCACACATGTTCGCTCCAAGCAATATGAATGACGTTTAGGTCCTCGTGTATAGTGCTCGATATTTGTGTCCGACTGTAACCAAACTTGGAGTTTCTCGGCAGATTTTCGTAAAAGTTCTCAATATCAAATTTCAAGAAAATCCGCCCAATGAGAGCCGAGGTGATACACATGGACAGACGGACACACATGACGAAGGTAAGTCACTTTTCGACATTTATGCGCACGCGCCTAAAATAGCCCCTATCACAACAATCGTCATAGGCGTATAAAAAATCAGCAGACAATTTAAACCTGCGAAGATTTAATAAATAATAATAATAATAATAATATATGGGCGCCGTGACAAACATTACGTTTATTACGGGACGAAAACATACATTTTACGGCTCTGAAGGTTCCCAGGCAGTTCCCATTAGTCCTTCTGGTAAATGTACACTGGAGGCAAGACAGAGCATTGGGGAGTAAAGCAGTAAAGGCGATAAGAAGTGTACTGTTTGAGCACAGAGCAGGAAGAATAGGTTGGGCATTTGGGTTGAATTACGAAGTTTGGTGAATTATGCATTTTTATTTGGACGGATACATTATGACGAAATTTTAATAACGCTGGAAGTACTTCGTTTGGGCGGAAAATTTGAAGTCACTTTTGGGAGGGCTGCACCAGAGGAAAGCAGAGCAAAGCGAAATTTGGGTACCAACTCAGCATTTGCTAGAACCGAGGAAACCCATGGAAAATCTTCATCGATTTGGCCGGTCACAAAACTTCGAGCCAATACTCCGGCCTTCAAATACGCGAGAAGCAGCAGCTGTCCCTGCACGTGCAACTGCCTTATTTTTAAAAATCAATATATTTTCGATTCGCTACGGGCTGGACCGTCCGGGGATCGAATCCCGATAGAGGCGGATTTTCCGCACCCGTCCACACCGGCTCAAGGGCCCACCCAGCCTCCTAAACAATGGGTACCGGTTTATTCCCGGGGGTAAAGCGGCCGGGGCGCGGCGTTAACCACCCACCCCCATCTAGCGCCGAGGTTAGAGAAAGAGTAGAGCTATACCTCTACTCCCCCTCTATGCCTTCGTGGCAAGTTATAGGGTGAATTTCACCTTTTACCTTTCCCTTTTTACAGTCTGTTTTACGCATATGTTTGTGTCTGTTCTTCGGATGGGGGTTGACAAAAAAAAAAGAGCGAGGGTATAAATGTCAAATATTACTGTTGACATTTTTCACGCGTTTTTGGAAATTCGTAAGACATCTGTTACACATCCAATTACAAACAGTTAGATGTAAAAGTAATTATGTGTCCAGTGCTGCGGACATTCCGAAGATCATTGGTTCCATGAACGTTCCCAGGATTCGCCTCTTTGTCCTTCTGGATGAAGATGGGTATGGACCATTGATGGAAGGATAATGACAGGGAAAAATCGAAGTACTCAGAGGAAAAAGGAACTGTCCCAGGGCCACTTCATCCACCACAAATCTCACACGGTGTGACCCAGGATCGAATCCAGTCTTTCCCGGTGAGAGGCAGGCTAATATTACCCGAACTGTACAGATACAGTTCCTGCTGCACAGTAAGCACTCACGGACCAGTCGATGTAAGGTTTGTGTTGGGCAATGTGGCGCTGGGACAGACTTCTGTCCAATACTTCAGTTTGTTTGGACAATGTGGCGCTAGGACAACTTCAGTCCAATACATCAGTTTGTGTTGGACAATGTGGCGCTGGGACCGAGATTCTGTCCAATACTTCAGTGTTTGTGTTGGGCAATGTGGCGCTGGGACAGACTTCTGTCCAAATACTTCAGTTTGTGTTGGGCAATGTGGCGCTGGGACAGACTTGTGTCCAATACTTCAGTTTTGTGTGGGCTAATGTGGCGCTGGACAGACTTCTGTCCAATACTTCAGTTTGTGTTGGGCAATGTGGCGCTGGGACAGACTTGTGTCCAATACTTCAGTTTGTGTTGGGCAATGTGGCGCTGGGACAGACTTCTGTCCAATACTTCAGTTTGTGTTGGGCAATGTGGCGCTGGGACAGACTTCTGTCCAATACTTCAGTTTGTGTTGGGCAATGTGGCGCTGGGACAGACTTCTGTCCAATACTTCAGTTTACTACTGTAAGTAAAATTACACCAGTGCTCATACTCATTCATTAATCACCGACGACAAATAACATTAATGATTGTCAGAAAAAACTTCAGAATAGTGTACAGGAACATAATCGCTGTTGTTTTGATATCATCAGAAAATAAACACACTGCATGGGGGAGGGAAGCAATCTTTTAATGTCAAGCCTGGTTGTACATACGGTACGCAGTGGACCTCAAAGAATTACGGAATTGTCACACATGACGTAAAATTGGATTTGTGTTTGATTCTGACTGAGAAATTACCTCAAACAGTAACGCTTCTGACTTGTATTTGGAGAAGGGCCCGGTTCAAATCTCGGCCAAGACATGGGATATATTAACGTTGCTTCGTGGTATTCCTCAGTCGGTAGAGTGTCTAGACTATGGGATTCACAATCCGGGGTCGATTCCCGGCAAGATAAGGAGATTTTTCTTTTCTCCAAAGTCCAAAGTTCTGGGGCCTACACAGCCTCCTCCTACTCAGTTTGTACGGGGCCGTTTCATCGGAGGTAAAGTGGCCGGAACGTGAACTTTGCCACTCACTTCCATCTACTGCCGAGGTAAGGATTGAGTGCAACTATACCTCTACTCCCTCTATACGCCTTCATGGCGTGGAGTGGGACAAACTGACCTTCATTTTACGTCCTGCAAATTCTGCAGTAGCACCGCAAGTTACGTTACGACAACACCACTACTTCAGCACACTTTTCTGTTCTTTGTACACCTGTCATTCAATTATTCGATGCTACGAAGTCTGCGATGCAGCCAGCATCTCAAACAAATCATAAGTAAAGCAGTGCAGTCAAATGTTTGTGGCTGATCTTTCATTCATTTTAGTGTAATACCAACACACATCTGCTATCAAGAATGCGGGATTTGATAAGAGTTATCGAAATAGTGTTTATCTGAATAGAAGTTACATGACTTGATGGGGACAGCAGAAAGCATGGGGAAATGAGAAATCAGTAGACTTAAAAAATTGGTTGAGATAAACCTGGAGGATATAAACCATTCTGGAGAAGTAGGTGTAGAGGTAATACCAATGCAGTAGCCCTTTACCCAACGCAGTTTTATCCATACGCGGCTGAAAATAATTATGTATATTGGAAAAAAAGTTTGTCGCACGCTGAAAAACTTAAATACGCGGGGATAAACGCGGGCGGTTACTCACTGAACCGCCGCGGAAGCTGGTAGCATCAGTTACCCAAGTAATGTGTGAATGTTTTATGTCCAGAAATGTATTTTAAGCGACGGAGGGCCCATAAACGTCTGCGCTCACGTAACCCTACATTTCCCATAAGAAGTTTGCGCTAAGCAGTTTTGCCCAACACGCCTTGACCAGTTCCTCTAAGCCCTATGTGTACCAGGACGTCACTGTATTAAACGGAACTTTAAGCAGTCTGAACGTGTGGCCGGGATTCAAATGACTAGACATGAGGCCCAGTATTAGGCTCTCATGAGTACAGTGATGAAACTTCCCGCTATATATAAGGAATTTATTTTACCAACAATTGGAGATACATTTATAAACAGATGCATTTGAACAATTTTTAACGTCAACTGGCCTAACGTTATCTGAAATTAAGAAATGTGGAGGCGTGCACAAGAGAAACAGTGGCAGTGCAAATCAAACTGCGGAACTGGAGGTGAATCCGACATACACTGAGGAATGATTCCTCTGCCATACAGGAACAGGCTTTGTATTGGAACCTCCAAGGACAAGGAAGAAGAGGAAGACCGAGAAGGATCTGGAGAAGAAAGCAAGAGGAAGAAGCTGAAATAATGCGGAAGACTTGACTGAAGATTAATATATGGAAACAGAGTCCGTTGGCGTGGTTTCGTGGAGGCTCTATGCTCCGAAGTGAAGTAACGAAATTGACTTGATTGGAGCACATCGCTGCCATCATAACGTTATGTACAGTGCTGTGGTGGCACTATACTCGTAACATTCTCCTGCAGCCTCGACACCAGCCTGCCGTTAACTTCTACATACATCGTTACTACGCATTTCCGCATCACACGTTTCACATTCAGCTTTTGCTCAGGTACTGTCAGCCTGCACATCTCTTGCTATACGATATTCTACGTAATGGATATATCACGGTATACTAGTTTGCAGGCCATCCGTCTTTTCGAAAGGTCCAAGGTTCTAATCTCGGCTTGGAAAGTGGTTAATATGACAGGACGTTTGTCGTCTAGAGTGAGACAAATTAAGACGAACCAAGACCACTTCGTTCTGCGTCCTTCCAGCTCGTTATCTGTAGTCAATAAGTTACGTAACCAAAGGCATTAACACAAACAGTTATCTGATACGTAGCGAGTTCATACACTTGAGCTAACTTTAAAGTCGGCCAATGGCAGGAGTTGATCCCGCCATGCCGGCCACAGTTCGCCATCTGTTACATCGGTGTTACCCGAAGTGTACTTGGCGCCGTGTTTTCAGGGGCTGCGTGTACACTGCCCCAACCAAGAATTTTAATTTCAAATAATTTGTTCATCATTAGTATTACCTTTTTAAAACACATTTTTCTTTAATTCTGCGACACAGCGAAGTGGCACTGCAGCCAATAAACTGTATTTATTGAAACCCGTTGCGATATAATGTTTACGAAAGCGCACCGAAAACATTACTGAAATTACTGTTCCAAAAACAAACACGCCAAAATAAACTACGCCGCACTTATACAGCATACAGTTCACTTTAAGTAACTCTTTCTAGGCACAATGGAAAAATTGCGAAAAGCGACTCTTAACTTCGTCACGTCTGTTTGTCCGTCTGTCCGTCCGCGTGGAACAACTCGGCTCCCAATGGACGAATTTTCATAAAATTTGAAATTTGTGAATTTCTCGAAAATCTGTCGAGAAGAATAAAGATTCATTAAGATCTGACCAACGGGCACTTACATGAACATCCATGTACATTTATGATATCTCGTTGAACTTTTGTTAGAATGAGAAATGTTTAAGACAAAAAATAAAAACACACATTTTATGTACAATAAGTTTTCTTCCCGAAAGTCCTGCCGTTTATGAGATAATGTGGAAAAATATGGTAGAGCCAGACAGGCCACAGATGCCAATAAAATTACGGCGCATGCGCACTGCATGCTGGATACCTAAGGCTACAGACACACGCTCAGAATATGTAATATTTACTGCGTTTCCACGGCAACAATGGTTACGAGAACGCGCCAAAATGTTACGTTATATGTACATTGCATGGCTTGCTGCTTATTTACAATGTAACTTACAGCACGTTTTGATCGCATTAATAGTCATCAGCCAAACCATTTAACAAAAATAGTGCAAATATATGGAAAGTTTTTGCAATATAAATATCATACTAATAAGCATATACTTCATCAGCAAGTATAATATATTTCCTTGAGCGCACGTTAAAATATTTAATATAAGCCAAAATATCCAACATGAACAGAAGTTTAATAAACGTATATTACAAAGCCTGGAAAAACTTACTAAATATTTAAAAATATTTTCATATTTTTCAGTTTCTAGAGTGTCTGTTACACACACAACAGCCTTGATTTGCAGTGTTTTATTATTCTATCTTTTATACATGTTCATAAATATGTATAAGATCAGATAAGGGGTCGAGGGAAACAATATTTCGTTAGATGACGCCATCACAGCCCTTACTTACTTTGCCAGTTATCTTCTACCATTTGCATGGCGTCCTTTAATTGCTGCCTGGTTGGTGGTGGAGATGATACTGCCATATCCTCGTTATGAACGGTGACCTGGTGTTACACGACGGTTTGCACTTTCAGCAAGGACACTTTGTTTTCTGGTTCACTCGCTACACGTTCACAGATATTCTACAGTTAGCACGTCACTTGGAAACTTGTTGCATCGACTCTCGTAGCACACAGTAGACTGTACGTTACACAAGTATAGCGAGATAAAGGCAGTGTATCAGCCACTGTGCACAGTCTCATTCGGACAACTGCGGACACTTGCAAGATATCCTCGTTTCCCTAAAATATGGAACCGCAAAACACAACTCTACTTTTTTTTGTACAGATGATACACTCTTTCACACACACACACACACACACACAGTCAATATTCTAATATAAACACGTTGCAAAATGTACGCATAGCGTAACAGTTGTGAGACGTTAGTTCTGTTGTTGCTTATGGAGTTGCTATATAATATATAGGGTCAAACTCAAGGGCGATTCGTCCGTAAGTTTCTGGGAGGGCTGCAGCCTTGCAGCCCTCCCAGAAACTTTGAGAAAAATTAAAATAAATACATCTGAATAAAAGTTTTCGTTTGGAGTCCTAACAAAAACGTTTACTCAGATATTTAGTTTAATTTTTCCCAAACTTTCTGGGCGGGCTGGTAAAACTGATGATTAAAAAAAAAACCAATTCCAGCATTTTAAAAGTATGTTTCCACTTCTTATACGACAATTACGTCACGGCTTAAATCATGTGAACTGTACGTAATTGAATGCCCTTATACTTGTAGTAACCAATCATTATACTGTATTCTTGGCTCAACAGCCCTGTATGGGCCTGGGCCTCCTCTTGCCTCCTCTTGTCGAGGTTACTAAGTCATGCGCATTCATGGCAGCTGGTGACCGGCCAGCTAGCCGCGCTTAGTGTTCTATCGATCCTGATGTGCACGCCAGAGCCATCTGGCAGGCAGTCAGGAGACTTGGATTACGCAACATTTTTATTCATGCCCGTAAGGTTCTTTTACATGCCGTAAATCTACGACATGGGACCGACGGCTTTACTCCGGATTTTTATCATCCTTAAAAATCCATCGACCTCGGTCGGGATCGAGCACGCTAACCACTAGTCCACCGAGGTCGACTATTATACTGTATTTAACCGCAACTATTTACTGTTACTGGACACTAATTCAGATTGTCCAGAGTCAGAACTAACCCACACACCAATTTAATAAACAATCAACTTTAACCTTTTAAAGTGTAGTGGTTACTTTACGTACCACCAGGTTTTTTTTTTTTTCCAATGGCTCGACAGCCCCTTGGGGGCCTAGGCCGCCTCATTTTTCGAGGCTTCACGATCACACTTTTTAGACACACCACACTCGGTAGGACTCCTCTGGACGAGGGACCAGCCCGTCGCAGAAACCTCTACCTGACAACACACAACACTCACAAGAGACAGACATCCATGCCCTAGGCGGGATTCGAACCCACAATCCCAGTAAGCGAGTGGCCGTAGACCCACGCCTTAGACCGCGCGGCCACTGGGATCGGCACCCCCAGGTTTAACATTCAAAAATTCTACATGGTGCTTACATTGCTTTCAGTGTCTCGCAAGGATCTCAGAACAAATAGCGACTTTTGCCTTATGAAACATTAACAGACTGGTTTTGTATCACCGAGGTGGAGAGTGTTTACTGCGCGGTACGCACTGAGTCCTTATACAAAACGGGCATGTTTCGTGTTTAAAGGGTTAGACTTCACTCTCAGCTCTTCCTGCACATACTAAGCGATATATATATATATATATATATACCTCTAAATGTCATTTATTTATGCTTCACAGTCATTTTTAATAGAAAATTGTATTGTAACATAATATAACAGATCTCTTTCAAAGACAGTCTAAAGGCAACATAGACTTTTTGTCTCTCGCGTAGCAGGTTGGATGGATGTGTGTTCGGAACAATTTTGACTTGTTCAGTACAGGCCTACAGTTTCGGAAATGTGCGCATAAGATCCATTGTTTAAACTATCCCAAAACCGGCAAAACTTGTGTGAAAATGTACTGGACAAGAACTATAAAATATAATTATCTGAGACCTGAGGTTCGTCTAATTTATTTTTCAAAATGGAGTTGGTGTCTCACGAGGAACAAACTCCTTCTGCATTTTTAAAGATCAACTGGCGAATTCATGGAAATAATCACTGTTTGAGGATCATACGATATCTACCCATACTAAGAGGGCAAACTGTAGACAATTTTAATGCAAAGACCTGTGTAAATAACATAGCTACAACTGTGCTTTAAAGAAGCGTTCCTCAGCATGTCCTACACCGCTGAGTCCTCACAAAGTCTCGCAATGCTGTGGACCCCCTCCCCTAAATTATCTAAACTCGCAGGCCCTTTAGACACAAATTGCCGTAACATCTGATGTGAGAAGATTTACAGATAAGAAACACTGAAACCTTAAAAACTGTTATTACGTCAACGTAAACATTCATTAAAATTAAAAATATTCTTAACAGTAATGACAATAAAACTAGGACAGGGAAAGGCGTCAATATTAGAACTTAATGTTGTACTTAATAGAATCTCATCAACTCGCGCAACTCTTAGGCACAATCGCAGACCTCCGTTTGACAACTCTGCTTTAAAGGTTTCTGTTCTCCAGTGGTGAGGTGATACACTGTCTGTAAAACAGCGGACTGTCCAACCCTAGGAAGACGAATTAATACGAGGCATTGGTGCAATACTGTCAGGGGAAAATCAAAGTGCTCCGAGAAATTTCTGTCCCAGTGTCAGTTTGTTGACCACAAAACATACTGACTGTCCGGGACTGAACCCGGGTCTTGGCGAGGACTAAGCACCTGAGCCATGGCACGGCACCTGTAATGGCTTAACCAACCATGGACGGAAAATATGCGAAAGTATGGGCAAATCCGTGATACAGAAAAAAAAGTGATATAATAAACAATCAGAATATTAATGAAGAACTTTGTTCACTGTTAACAGTTCCATCGGTATTATACATTAGCTAAATGAAGGTGAAGGCATATCTCGCAGACTTGTCAGTTGGTAGGCGCCAGACTCAGTATACAAGTATACCTTATCAAAGTGAGATTCCTTATCAGTAAAGTTATATAACACGATACGAAATGATTTACGTAGAAGCTGGGATAGTGTATTCGGTACAGTGACTGGGATAGGCGCTGGAAAACAGAGCAATCGCGGTTCGAAACCCGGCAGGAGCAAGAGATTTATCTCTTCTCCAAAACGTCCAGACCGGCTCTGGGACACACCTACCCACTCTACTATTCAGTGAATATTGGCGGCTGTTCCCAAGGGTGAAAAGCGGCCAGAGCGTGAAGCTGACCATTTACCACCATTTAATGCAGTTGTTAAGAATAAATGGAGCGAGAGACCAACCTCACCACTCCACACGACGCACAATATACGTCCTACCAGGACGAGATCTTTACATGAGATCGATGCAGATGTTTGTGTGCGGTCCGTACGGTTTCAACAGCACGGTTCAACAGCTGTAACGCCTGGAATTACTTGTTGTTAACAGTTTTAATACTTTAAACATTGCAGCATTGTAATTTTGTGGTTGCTAATTTTATGTGCTTTGGAGTTTTAGTGTTGAAATGTTTTGAACGGATAGGTTGTTGTATTGGATCTATATTACTTTGTATCGAACGCCCCCCTGAAGATGGCACCTTGGTGCTGAAACATGTAGGGGTTTTTTTAATATAGCTTACGAATGTATTTTATCCAGTGCATGAGTTGTTTGTTGTAATGATAAGGACTCTACTCTACCCACATGTCTTCATGGCGTGCGCAGGAACGTCGTCGCCTTCCTTTACAGTTTATGTAAATGTTAATCGTTACGTGAACGGCCAAATCACTACAGAATACGTAAAAATATTCTCAGCTCTTATGGCCTATACCGACGGAGAATTAATTCTGTCGGCACATATCTTTTACACACGTGACAGCAAGGACGCACCCAAGGGCGGGGGGGGGGCTGCAGCCCGACAGCCCCCCCCCCCCAAACCCACCAAAACCGAAATGTAAAAGACACAATTTTGTAGATATTATAATATCAAACGTTTTACATGATTTACCCTTCAGCCGCAATCAGCCACTGAAATCGGCTGATGACTAGTACGTTAGAATTTTGAAAAATAAATTAAATTAAAAAAAAAACAAGAAGATATGACACTGTGATTGAGTCACGGAACATGTAGTTATATTTGTATGTATATAAACAGTTGCAGACAGTGTTATGTTTCTGTTATACCTAGGACATGCTTATTACAACATAATTTTTAAAATCAAACATAAATTACATATAGCCTCAGGGTCAGCCCCCCCCCCCCCAAATGAAAAATTCTGGGTGCGCACCTGCATGATAGGAACTCCTTTGCTGAAGTCTACTAAACGCGTAAACAAGACGTGACACGAAACAAGAGTGAGAATGTACTGCTAGCAACAAAGTCACACAAATTAGCGTTTTTCTTGCTAGACATTGCATTTATTAGCAAGTTCTAGTAAAAATTAGCTGCTGCACTGTACTGAACGGATAACGGCAGTTCCCGTTCAACCTGTTTCCCAGACAGTTCATAATAAGAGCACCTTGAACCGAGAAACTGAGCGTAAGACCTGCAGATTTCAAATACCCAGCTCCAGACGGAATGGTCACTGCACTTGGAACACGGTTTCGGCTACCACTTCTTGACTGTAACACTGCTTAACAGGCACACGCAGCAATGCTGATCAGGACACAGACGCATAATGTAATGTTTGTTCGTATTCGGACCATTGACCTTTGACTCCGCAGACTCGCTCCTCTTATCGCAAAAACCGAGGCATCTGCAAGTCACATGGCCTTCTAGCTGTCGCGCTGTGACCGTGCTTCATTGGATGTTGTCCTGCCCCTCGTCAGTAGCGACTGTTCATTGTTTATGTGTGCACTGGATTTCACGTGTAGCTAAATGACATTCATACAGGACTCTACAACGTACGGCCCGTGGATCGTACTTATTCAGTCCGGGAACTGGTAAAAGTTTCGTATTTCTATAAACCAAAATTTTCCAGATCACACTAAAAGCGTTTCACAACCTCATTTAAAACGCTGACAGAAGCTTCAAAAATTGTTACTAGGGGCTTCACTTATGTGGAATTTTAACAAAAGCAGATGACATTTATTAGGTTGGGCGACATGCTATTAACCCTTTACCGCACAGCGGTTACATAGGTACCACCTGCTTTAACGTTAAAAGACCCTGCATTTTCCACTTACAGTGTATATATGTATCGTATGATTCTCAGTGTTGTGTGTTGTCAGGTAGAGGTCTCTGCGACGGGCTGGTCCCTCGTCCAGAGGAGTCCTACCGAGTGTGGTGTGTCTAAAAAGTGTGATCGTGAAGCCTCGAAAAATGAGGCGGCCTAGGCCCCCAATGGGCTGTCGAGCCATTGAAAAAAATGATTCTCAGATTAATGTGTGATTAATTTACCTAAGCCGAGTAACTGTGTAATAGACACTTCAGTGTTTTCTGTGACGTAGGAACTCAACTTTTAAATATTTTTATATGAAACTTGTGTTCCAAATGGTTATGGGAAAATATTAGATGTCGAATACTCATATGCGGCTGACAAATTATATTCGTTTTTAGCCTACACGCCTTCCTTCACCCTTTAAATAATGTACATGAATGCAATTTTTTACCCAACGCCCCTCGATTTCTGAAGCAGCATTGCTTTTGGAAAGGTTCCCAGGCTTCGCCAGTTTGCCCATTCGGTAAGAGTAACATGTATGTGAAAAACCTTATGGAGCATTGGTGGAGTGATAGTGACAGGGGAAATGCAATGTACTCGAAGAAAAACCTGTTCCAGTGCCATTTTGTCCACCACAAATCTCATATGAACTGACTTGGGATCGAACCCGTACCTCTGCGGTGACAGGACGGCGACTAACCGCCCGAGCCATGGCACGGAAATTTAAGCACAAAGTGAAAGTAATTTTCTTTCGAATGCTCCCCGATTTCCTTAAACACTAAGATTATCCTGAATTATAAGATATTTAAAGATTCAGTTCGTACTGCGCAGTAGACACATTCCGCCTCGGTTATGGAAAAGGCTTTTCTTCGTGTGCTTCCGATTTTCCCGTCAGTATCACTCCATTAATGCTCCATGCTCACCTTCATCTTAACAATGCTCTTATCAGAAGGACAAGCGGGCAAAGCCTGGGAACTTTCAAACGAGGCTCTTCTCTGTCGGATATCGGGGGAGCACTGAATAGACACATACTTTAGACAAGCAGTTCATACAGAACTAATGGTTTTTTGTTGTGAGAACCATGCACATAACAAAAATACACTATGTGCGCAAGATGCAGAATTTTTAGGCCCCTTCGCATGGTCGCGAAAAGCGCCGTTTAACCTCGTTATGTCGACCCATCTGTCTGTCCATTTGGCCGAATATATCAGCGCGTCTCCCACTGGGCGGCTCTGTCAAATTTGATATTGGGGATTTTTATGAAAATCTGTCAAGAAACCCCAAATTTTTTTTAAAATCGGGCACAAATATCGAGCAATTTACATGAAGACCTAAGTACGTATTATTGCTGCAGGCGACATTAAATCTCCATAATAGCGCTCTCTGCAACTGCAATCGTATCAGGCTCTTATCCGTCCGTCCATGTCCGTCTGTCTATCTTTCTGTCCGTCCGCGGCTCTCACTTTACGGATTTACGTGAAGTTTGATACTGGGGACGTCTATGAAAATCCGTCGAGAAATTCCAGACTTGATTAAAATCTGGCACAAATGTCGGGCACTTTGCATGAAGACTTAAGTACGGTTCTGTTGCCGGCGACATCAAATAGCCATAAAGGCACTGGTACATAAAGTAACGACTGAGCTCTAAAGGATTAAGGACAAATTGTAGGCCTACGCGCTCGCCGTGCTGCCTGTCTACGTGTCTGTAAAATAAACGATCAGCAGCTCACGTTTGGAAAGTAACAACGGTTTTTGATCAGAACTCAATAAAAACTGTTTTTACAACCCACAGGTTCTTTTTTTTTTTTTTTGTTTAATTAAGACTATTTGCTTCTTGGACTGTGCTAACAATCTGGCGTTTTAATAGTAATAACAATTACAAAAATAAGTCGTAAATAAACGCCTTTAAGTAATATTTGTTATTTCTTATTTTTATTAATCTCAAAACACCGGACGATGAAAAAAGTCCAACGAGCTAGCGAGCTTAAATGTGAGATACAATCGTAAAAGTCTTGCAGAAATACATACATATCTAGTCCTAAGGATCTGTTATTACCATATATCATTTCAGGATCCAAATTAAGTGGCACTAACGTCGATTCCACCTCATAGGTTCGTCCCCCCCCCCCCCCAACCGCAATGTTGTTATTACTGATGCCAGGAAATCAGGGAGTACAAAGTTGGACCCTACTTTGTTTGGTTTGTATGCCGCCATTTTGATAGATCATATTTTTAGTGATTTTTTAATTTTCTGGTCTTTTAATTTGGACTTATTTTCATGTCAAGCGGTAGGTTGTTGCTAAGGTATGATAGATTATATTTTTATTTGCTTTTCGGATTGTTGAGTGTGATTATTGGCATGAAATTGGATTTGGCTGTTTTTGAAGATTGTTTGCGTGAAAATTGCTTCTAACGCATGTATGCACCACGCATTGCACTTGTTTGTTATTCTTTAGTGACACAACTCGTAACAAAATGGCTGTAGAAAGGTGAACCTGAGGTGATTACAGGTATACACAAAAGAATGGTGCGGTTTTCATAGTGAACACTATACAACCGCACATTCTTTTGTGTATGCCTGTATTTCAGGCTAGCTCTGTAGCCTGAGTTACATTTTTGCCGAATTTTGTCGTGCAATTCATCGTGGCCTGATATTTATTTTTCTTTTTTTTATTGGACAGTCTTATAACAAAGGGTTTCCTCTAATCCAGGGGTTCTCAAACTTTGTCGCTGACGTACCATTAAACGAAATGTAACAGTTTCAATGTACCACCAATATTTTTATGCATATAAATAACAAATCTGAAGCTGGGAAGACTAAATGACAGCTGGGAAGATTTATAAAATGCTGCCAGCAATGGTGTGTATTAGCAAACATATGTGGCTTATGTCTATTTTTTAAACATTTGTATCCTTTTTTATATTTCAATTTTTATTAAGGCCCTACCAGTTGCACAATGGTTGGCGTACCAGTAGTGGTACGCGTACCAGTTTGAGGAAACCAGGTACAACGCTCAAATTTTGAATGAAACGACCTATTTTCATGAAACTGCGTATGAAACTTACAGCTGTATATAGCTTTTGCTGTCTTCTTTCTGAGGGAATAATACACTCGTATATGCCCTCTCCCGTAATTACTACGTATGAATCTAATGGACACATTTAAACTTATGACTGATGCATTTTGTGGCAAAAAGGAAACTTGTGACGTTCAAACTGATTATCGTGAATACAGCCGAAGTGGCCGATACCTAGCGCCTTTATAATGTAAATCTGGTTTTAACAAGCCATCCGTCAGTCTAAGGTAAGGACAAGTATTGGAAGAGTTTGGGAACGCCGTGCTGGGGAGAATATTTGAAACCAACAATGCAGTAATAGCACAACGAAGAAATTAGATAATGAAAAGTTTAGCAGTTTGTACACTTCGCCCAATACTGGTTTGGTCAAATCGTGGCAGGCGAGTTGGGCCCGCAGCTTAAGACAGACTAGAAGAACTTGTCAAAAACTTCTCATTGCACATAACTTTGTTAGTTAAGTCCTACTTCTGCTCTCAAATATTTATTGAGGAAATGAATTTTTAATCATGCTTGTGATTCGCACGACATTCAAGCCTTCAAACGTTTCAACTTTCAACATCTATTATTCATGTTAATTGCGTCCTCTGCCGGCTTTCTGGCTGTAAAATGTTTGATAACTTACGCAGATATCCTTTTTATAGTTATCCTATGTTCCACACGATAATGCTAAACTCTACCGTGTTCACCAGTGCCTGCCACTAGACCCTTGTTTGAGCCAAACAAACGCAGTCCATATGCTGAAAACCTTTCGATTTTAAGATAAATTTTAATACGACTGCAAATGGTGTAGTCCGTGACATAGTACACAGATGTTGTTTACTTTCAAAATGTCGTGCGGTTTCACGGCAAACGTGTAAATGTAATTCCATTTACGCCCACACGAAAAGTACCGCCTTCCCTGCGCTGATTTTCACAAAACTCATAAATGCTTAGCAGCGCTACATGCACTATTCTTATGCCGAATTTCACCCAAATTAGGCTATGTGAAAAATGCGGATAGAAATTCATTTACGACCCTCAGTAACGTATGGCTTCCCTTGCACCAATCATCGAGAAACTCAAGATTACTTAGTAAATTTTTGTGGAAATCTCTGCACTAGATATTGTACAAATCGGATGAAACGTGTAGAAAATACGGCTATAATTTCATTTGCACCATAAATAAAGTATGCTTTACACTATACCCATTTTCACAAAAGGCATAAATATTGAACGGTATTATATAGAGACCTTTTATTAGAATCCTATCGAAATCGGACAAAAGCGTGTAAAATGCCGGCGAACTTTCATTCACGTCCGCAAATAAAGCACGCCTTTCCCTGCATTCATTTGCACGAAACTGAAAGGCGCTAAATGATACTGTACTGAGCTCTTGTACACCAAATGTTATCGAAATCGGTAAACTAATGTATAAATTGCGAGTCTAAATTCTTTTACGCCTTTACGTAACACACGGATAATTCAGCGTCAATTTCCACTAAACTCACGCCTGTTCTACAACTTCTTGCAAAAGAAAATTTCATGGAAACCCAACAAACGGTTTAGTCACTAATACTGGGTCACAGACGGACACATGGATAGACGGGTCTCCACATAAGGCGTATTTTTTACTGCATAAAGTTCGCCCAGTAAGCCAATAAGTAGGCTATGAGCTGGGCGACGGGGCAATCGGTGTGGGGTCCGTCCCCGGCAGGGGCATGCTATGCCTCTACTCCTCCATATGTCAGGGTGTGGTGCGTAGTTAAGCGCAGGCGAAATCTTTAGAGATGTACCGAAACGGGAGGTTGCCGGAACTGGTTCTGAATCACAGCAATGCGCTTTAGTCTGTCTATTATGAGGGTTCACGGTTTGCTGCAGTCGGCAATCCCCCATCTCTCCAATCATACCGTAGTCTGTCTTACGACAGGTCCGTAGCCTCTTGTAAAGCGAGTTCTCCACAGAGTGCGATCTAGTGCTCCCTTTTTCGATTTCCAGTATCCTCTCCTTTCCTTAAGGTCATCCAGTAGCTTCTTACGCCTTCCCGTCCCTTCTATCCTTCCCCCTATCTTTCCTTCAGTAACGTGTCTTACAAGGCATTTCCTACGCGAGATGTGACCAATCCAGTTAGCCTTCCTTATACGAGTATTTATTGTATGTGAGCTATACCTCTCCTTTTTGACTCTATGTAATACTTCTTCATTTCTTACACGATCGGTGTAACTGATATTCTCCATCCTTTTCCAGCACCACATTTCAAAACTTTCTCTCCATGGAACTAAAATTCATTGTTGAGATTCAAAGCAAAACGCCACTTCAATGTGACATTTTACGCAACGGTGGAGATGTTTTTAAAACGTTAAGTTGCACAATTCACAATTATCTCTTCACGCCGTATCCGACTACTGTGAACACAGATAACCAGTCCCTTCCACAGTGTGCACTCACACTTGGTTGTATCAGCACGACAGTTCGGTGGCAATCTGGGTCTGCGGTCTTCTCACGTCCAAGGGCTTCCCGTTTTGTTTATAAGGGATTATAATGTTAACCTACCCAGTTTCGTGACCTGCCTTATTGTGTGGTATGACACTATAAATTCAATAATAAATGAGGTGTGTTACACAGTAGTGTCTTCTGCAATGTGACGCCGTGTGTTGTAGTATACAGAAGTGCCAGCGTCTCAGAAGAATCTGCTGCATCCATAATCTGTGTCAACTGATAATGAAGGTAGGAGATTCCTCTGAAACGTCGGTGCACTTCACCACACTACACGGTGTTACAATCCAGAATATTCAAAAATCTCACACGTGTTTGGCTGCTGTGTTCCACCACCCTTTCTACTGTGAATGCAGGCCTAACAAGAAACAGTCAAACAGTCATAACAATGTAGAAGAGAAAGAAATACTGGAGGGGGGGCCGAAGACTAGACCGACAGTTGGTATGTCTGTTTTCCGAAAAAGGATATCAGCCGGGGTTTTGGTAATGCTCACTAATGTCGGTGTTCAGGGAAAATTTAAATTTATGGTATTTACCACCAGTTCTAACATTCACAAATTCTACATTCTGCCCACAGTATATTTATTTGTTTTGTAAGAATCTCAGAACAAACAGCGAATTTTGCCCTATACAACACTGAGAGATGGCAAGTGTCTACTGCGCGGTACGAACTGGGTCTTTAAATAAAACGGGTTACGTTTCGTCTTTAAAGGATTCAGTCATGTTGGTTTGTAATATTTGTGAACCAATGCAAGAGACAGAAGCAAGTAAGGCCAGTGGAAGACGAAACATGAGACAAGGACCGAGGGATTTTATTTCTTGATAAAAGTGAAGTAGGCTACATCGTTTGGAAAGGTAATTTGGTCTCCACGGGTATGGGTTTAATTTTTATGAATTTAAATATTCAAATCGAGAAGGCCGCATGAGAAACATGAAGAAGCGCTGAGAAAATTGGGAACTACCCAGCATTTGTTGGGTGACAGACGAAAACCACAACATGTGTCAAGACGGCCTGTAGCAGGACGTTCCGGGTACATACGTATTTCTAGACAACGTTTCAATTTCGAGAACATCCACAGACATAAATTCTAACCCGTCATCTTTGAATATTACTGTGACCAAGGTATAAGGGTCCACAGCAGATGCTACGGACGCACCGCAGCCTTTAAGGCTTATTGTGCAACCCTGTGATGAAGATGATGAAGCTTTTTCTGCTTTTCCATTTGAATAGAGCACCGGTGGAATGAAATTGACAGGGGAAAAACCGAAGTACTCGGAGAAAAACCTGTCCCAGTGCCACTTTATCCACCACAAATCCCACATAGGCCGACCCGGGATCGAACCCGGGCCTCCACGATGAGAGGCCGGCGACTATCCGCCTGAGCCATGGCACGGCCTTACCAAGGTATTTAAAGAGATGTGCATTACTGACTTAAGAGTTCCTTGAATGTGATTTGCGCCCTCGATCCATATCTCTTTGAAGTATGTATATAAATTTTAATTTCTTAATGTGATTTTCTTTATTCATTCACAGCGATACGGTCTAGAGAGTACTGTGATAAAAACAAACGCAACCACATCCCGGCCAAATACTACAAGAAATGTACATATTCTAGTTGTGTCAACGGTTCGACGCTTCAACCGTACGTACGTTTATTGATGTGAAAGAAACTGCTGTTGTACTTCCTTCACGGATAATAAGTTTAAAGTGAGACATATCGTCTTATACAGGTAAAGTAAAGGTAATGTTATCCCTGCACTTAATTAAGGACTACGCCAAAAACGCGTAGGGAGGCGTACAAGTACAAGCCCAGGCATTCTTAACCTTGACATCAGATGCGTGTTCAACTTCTGTCCCCGGGAAATAATACCGACTTGTAGGAGGCTAGGTGGATCCCAGAATCTATCTGGACGAGGTGTGGAAGGTAACATTCCTGCCCCACTGGGAGTCGAACCCAGGTATTTCAGCTCGTAAAAGTAAGTGCCTGTGTTTCAATAAGGAGACATTTCTTGGCAAAAACTAGAAATAAGAGAGCAGCGCTACTGACAAAGCTTATCACTTTGACTGGATATTGCTGCAAGTAACGCATTACCAATAACGGATAGCGACCGGCATGTTATTACAAATATTACGTAAAAAGCACATTAGCCATGTATTTCAAACATCTATTGCTATACAAAATTTTAGGGTCATTTTCGCATCTACGTTAGAAATTCACTTGGCTGCCATGTTGATAGTATTAACAGTAAGAAACAAAAAATCACAAATGTCAGTTGGCCCCTACTGGAATGATTTTCACACAAAGTTTCTTACATATTCGTGCAGTTCAAAAAAAATTTTTGAAGGACAGACTCATAAGCTGACACAAAGGCGCGATAACGTAAGCACAAGTTTGTATAAGATACGGAAAGTAAACTGGAAGCAAGGAACAGCGGTTGGATAATAATGCCAATAAAACTTGGAAACTGATAAGCCTATGTAAAAGTTAGAGACGGGTGGGTGAAATTTCAGCTGAGTTCACTCAGTATCGGAGTGTACTGGTTTCCGACGTTAATGGAAAAGCTTCACCGTTATCCCAAAGAGGTACGAGGAAAGTGCCTACAGAATCTGACAACAGATACTTTCATATTCTAGAGACCTCTGTTTCGAGAACGTACGTGCATGCAATCGAGCCACGTTAGGTATTCAACACAAGCAATTTTATTTTATTTGAAGGGCCCCGCAGCAGATGCTACGGACGCACCGCAGCCCTGTCATGAAGATGATAACTAGTTTTTTTCTGTTTTCCTGTAATGGAGCACCGGTTGAATGAGATTGAAGTACTCGGGGAGAAACCTGACCCAGTGCCACTTTGTCCACCACAAATCCCATATGGACTGAACCGGGATCGAACCTGGGCCTCCGCCTTGAAAGACCGGTGACTAACCGCCTGAGCCATGGCACGGCCTAACACAAGCAATTACTGTTGTTAGTGTTGTTACTGTCAGTGTTGTTAGGGCTGTTCTTTTGAATTATCTCAGCCTTCATAGCTGATAAGACTGAACATCATGGGATGGAAACCCACGCCACATTCGCAGATTTGAAGACAATTCAATGTGATGTTGCATGTCGCCAGAATTATCGTTTTCTGCATGTCTGTGTCTTTCTGTTTTAGTTGTGGATGTTGAGGCTGCTGATCAACAAGAGGTCTTCGCTCTTCTGGAATGTTACGAGGCGTTGGTTACCGACGATTCGAAAACAAACTATCGGTTTCATCTTCAAGATCCAACCAGTCCAAGACGCCGCGTAACATCCCAGAAGATTGAAGTCCTCAACCACATCGCGGCGGAAGCCTGAATTCTGGTCATCAGCGTGTTATGTAACAAACCGGCGGTTGCCACAACCACCGATAGGATGTTAACATTGTGAAGTTTCAAGGTCACGGAGCTAACTCTTATGCCAATGTACTTATTTATATTGTCACTGTATTTTTTGTCATTACGTATGGACTGTTACGTATGGCACCGTATATTACGAACTTATCATCATCATAATCATCATCAATGCGAATACTGTACACGTTGCTGGGATTGAAAACGAAAGAACTGCATACACAATTATGAAATATAGAATTATTGGAAATGTTCCAAATTTAAATAGGGCTCATTTGTAAATATACATAAACAAGAATATGGTTCATAATAAAATACTGGAAACTATAAACTAAAAAAATGCTTATTATAGCTGTTATTCAGCATAGAATCCTTTACAGTCCAGCTTGATTCCTGCAATACTAAAGATCACGATGCACACGTAGGGTACAGCTTCACAGTTTCGTGACATACAGCATCTCATGACACATCACTCTAAATCCGCTGCGAAATTAGGTGTGTGTCTTAGAGTTAGTAAGTTATACATACATGACTTCAATATCACTAGTGAGATTCGACCGTGCTTAACCACTCAAAACGCAGTGGTATTTGCTGTAAACGTAATGAAAACTCTGAATTTTGATCACAGAAATTAAGTTTCATACGATGCGTAGAATAAGAAGTGATTATGTTCCTAGCATCACGAAGCACTCAGTCATTCTACTATGAAAATATTTTTTTTTGCTGAGTGGAAACAAATTTTAAATATGATTTAGACAAACGTCATGCTTCAAAGGTTTAAATACAATTTACTCAGAAAGCTGAAGAGGTATAGTACAAAGGAATATTTATGATTTCCAAATCAGTTTTTCCTTATCTTGCGTACCTAAATGTCTGTGACAAAATATAATGTGTCAAATAGTTGTACCACAGATCTACAATATTTCACAGTACCAGGAATTATCGTCTTTGTACGCCGTTAAATATCCAAACATGCAAAAATATTCAAGGTAAGTATTACAGATGTTAAAGAAACTGATTTTTATGATACGAGTCAATTTCCTCTACGATAAACATTTTTTTAGATAATTTGTAGTTTGATTTGGACTTCATATGCAGTAGTGGTTGTACACGACAAAAACGTACACGAACTTAAATGAGCTCACACTTATACTGTAAACCATCAATACCAAACTTCCTCAAATTCTACCAAGTGATTTCACACACACACACACACACACACACACACACACACATACGCGCACCTATGATTTGCTTATTTCATTTTCAGACTGCTTAATTCTGACAAACTTGTACAAAGTATGAACTTCGATGGAAATTTAAGTAATTTTGCGTAACAGCACACACAAGCACATACTGATCAACACAGCACAAGTAACGATGTACAGCCCTCATGTTACACGCACTGCACACACTGCTTCAGATCTGCACTACGCAACACTACGTTTCACACAAATACTCAAATCGCAATGAACTCGCTCGCATTTCCCGTCGATAAAGCAAGTGTTTCTGTGGCCAGATGAAGAGCCCAACTAACAGGTCTGGTCAAGCAACACGATACTGGTTGGTTCTGCAGACTGCCTGCACGACAAACAAAACCGGTGCTGCCTGCTGTGGAACTCATTTTGTTATTATTACTATTGCACTGTCAATACAATAACATGATGAACGGCCCGATGCATGTAAATTACCTCGTAAATACGTTTAACGGGAGGTGCAGAGCAGAAAAGAGCCTTCTAATACTGTCAGTAGCCTACAGAGCCTTCTAAACTGTCACGTAGGCCTACACAAAGCCTTCTAAACTGTCACGTAGGCCTACAGAGCCTTCCTAAACTGTCACGTAGGCCTACAGAGCCTTCTAAACTGTCACGTAGGCCTACACAGCCTTCTAAACTGTCACGTAGGCCTACAGAGCCTTCTAAACTGTCACGTAGGCCTACACAGCCTTCTAAACTGTCACGTACGCCACACAATAAGTACAGTCCACAGCAAATACCAACATCACACGTAAGATGGAAGCTCTCACGGCGGTAGAGGGTCATATTGTATGCTTCTGGGTTATGATATCATGCAGTTTGGTAGATGAGTACCAACGTTTCGGAGGAATATACTGCCTCCATCTTCAGGGATGATTTCTGCTTTTGATGGAGGCAATGACACGAATTGAATAATGTGGAGTGCGTAATTAAGAATTTCAGATACTACTGGCCGTCCTGCTTGATGTTTGATGTAATTTTTTTTAGTCTTCCAATATGAATGCTGAATCAGCATCGTTAAATAAGCCACCCTTTCTTCCTAAAGCCAGCCTTTATAATTCTGTGCTTATAGTCGATACGTCTTGCCATTTGACGTTTAATTCTGGCGTGACACAGTGGCGGCAAACAGCGTTGACCACATACAGCATTTGCAGCTTACAAGTAAAATGCATGAAACATACCTGGAGTTCTGTGAGCTACTGACTTAAGCTAACTTAACCTAACCTAACCTAACCTACCGTACAAGCAGAGGTACCTGTTCTTGCCTTCCTGTAAATGTCTCAATAAAACAAACCGCTCGGTAATTATAGCCTTGGACTGAATCCAAGCGTATTAATATAATTTTAAAAAATATTTTCATGTGAAAATAAACAACGTACACTCATATAATTTTAAAAGCTGAATGAAAGAACGTCCAGAAACTCTACCGAAACATTTGCACATCAACTTAGCCCTTCAAAGCACAGTGGTTACTGTAGGTACCACCTACTTTAAATTTAAAAGTCTCTTAATACTGCCAATAACGTGTGTTTTTGAATTTCGTATGCTTCTCAGAATAAACAGCACATTTCCCTAAAAATCATTAACCTAGTGGTCTTTGTAATGCAAACACAATTTGCTCCTGTGACGGAGGCACTAAGAATACGTAATAAAGGTTATAATGCCGTCAGATGTTTTCTATTGGGCTCGCCGTACGAAGCAGGGAAACGAACAGCAGGAAAGCGAAGAGGCTGATGAGAGGAAGCCCCGTGACGTTTCTCGCTGTAATGTCGGACGTGTGACCTGAAATATCGTCATGAACATCTGCTGACTGACAGGCAGACTTGGACTAACAACGTATCATTTGGATGACACTGACACAGTTCAGGATTTTTCATTGGTTTTATATTTACTGTACAAAATGAACTACATAAATAAATTAAAACTATGGTGACGTGAGATCGAACTATGTCACACTTAAACCAGGCATCATTATTAGTGTGTCTGTGACGAGTTAGCACTGAAAACAATCCTGCTCTCCTGCCATCTCTTGACAATTTATGTCAGTCATCCAGAGCATTCAGCAACTTGAGCGTATTTTATGTATATATGCATGTATGTATGCATGTATATATGTATGTATGTATTTATTTATTTATCTATTTATTCTGCTCACAGTGGCCAATGTAGTCGAAGGCAAGTACTGTCTCCGACCGCTCGAACACTGAGATTTTGGGTTCAAGTCCCATTCGGGTCAGAGATGTATGTCTGCTTTGTTTATCTGTTTATGCGTTCCGGTGTAGGTAGGGTCCTTGTGACGGAACGATCAGTCGTCCAAGGAGTCATACCTTATGCCTAATGGGTTATCTGGTTTCGAAATTAATTCTGAATTGCAACAGGCCAACAAGAAGAAGAAGAAATCAGTCACTCGATCACCATTTAGGCCTAATGCCAAACTCGCGTCAACAGAAACCTACAAGCCTTGTTAATGAAACGACTGACGTCATAAAAATTTAGTGCTGCCTGCTGTCACAGTAGGCGCTGTGATCGTTTCACTTTGAAACCTCAGATGGACCTTCCTTCCTAATAGCACATCACAGATATTCCAAACAATACAATCGCTGCATTCGTTGTAGGGCCTAGGGCACTTAACGACAACGTATTCATTTCAGAGGTTATTTAGGGCCTGATGAACTTATTTCAATTCTGTTAAATTCAATTCTTGTTTATTTACATGTTGCCTCAAAACAGTAACGGCCTATTACAAAATCAGCACTAATACACAAGTATAATGCAGACACTTTTTCCTCCAAACATAATAGTCAATTGCAAGCTACTGAAATTAAGTACTTAAGGAAAATGGAGTGGAAAACTAAAAGAGACAGAAAGCAAACAATAAGAATGGGATTAGGAATAATCCCCTCAAAGTAATAACACAATTAGTACAACAGAGATGGTTTGGGCAAGTTGTAAGAATGGGGTATGAGAAATACCGCAAAATGGCCTGGCAGGGTAGAACACAGGGGAAGAGACTCAACGGAAGACCCCGACAGACTTGGAAAGAAGGGATACAAATGATTTTGAATGAAAGAGGAATTGAATGGAAAAGAGTAAGAGATGGAAAGCTCTTTCTAAACACTCTACACCTTCCGGTAGAAGAGGTTCGACTAAGTGAAGTAATACAGACACCAACAAATAACAAACGGAACAAGATGCAAGAAAAAATAATACAATACAGCTCACTTGACTAACTACCATGACGCTGGGTTCTAGTGTGAGAGCTTTATGATTATGATGATGATGACGACGACAATACTACTACTACTACTAATAACAATACTGATAATATTGTCCAACGGGTCCAATCAGGGCGTGTGACAAGACCGTTTAAGCGTTAAATTTATAGGATAACTTTTTATATGACTTTCACCGTGCATTTTTCAATTCACTGTACATATAACCAACTAAATGCACTCTCACTCTCAACTATTTATAGTTTACAAACTTCCCCAAAATTTGTAAACTATAAATAGTTGAGAGTGAAAGTGCATTTAGTTGGTTATATGTACAGTTACAGGATAATATTTAAAACACAACTCCCACTTTGTGAGAAACATATCTACTTTACGACGACCACTCTGTAAATGCTGTTGAGTGAAATAATCTCTGTTTATGTAATAATCACACGAAACATATGGATGTCCTGTTCAGACAAAATTCACAGGTCTTTATTACTATAGCAGCCGCTACAACTAGTAATCACTGTGCTGTAAAGGTTTTGTTTATGGCCACTGTGGGAAGAGGTCGTGGCCTGCTTTCAGGGATTGCACTGACATTAGCCTGGAGAGAGTGAGAAACATCACGTGATAAGAAATATAATATTTGGTGCTCATTAAGAAGGGTTTAATCACAAGCAATTGCGAATGGCGTAACTTGACTCCACAGAACTTCACACCAAGCGATATGACCTACGTAACGTGTTTGTAACTTCCGCTGCGAACGGCCTGCACTTAGCTTTAATACAGCTCAATATAAAGAATCTCAAATACTTCAGCATTAATCTAAACTGATAAACTTCGACCGTAAACCTTTTTTAACAAGCACGAGACATGTTGACTTACAAGAGACATCTGCTGGAATCTACACAAAATTCGTTTTAAATACTGTTTACTGTGATTATTCATTGTTTTAGTTTACCTTTGTTTTTATTTCTAAAAAAAGTAGACGTTTAAGATCACCATACTGTCTGTGTGCCCCACATCAACATTCAGTTTCTACTCAGTTCATCCTAATATCACAGAGCTAAGCAGGCTCCAGCAGTAACGCTTCTGACTTGTATCCGGGAGGTGCCAACGGTGTTCTGGCATGGCATATTGTTCAGACATAACGCCAGTGTTCTGAACATGACTGATGCAGTGTTCTGGCATGAAAAAGTGTTCTGATATGACACATTGTTCTGATATGACGCAGTGTTGACACGATGCAGTGTTACGGCATGACGCAATGTTCTGATACGACGCAGTGTTCTGGCATGAGTGTTCTGTTATGACGCAGTGTTATGACACGATGCGGTGTTACGTAATGACACAGTGGTTGACACGATACAGTGTTCTGGCATGACACATTGTTCTGACATGACGCAGTGTTTGCTGACAAATGTCGATAACGCAGTGTTCTGACATGATGCAGTGTTCTGGCATGACAAAGTGTTCTGACATGACGCAGTGTAACGGCATGAGGCAAGTGTTGACACGATGCAGTGTTACGGAATGACGCAACGCTCTGATATGACGCAGGGTTGACACGTTGCAGTGTTACGGCATGACGCAATGTTCTGATACGACGCAGTGTTCTGGCATGACAGTGTTCTGATATCACGCAGTGGTATTACGTAATGACACAGTGTTGTGTCACGATACAGTGTTCTGGGACGATGCAGTGTTCTGGCATGACGCGGTGTCTGATATGACGCAGAAACGATAATTTGTAATCCTTCCTCACATCACCACAGTTATTCTTGGACTGACATTGTTTGTGCACAGCACTCTCTTACGTAGCGTGAAACATTCTGACAGCAGAAGCCTGAGACAGGCTGACTAGACCGTGTGTGCAGAATACAAGTCCTTGGCAGTAAGATCTTTAAAGTTGCTTAGTCTAACTTTCCTACAATAAAACATTCTCCCCCGTTGCATTTATTTTACGAGGCCATTTGCTGCGGAACACGTGCGAAAGTAACTGCGCGAAGGGGCGGAGAGAGACAGAAGTTGTTGTTAATTATACAGAAATGAGTTGAACTTGTGCTTGTAGTTCGTGCCGACTGAAGACTCGTTTCTGCAGACCTTCAATCCAGAACTCTCCATCAATAAGAGTTCCGGTATCGATGGGCTGAGAAGCACTCCTATTTCGTATTTGCGAGTTCCCGGGTTCAAGTACCAACCCAGAGACCGGGTACCTTCAGTGGGGTTTTTTTTTTCAGTTCTCCCAGGCAATTACCGCGATAGTGTCTAAAATTAGGTCCTGACCGCTTCCTTTCCGTTTCTTTCAATTCATTCACCACACGACGCTATGCAGTATGAGCTACTGAGACAGACATTAAGTGAACTAGGCCTACGAAGTGTAGACAGTGACATGCCGTTATAAAACCTTCATTTTTTGTGGGTCAGAAAACAGAGTCACGTTTTAACGTGCCTGCCGCCAAAGTTCTGTAATTATTATATTGAATCTTCTGTAAAAGGATTTATTCTGTGTATCAGGGGCGCACCCAAGGGGGGCTACCGGGTGCAGCCCTCCCCAACTCCCCAAAACAGAAATTTAAAAAACACAATTTTGTAGATATTATAATATCAAACGTTTTACGTGATTTCCCCTTCAGCCGCAATCAACCACTGAAATCGGCTGATGACTAGTACATTAGAATTTTGAAAAATAAATTAATAAAATTAAAAAAAAAAACAAGAAGATAGGACACCGTTATTGAGTCATGGAACATGTAGTTATATTGTGTATGTATATAAACGCAGTTGCAAACACTGTTATGTTATACTTAGGACATGATTTTTATAACACAATTTTTAAAATCAAGCATAAATTATATATAGCCTCAGGGTCAGCCCCCCCCCCTCCCCAGCGAAACATTTTGGGTGCGCATCTGCTGTGTGTGACGTAATTTCGGTAAGTGAGCTTGAACCGATAAATTTAAACAGGAGTTCCTATTTTATAAAAGTTAATCCAATCTTTCCGAAAAGTTTCTCCGTTAAGAGTTTCTGCTTCTGTGAAGTTAGTCGCCAGCCTCTCAGACAGACATGTCACCATCCCTGGTCACATAATATGATTTGTTATTGCACAAGATGAAGGCTATCACATCAGGCGTTAAGATCTCCTTTCCCTTTCTCCCTCCACACAAATGCATCGTCTAATTAAGAATATATACCACGGTGCGACTAGTCGTAACAGCAGAAAATAGCCAATCATCTCTCAGACTGTAACTTCCTGTGACGTCACTAATTATATCACCACGACCGCCCCGACTATACACATCGCGCACTCAGAATACAAATGAAGAAGGGCGCTGTACTGCATCGTACTGTGGTGTTCGGGATTATGATGCCGTGTTGTCTGTTTTGTCACAACCAATGCTTTCACGGAATATACTGCCTCCATCTTCAGGACTGAAGTCATTTCTACTCTGAAAACTGAGGCAGCATATTCGTCTGAAAAGCTGCTCCCAAAATATGAAATTTCACTGCTGTAAAAGACCTCAAATATTAGAAAACTTATGTCAACTTAAAAACAGGCAAAGGTCACCAAATGCAACGTCATGATGGTGCAGAGGACGTGGAGGTAAAGCTTCAGGCTTTACTAAGATCCATATTAGAAGTGAGTACCCAAGCAGGGGTGTGTAAAAGACGATCCGGCAAAACTTTCAAACAGGCCGGAGAAACTGTTATACGACTGCATTAAGAATTGTGTGAACACTTGAACTTCATCATAAGGCTAACACGCTAAGCAAAGGAATGCTTTCTGAATATTTGACTTGTTTTGTGAAATTTAAGGCATATTAAAGTCACACATTATGTTAATTATGTGCCCTTAATTCTCTATGGGGGAGAGTAATGGGAAATATAAATTTAACATTTCCAACGTTCTTTTCTTTTTCTCAGTCTGACCTCTGTCTACCTACTCACTGTAGGTGTAGACGGTTATTGTTGCGCCTGATCGCACTCATTGACACACACACACACACTAGGTAGGATTCCCTGGACAAGGGATCAGCCCGTCGTAGAGACCTCTACCTGCACAACACACAACATTCACAAGAGACAAACATCAATGCCCCTGATGGAATTCGAACACGCAATCCCATGAAGCGAGCGACCGCAGACCACTTGCAACTTTAAAGAGCTAAATTTGTGGAACGTCAAATCCTGCCAAGTTCCACGAAAAGCCGTCAGTTAGTTCAAAAGTTCTTAGACGGTGACTGTCACATTGGCTGAATGATAACATCAGCATAGATTTCATTGCATAGTCAGGAGTAGTGTTGTCACCATTTTATAAAAAATCGATATATCGTTAACGCGATATGCTAGTGGTCGATACTTAAGTAAGCAATATTTTCAGCACGATGTATTAATATTATCGTGTAACTTGCTTAAGTTAGGCTGCCTTACAGCAACACATTGAATGCTACCAAGGCCTTCTTTGTCCATTCCCGAGGCACAGAAATTTTCAGATTTAAAGAAATGTACACACGAACAAATTTTCAAGTAACACTATAAGTCCTTTATTTCTTGGGTACATAGTTCTGAAATCATACGTATGAGAATACACTTTATATTTCAAACCATTTTATTGGTAGATCATAATTCACATTATGTAAATGCTAATCGAAGGACCATTATTCCTCGCCTACTGAACTGAGAAAAATTAACCTCGAAAGCCTTTCGCCACTTAATCTGTTTCTACGCTCAGTCAATATAACCCCCTCTTTGGAAAATAGCCGTTCGGACGGCACTGACGTAGCAGTTATTGCTAGACACTGCTTTGCAATTGCTGCCAGTTTGTCATAGAGCTCTTTTCCAATTTTTTCCCAGTATTTTACAGGATCATCAGTAATTTGGCAGGTCTGCTGTGGATGGAAATGGACTCAAAGTTCTGCATGCTGCAAGGCACAATGATGAAGTTACAGGAGTGCTGGCTGTAGTTACTGAACCGCCATATGTTGTAGTGGGGCTCCTGGCCGTTGCAGTGGGACTACATGTCTATGGAAGTGTAATATAAAAAGTTATAAAATTTGCGAAAATTAAAATGATCAGACTTCAAAGATTTTTTTGGTAAATTTTTTAAACGTTGCTTAGTAAGTTATACTTACAATTTCGCTATCATCTTTAAATTCAACTGCATATTTTTGTCCCCATTATCTGCTGTTAGTTTCGTTTCGTTAGTTTCTTCACGTTGATTATTCTTCTTCGTGAGCTTTCTTTAAGCGGCGGTGAAAACTTACACCTTTCCAAACGGACTTCCAAGTTCGTCGTGTTGCCGCTAGATGTTATTTCCTTTTTGGAATATTTACATTTTACTATAAATTTGTCTTTTTTAAGAAAATATTTCCACACGTTGCTCTCGTTCTGCTTAGTTGGCGCCATGTTTAGTATCGAATACAAAAATCGGTACCGACGACATTATCGAAGAACAAGTTTTATCCGTTTATCGATATTTAACACAGTAATATATCGATATTTTATATCGCCGATATTTCAACGGCAACACTAGTAAGGAGCCCCTCGCCCATACACAAAAATGTCTCTGAAAGATCTGTCACTCTTATATTTAATAAAGGTTTTCAGGCTTTCACGGGAGGTACTGAGTAGATGAGAGTTTTGTTCTCAGTATATGATCCCGGACGGTGTCAAGACCAAAAAACTGTCAAATGACGTGTATGTAATGTACTGTAAACTAATCAGCTGACGGCATGTCGTAGATTAGGAGAAGAAATAATCATTCGTTTGAGGGGATTTGTACAGCCTTGTAGCACAATTCCAAATTACAGCGAGGAGTTCCCCCGGCTCCTCTCTTGTGGTGGAAGGGATGCCGTCGCCTAGAATAACTCCGGGACCTGCGCCAGGACCTCCACTCCCGCTTCCGTCACTTGCTGACACGATAAACAAACAGAGACTGACAACACAAATTTTAAATATAGCAGCAGTCGCCAGGAAATAAAATTGGGAGCGAACAGAATAGCTGTCATCGATGACTTATTGTGAGGACGACATGTGGAACTCAGTGCCTCTGAGATAAGCAAATACAAAATTCGGTTCGGAAAACTTTGTCCAGTCTGAGCCTGACTTAACATAAAGAAAACAAATGGTTTCCAATGTTCTGCCTTAGTCTCTTTATGGCTCCAGCCTGTTAGCCCATCCACTGTACAAATTCACAAACTTCTTACGCACAAGAGATGTGATATTAGTTGATAGATCTGTACAAATGCAACTCTAAAAGTACCCAGTCTCTCTCCCAGATCAAAATTTCGCACTTTCGCCAAATTGTTGTTACTAATTTTACGGGATGTTCCGAAAAGTCCCGTTACCTCCGTACGAAAATCATGAAATCACAGTCAGTAGTTGATACTGTTACATGCGTGCCCTGCGGGCGTAAAGGCGACCACTGCTGGACACCAGTTACTCCAAAATGTACGTATGTGTACCAGAATTTTTTAGGAAAAGGATTATTCCCCTACAGGTGCGCTGTGAGAACCGGCGCAGCACAGCTGGAATAATGGAAGCAAATGGGTTTCTAACAACTTTAAATTCGTCAGTTTACCTGTATCGCTTCTGGGCAACCTTCTGTGTGATGAATCCTCACAGCGCATTTTCACAAGATGACACATCGGACTTCAGTGTGGCCACTCCAAAGGCGCCGGTAAGTGCTGCGATTGGTGGCCGATCCACTAGTCGGAACACTTCGATGACGAATTCTCTCACGATTATTGCATAATGAGCCGGACCTTTTTTAATCATACGGTAAAATGTTGGAAAGTTTTGAAATGTGGTGCAGGAGAAGAATGGAGAAGATTAGTTGGACCGATCGTGTGAGAAATGAAGAAGTATTACACAGAGTCAAGGAGGAGAGGAATATCGTACATACAATAAAAAGAAGAAAGGCTAACTGGATTGGTGACATCTTGCGTAGAAACTGCCTTCTGAAACATGTGATTGAAGGAAAGTTAGAAGGAAGGATAGAAATGACGGGACGACGAGGGAGAAGACGTAAGCAGCTACTGGATGACCTTAAGGAAAAGAAAGTATATTGAAAATTGAAAGAGGAAGCACTAGATCGCACCCTGTGGAGAACTCGCTTTGGAAGAGGCTACGGACCTGTCGTTAGACAGACTACAGAATGAAGAGGCTACGGACCTGTCGTAAGACAGACTACAGAATGAATGAATGAATGGTAAAATAATTTCTGATCTCCCTCATTACGTTTCCCGCGTATGGCTCTTCATGAGCCATGTGCTCGTGACAATTCTTCGTTCCACTCTGTAAGTGGAATCGTCAACCATTTCTTACATCTTTATGTTATCTAGAATTGCAAAACAATTACACACCGCTATTTCACTTTAATGGGGAGGGACTGGGATAGGCGGACTTTCAAAACACCTGTAGATAAGTAAAAAGCAGATGTTAAAATGACCTTCAATGGCATAACGTTAATACTGTATTTGGTGAAAAATCTGTCAACTGCAACAAACTAAAAGAGGGACCACGAATATATCCGTATGAAGACAAAATGTAATGTTAATTTGCATGAAATTTATACAGCAAGCAGCTGAAGGAATAGCTGCTAAGCTCTTCAGCCTCCACACAGCAACATTATCTATAGCAGCGTTTCCCGAACTCTTTTGCTCGCGGAACCCTTTTGGCTTCGAAAAATAACCACGGATCCTCACACTCTTGCTCACGTAAATACAATGTGTCCGGATAATATGTATCCAAAAATTAGATATTTATATCTCAGAACTGACTTTAGATAGCTACGAATACATACCAGTAGCGTACATAACAATGCATTGCATGATTTGACATTAATTGAACTGAGTGTCGCTCGCTTCGTGCGTACAAGGGGTTTCTTAATAAGATATTCTAACGGTCATACGAGATAAACACACCACCATTTAAAGAAATACCGCGATTATTTAAAAAACATTATTCCTTTAATTTAAAAAAATAAGTAAACTTCAAAGTAATGTATCCACGGATCTCCTGGAAACTGTTAAAGGCTCCCATTGGATCCGCGGAGCACACTTTGGGAACCACTGGTCTATAGTATTACGTCTTTAAGTTCTCGAATCAGAGCAAGTTCTAAATCCTGGCTGCCGACAGATAAGCTAAACAGACCAGCATGTCTCATCCTTCATTCAGTAAGCTGTGTGTGAAGATGAATACTGCTGACGACTTGCGAGAAGACATTCAAAGTGAAGTTTCCACTTGCGGAGCTATGTTCAAGTGCCAAATGCACACAACAACATTTCTGTTCTGCAACGAAATAAATGTTTGTAACACTAACTGTGCGGTCTTTGTCAGGACAGCGAACGTGCTTTCCCGTGTACCGGTCTGCTGTACCATTCGGGGAACTGCATAACAAAACCTAACACTTATATTTAGTTACTGGTATACCAGGCCCATTGCACAGACAAAAGTCACTTCTTACGTCTCTTCATCCTTTCATCCCCTTCTTTTCTTTGTTTCTACGTCTATTTATATATTCCCTTTTCTTTCTTTCTTTCTATCTTTCTTTCTCTATCTCTTTATGCATTTCTTTCGCTTTCTTTCCTTTATCCCTTCCGTACCCCTGTCCTTTCCTTTCTAACTCTGACATATATCACTTTGCAACAGCGAATTAAATTACATCTTTATACTTCACATAGCACTGCTTTGAGCATAAAGCGGTCATTTGTGTGAGTACGTGAAAAGTACAGGTTTGCATGGAAACGGAATTAGAACAACATGACATACACACACTGCCATAAAATGTATTCTGTTTGTAGGACTGTGTGTCTTATAACGTCAAATATCGATTAATTAATTTTAATTAATTAATTGTAATTAATTAATTTTGATTAATTAAGCGTATTCTGTTTTATAGGCCTGTGTCCTATAACGTCAAAGGTTATGATTAATTATTTTTAATTGATTAATTTTGATTAATCGAGCGGATTCTGTTTTATAGACATGTGTATCCTACAACGTCAAATGTTGTAATTAATTAATTTTAATTAATTGATTTTAATTAATTGATTTAATTAATTAATTTTAATTAATTAAGCATATTGTTTTATAGGCCTGTGTCTCCTATAAAGTCAAATGTTATAATTAAATAATTTTAATTAATTAAGCGTATTCTGTTTTATAGGCCTGTGTCTCCTATAACGTCAAATGTTATAATTAAATAATTTTAATTAATTAAGCGTATTCTGTTTTATAGGCCTGTGTGTCCTATAACGTCAAATGTTATAATTAAATAATTTTAATTAATTAAGCGTATTCTGTTTTATAGGCCTGTGTCTCCTATAACGTCAAATGTTATAATTAAATAATTTTAATTAATTAAGCGTATTCTGTTTTATAGGCCTGTGTGTCCTATAACGTCAAATGTTACGGTTAATTAATTTTAATTAATTAAGCTATTCTATTTTATAGGCCTGTGTGTTCTACAACGTCAAATGTTATGAAAAATTAATTAATGTCAGGTAAAGGTAAAGTTATCGCTGTGCACAACATGAAGGCAGATGGATGAATGGCCGTGCCATGGCTCAGGCGATTAGTCGCCGGCCTCTCACTGCGGAGGACCGGGTTCGATCCCGGTCAGTCCATGTGGGGTTTGTGGTGGACAGAGTGGCACTGGGACAGGTTTTTCTCCGAGTTGTCGGTTTTCCCCTGTCGATTTCATTCCACTGGTGCTCCATTACTTGTAAAACTTGGTAAAAAAACTGCTCATCTTCATCACAGGGTTGCACAAAAAGCCTTAAGGCTGTGGTGCGTCCGTAGCATCTGCTGCGGGGCCCTTCACCATGTAAAAAAAAAAAAAAAAAGATGGATGAATGGAAGTACAGCTCCATTCGTTCTTATCCTTGTCACTAGATGGAGGTAAAATTGTAGCCCCCATCGCTATACCCCAGGGTAAAGCACCCCTGATTTAATCGGAGGCTGGGTTGGCCCCACAGCCGGTCTGGTTGGTTTGGAGGAGAGAAGAATCTCTTTCTCCTGCAGGGAATTGAACCACCATTCCTCGGTTGTCCAGTCACTGCACGGTCTGTGCTATTTCCTTGGTAAATAAATATTTCATCTATTGCTACGTACGGTCTTAGGTAGAGGGCTAGCACGTGGGTTCTGTTCCCGCCAAATGCAAATATTTTTGTGGAGTTTACACCACCATATAACAGTTTAATCCACCATATGATATCGCCGGTTGGATTCCTGATGTGGTCATTGGAATTTTTCATTGACTTAATCCTTCCGGCCGCACTATGGCCCTGGGGTCGACTCAGCCTCTAACAGAAAGGAGTACCAGGAGTAAAGGCAGCCGGTGCGTAGGGATGACAACCTCTCCACCTTCATGTGCCAATAGTCTAGAAATTCTGGGAGCCTCAACCTACTGGAGCCCTAAGGACCTGTCCAGGCCTATATAAGGAAAGTTTTACCACCGTATGTTAAAAATTCCGGGTTTATACCCTCAGCTGGTATTCAGTGCAAAAAAAACAGTTTAATATATCCAATAAGAGGAACCAGGACTGAATAAAGTAAGAAAATCTGGTGAAAACTGTGTGACAAGAAGGCATTGTACTTGCTTGACAGACTTCACTGTAGACTACAACGGTGCAAGTTTTACCTGTATGGATATAATGCTCCGGTTTGAGCTTATTTATTAACAAAAATTACAAACATGACAATATACTGAACTGAATAAGACGCTTTCACAATGAAAACTTCGTTACAACGTACCTGTTAGCTCCATGAAGTCCAATGGGAACATTCGAGAAGCACTAAAGTGTTTTTTTTTTTTTTGTGAAATTTTATATTGCGGAGGTTTGCTAAAATTTATTGATATATTCCACTTCCGGTTCAAGTTGTGTAAAAATACTGGCCACTTTACATGAAGACCACAGGCACTGCTGCACGCATCTCATACGTTAACTCGCTTAATACTGACCGGAGGAAAAGAAGCTCCAATTGAAATTTGTAGAGAAATTGAGACGTACGTTTGGTATCGAATACATTTTTACTGTACGTTTCATTTTTTTTGGGTAACTAAAAAAAGAGAGATTTCATTATGTCATGTCGAGCCAGAGGGAAAGCGCCAGAATGGTTACGCTGTGCATGCACGTATTTCCAACTGTGTCACCAGCGTCCTGAGCAAGTGACAAAGATTAATTACTTCATGTCACTTCCGCTCAGACCGTTCAAGGTAGCCATTTATAAACACAATTTTAAAACTCATTCAAGAAAAGCTAATAGACTTCCGTGATTCCACTGATATACAAATAAACTACGCTGCTGACAAATATTTATCTTTCAAGCACAAAATATTTCATAAAAGTTTCTTTTTTCAAAAAACCAACTAATGCACATTAAATGTCACTATTTATTTGACACTACCCCTACATATGTGGGGCGCGCGGAGGCGTAGTTGGTTGAGGCACTACGCTACAAACCGGAACGTCGCGGGTTCGATTCCCTATGGTGTCATTGGAATTAATTCCTTGACATAATCATTTCGGTCGTACTATGGCCCTGGGGTCGACTCAGCCTCTAACAGAAATGAGTACCAGGAATATTTCCTGGGGAGTAAAGGCGGCCGGTGCGTAGGGCTGACAACCTTACCACCTTCATGTGCCGATTGTCTACAAATCTGGGAGCCTCAACCTCCTGGAACCCTCAGGGCCTGTCTAGGCCTGTAATGGGGTTGCTTTACCTTTTTACCCCTACATATGTTTCGATCCTTATCGGATCATCATCAGGGGGACTTTCTATCAAACTACACTTTTACACATCCATAAGTTCATGTGTTATCCTTTGCAGTCAAATAACTTTTTAACAAAAGTAACAAAAAAGTGACTTGACTGCAAATTATAACACATGAACTTATGGATGTGTAAAAGTGTAGTTTGATAGAAAGTCCCCCTGATGATGATCCGATAAGGATCGAAACATATGTAGGGGTAGTGTCAAATAAATAATGACATTTAATGTGCATTAGTTGGTTTTTTGAAAAAATAGAGTGAACATGCACGGTGATGATAATATAAAATTTTATAAAAGACTAAATTTAATTAAAATTCCCTCCTTTTTGTATTTATCAACATTTTGTGACTGTAACTGATTAAGTTCGTCCTGAATAGGGCTCTAGTAACGTACAGCCGTTCCTGCGATATAGGTATATACCACGTATTTAAATATATATACATACTTATACATTGTTTTATGGCGCGACAACCCCTATTGGGCCACAGTCTCCTCACTGTCGAGGCTTCACGATCACACTCAGACACACCACACTCGGTAGAACTCCTCTGGACGAGTGATCAGACTGTCACAGAGACCTCTCTACTTGACAACACACAACATTCAAAAATGCATGTTTTTTTTTTTTTTCTGTCCGGGGTTTTTCCCCTTTGATCCATTTTTGTACTGTTTTTTTAAAATCCTTTTCGTCCTTCATGTCACTTTACGTTCCATGCTACCGTCCTTACGACAAACACAACACAAACATCCATGCCCCCGGTGGGATTCGAACCCACGATCCCAGTAAGCGAGCGGCCGAAGACCCACGCCTTAGACCGCACGGCCGCTGGGATCGGCGTTTCGAACCCGCAATCCCAGCAAGCGAGCGGCCGCAGATCGACGCATTAGACCGCGCGGCCACTGGGATCGGCACTTCTACATATAGGTCTACATACATATATACGTATGTGTGTGTGTGTATGTGTGTACACATACAGGGCATACACAAAATAATGGTGCGGTAATAATACTTACTTAATACCAAAATGCACCATTCTTTTGTGTATGCCCTGTACATACATACATACCCACATACACACTTACTTACACTTACACATTTAAATTCTTAACCGTCTAAGGCATAGTGTTTACTAATGTGTAACACCTATTTTCAGGTCTTGAATATCTGCAATCTACGCACAGAGCGTACTTGTATGTTCCGTAAGAATCTCAAAATAAACAACCATTATTCTCGTAACCGGTTGGTCTTTGTAGTGGTGATGGAGTGTGTTTACTGTGAGATAGAAACTGATGTGTGAAAATAAGTTCAGATTAATTTCATACTTCAGATAATTAATAAAGTAACATACAGACTTTGGACACTTTTTGGATTGCAGTCTTCTGGTACAAGACACCGCGAGGTCTTTTAAGTTGCCACTACTTACCACGTAAATTCCCTCGCACTTGCAGACCACAAATTGTGTGTAAATTTATCGTTTCACAATGCAGATGGGATGAGCAAAATGCGTGCTACGCATTTTGCTCATCCCATCTGCCTTCTTTTTTATCATGCTACTGTAAAGTTGGCCTGCCGTATGCAGCTCTGCGACGTTCAAAATTCTTCATCCTCAATGTGTTTCATATCGAAATCTACGAGTGGTTTATTGCGACAAACAAATGAGTTCCAACCGCTGGAGAAACAGTAACACTAGGGCTTCAACAAAAAACGTATATTTAGCAGGCGCCCGCTTTGCATCTCGGTCGGCACGCCGTCACTCCTGCATCGAATTCTCGTGGTTTTCTTCAGTCCTTCCATGTAACTGCCAGATAACACCTGGATTAGGACACGATCACTTTCTTCGAAATCCTTTCCTCTTCATTACTTACCAGTATTCCTACCATCGACGCTTCAAAATCTGAGAGCGTCTTTAAATAAACAAAATGCAGCCATGGAAGTACTTAGAGCAGCGGTTCCAAAACTTTTAATGTGTGACCCTGAAGTAGCAAACGGTATGTGACACGCGACCCTACCGTGGAAACGACAATAGTCAGTGATATTTACTGTAAATGAACCAATACTAATGCCTTTCCTTGAACACTAGATAACATTGCCACGTTGTACCGTACAACAAAGTGTGTTCATTAATTATTTAAAATGTAATTGCTCCAGTATGTTTAAAATTAATAAACACAGATTCAATAATTACATTTCCTCGATCATTCTGTTTGAATTTAGATACAAATTTGATTTTTTTCATTATTACCAAATTCTCCACAAAATCCTCTCGCGACCCTACGTCAGACCCCCCGCAACCCTGATTTGGGTCGCGACCTGAGGCTGAGAACCACTGACCAAACCGCCCCTGAAATTAGTGGCGCTTCAAAAAAGGCTATTTCTGGCAAAATTTGGGTAAAAAAAAAAAGACAAATTATGCTGAAAGAGCCAACGTGTATGGGAATAGATAATGTGGCTGTGAATCTTCAGGAGCCTACTACAACGTAGTTTACATGGGTTTAGAAAAACCATAATATAGCCCTGGGTACGCTGCTGTGTTTATCCCGCCACTCGGAGTGACGCCGATCGACTTCATCTTGTTAAAGTGGCAACGCCAACTTCGTAGATGCAACTGCAGCACTGTTGCAAGGCTCCATACAAAGAGATTTACGTGTTTAACCGTTTGAAGACTGAAGTTCATCTCAATATAAAAGTTCAGTTCGTAAACACAGAGAACACACATCGTGTTCATTATAAAGGCTAATCAGTTAATGCTATTTCAGAAATAAGAAATACAATGCAGAGCTTCTTAATGTTCCAGTTGGTGGTACACAGGGTTGCAGCTAGGGTAGGAGGGAGTGGTGCGACCGCCCAGGGCGGCAGAGTCTAAGGGAGCAGGGAAGGCCAGCGAAATAAATACTTAAAAGAAAAAATTTGATTTTATGCGTCCAACAATTTTCGACAAGGCGAATATTTCTTAAAACGCAAAGGAAAATACCGAACGAAGGGATTTTTATGAAGGTTGAGTGTCTCAGTCGACGACATCTTTATTATGTGGAATAAATAAACAGAATTCTTCTGCCTTATTAGAACTGGGGAAGAAAAACCGTCAATCATTTATTATGATATTGTACAAGCCAAATACATACATTTCTATATAAGTTATGTTGCTACTGTTAGCCAACAGCAGATGGTGCTAATGCATCGAAGATACTTGTTAACTGTTCTGGCACTGAAACTCACTTCAAACGTCAAACGTAATTAAATTCTGATCATTAGCTCAATCTAAATACAACACTATAGAGAGAAATCAATTGATTGCATCTGACAGAATTAAACTTTAACGCAAGACACAAAGAGATTCTGCAACAGATGTGTAGGTAAGCTTATTTATGTATCTGTTTATTTACTGTTTATGTAACGCCTCTCTTTCTGGCACAGATTATATAGCCTAGCGCCGAAAAAACAATGAATTGGAAAGTATAGGGTAGGAAGCGGCCGTGGCCTAGTTTGACGCATCATCAAGGGTCTCGTCTGAAGAGGATGGGCAAAACCACACACAGAAAAAACAGACAATGTACGTATAACGTAACACTGAGGCGCTTTTGCGTAACCATTGTTGCCGTGGAAAAGGAATAAGCAATAATTCTTGTCGTAGTCACCGGGCATGCAAATCACATATTTTCTGCGCCGTATTATATTGTGATCTGTGGCCTGTCTGGCTCTACCATATTTTCTACATTGTCTCACAAGCGGCAAGACTTTCGGAAAAAAGTTATTGAACATAAATTGTGTTTTGATTTTCTATACAACGTTTGTCTGAAACATTTCTCATTCTAAGGAGAGTTCAGGGAGATATCATAAATGTACATAGGTCTTCGTGTAAAGTACCCGTTATTCCTGTCAGGTTTTAATCAAACTTTAATTTTCGCGACAGATTTTCCAAAAATCCTCAAATTTCAGATCTCATGAAACTCCGTCCTGTGGCAGCTGAGTTTTTTTCATGAGGACAGAGAGACAGACATGACGAAGATAGTAGTCGCTTTTTCGCAATTTTGTGAACGCGCCTAAAAAGACTCCAATCATGATCATCGGCGTTCCGTCCGAAATTCGATAGGGACCTGTACTAACCGACAATGGCAGTGACGACAGAGAAGAGCGACAGATAGCTGTTCGTAGAACGCGGAGCAAGTTTACAAATATTGGGTGGTGACAGGCCTTGGAACAGCAATGCTACATCAAAACTCCCTGTTTAAGGTTTTTGAGCTTGTGACCAGATTCGACAGATAGTAACGCAATGAGAGATTCTCGATTCAAGTCACCGACTGTTCAACAACCATCCTGACAAATCTGTTGCGGTTTTCCTAAGTCCTATCAGGGCTAATGCCTTGAGACAAATACATAGCGCTTCGTGCCAAATTACTTTCCTTCACTTAAGAGTTTTAGGGCATGGGCTGAATTAATCTGGCTCAGGATCGCATCCAGTAGTAGAACCTTGTGAAGACGATAATGAAATTTCGGTTCCTGTAAGTGGCGAAAAACTGTTAGCTTTAATAGGAGGTCTAAGCTCTATGGATTTAGTAGACAGACTTGGACATTTAGAGACTGCGTGACTGTGAACACCCGAACTAGGTTGGAAGTGCACCTAAAATATACGTAGATCAACAGGAAGGCTGTGAGAATGAATACAGGTACGCCTTTAATTTGTAGTCACGTACTACACCGTATATATACCGTTTGTTGGCTTAATGAAGAATACAGAAGGGTGGTGGGAGCTGCAGATATGTTAGAGTGCTAAGTTACTCAACCTCAGAGCTGCACATATGTTAGAGTGCTAAGTTACTCAACCTCAGAGCTGCAGATATGTTAGAGTGCTCAAGTTACTCAACCTCAGAGCTGCAGATATGTTAGAGTGCTAAGTTACTCAACCTCAGAGCTGCAGATATGTTAGAGTGCTAAGTTACTCAACCTCAGAGCTGCAGATATGTTAGAGTGCTCAAGTTACTCAACCTCAGAGCTGCAGATATGTTAGAGTGCTAAGTTACTCAACCTCAGAGCTGCAGATATGTTAGAGTGCTCAAGTTACTCAACCTCAGAGCTGCAGATATGTTAGAGTGCTCAAGTTACTCAACCTCAGAGCTGCAGATATGTTAGAGTGCTAAGTTACTCAACCTCAGAGCTGCAGATATGTTAGAGTGCTAAGTTACTCAACCTCAGAGCTGCAGATATGTTAGAGCGCTCAAGTTACTCAACCTCAGAGCTGCAGATATGTTAGAGTGCTAAGTTACTCAACCTCAGAGCTGCAGATATGTTAGAGTGCTCAAGTTACTCAACCTCAGAGCTGCAGATATGTTAGAGTGCTCAAGGTACTCAACCTCAGAGCTGCAGATATGTTAGAGTGCTAAGTTACTCAACCTCAGAGCTGCAGATATGTAGAGTGCTCAAGTTACTCAACCTCAGAGCTGCAGATATGTTAGAGTGCTAAGTTACTCAACCTCAGAGCTGCAGATATGTTAGAGTGCTACGTTACTCAACCTCAGAGCTGCAGATATGTTAGAGTGCTAAGTTACTCAACCTCAGAGCTGCAGATATGTTAGAGTGCTCAAGTTACTCAACCTCAGAGCTGCAGATATGTTAGAGTGCTCAAGTTACTCAACCTCAGAGCTGCAGATATGTTAGAGTGCTCAAGTTACTCAACCTCAGAGCTGCAGATACACTATGTTAGAGCGCTCAAGTTACTCAACCTCAGAGCTGCAGATATGTTAGAGTGCTCAAGTTACTCAACCTCAGAGCTGCAGATATGTTAGAGTGCTCAAGTTACTCAACCTCAAATATTGCTATTACTGAAAATTAATAAGAGAGGAAACCTCTGCTGATGACTCTACTTCCTCAGCTTCTTTCTGTAATTAAATCCCGTAAGGATTTCTCAGGATACGGACAGGTGGCGGGCTCTTGTGAGTGCGGTAATGAACCTTTGGGTTCCATAAAACGCGGGGAATTTCTTCGGCTCTAAACTGTTGTATAGCTGTACCTACAGGAAGTATTCGGAAAGAATCAACGGCTCTAAACTGCTGTATAGCTGTACCTACAGGAAGTATTCGGAAAGAATCAACGGATCTAAAATGCTGTAGAGCTGTACCTGTAGGAAGTATTTGGAAAGAATCAACGGATCTAAATTGTTGTATAGCTGTACCTGCAGGAAGTATTCGGAAAGAATCAACGGCTCTAAACTGCTGTATAGCTGTACCTACAGGAAGTATTTGGAAAGAATCAACGGATCTAAATTGTTATATAGCTGTACCTACAGGAAGTATTTGGAAAGAATCAACGGATCTAAATTGTTGTATAGCTGTATCTACAGGAAGCATTCGGAAAGAAACAACGGATATAAACTGCTGTATAGCTGTACCTATAGGAAGTATTCGGGAAGGATCAGCGGCTCTAAATTGCTGTAGGGAGTATTCGGACCGGACCAACAGGATTTAAGCAGTGAAGAAGAGACTGATAAAGAAATGGGAGAATTCCTACTGAAGTAGCAGGCCTACACAACAGGCCATTTAATGAGGCCCCTTGGGCTTTAGACGCATTTTAAAAGAGAAGTTCGCCTTTTGCAGAGGTTGCTAAAAAAGCCTCAGTTCTTGTGCAGCTTCAAGCATCTCTTGTTCCAACGGAAACGCCTCTCGCATCTTCACGCGTCAGCAAATAACATGTAGCTTGTGCCGAGAATAATGCTGTGGGAAACGTGTTGGTGCAGAAGCGTTCTTCACTGCGCTTCGACATTAAAACGTCCAGAGATTTTTTTGTCTGAATACATGGGCGTAACGTGGCGGATGCAGGGCGGGGGGAAATGAACCCCCAATATTTTTTCTATCTCAGAATAGTTGTTTTAGTAACTAAGTTGAAGAGGGGCAAATACAAAAACAGAAATATTTTCAAAACGATTATTTGGGTGGTGTAAAGACAGAAAAAAAAAAGAAAAACCTGCGTTTTATGGGACGCAGGTTACAAGCATCTGAGTCTCCCTTTTACAAAGGAGGAGGGCACTGTAAATCCTCTGCGCTCTTTGCCTAAGGTCATTGTATATTAAAGACTGGTTCCAAACGAATCTTCCCCATGTTTCTACTTTAACTTCTTCGTAAATTTAAGTTCCTAATACCCATGGTCAATTCCCCCCCCCCCCCCGCCCCAAAGTTACTACCCAAGTTACGCATATGGCTGAATATATACAATTTAATGAATAAAAACATAATATAGATTTTGGTCCTATATTATACTCTATAACACACACACACACGCAAGTTTTGAAAAACATTTACAACCATTTTAAAGGATTGTTAAAATATATAAAAATATTTTAGTCGTTATGCCGCACAGAATGTATGATCTGAAACCGGCACAGTATCATACGTTTTTAAGTAAGTGGTGGTGGGCATATTGTAATTTGTATGACGTTTCCTTCTACAATTTTTATTAGCGTCATGACGGCTTGATACGAAGCCGAAACATATACAGTGCAGTAACGATTCTCCGAATCTCGATTGTTCGAGCTTCCGTTGCGTCCAAACCAATGCGATGTAGTCAAAGACGTTTCTCTGATAGGTACAGAATTCAGTTGAAGTGCGTTACTCCGTCTGATTTCTTTACAGTGTAACTTAACAGTGTGTAATCTACTGTTTTACTACTGTACACATTAATATTCTAATACAAGGTTATACCGTACATAGAGTACATACTAACACAATGTGTACATCATACTACATACGACATCATATGTTCTAGATTGTCGTAATCCGTGTAGTCCGAGCTTTTCGGTAATTCGAGGCAGCCTCGGTACCGTTCTCATCGAACTATCGGGATTTTACTGTAGTTGTATATATAAAGACATTTTAACTAATTAATAAGTGTTGCGCTGAATTCCATCGTCACTTAATCCATCCAGAGACACTCGTAATCAATCAAAAACTTAACCGCTCACTTTACAATTTATCATCAGCGTAACTCTCCATGCTAGAAGAGGTAAGGACTGGAAACACAGTGAGACGTCCGAAGCATGAAGCGCGTCTGAAAATATAAGTCTATAAAAATTCTGTTCCTAAGTCACAGGAAACAATCTGCGTTTACGCCACAAAGACTAATTTGTTCATGTTCTGGAAAAAATCGCTGCTTATTCCGAGAAATTAAAGCATAAGCAATTCTGTGCGTAAAACAGAGACGTATGAAAATTAAGCCAAGTGGTACATATAGTAACCACTGTGGATTAGGGGTTAAAATCTCACGAAAAGATACCATAGAAAAAATACGTGACTGTAGAGGACCCGCAAGCTTCTTGCAGTCTGATAGATTACGTGATGCTGTTTGCTGTTAGGAAGCCGCACCAGCCTCGCCCTCTGCACTGCATGAGTCACGTGCAATTAGAATTAACTTTGGATTGCATTTTATTGATTTCTGCTGCGGTGCGAAGTCGATTAGCAGGAGGGCAATATCTGTCGCCACCCAACACTACACAAACTTGTGGTCATAATGTTTCAATCTGTAGACATTCTCGGGATATATTTTTCTCCATGCTTTTACTCTTTTACTCAGGATAGGGACAGGTGGCGGGCTCTTGTGAATGCGGTAATGAACCTTCGGGTTCCATAAAACGCGGAGAATTGCTGACTAGCTGAGGACCTGTTAGCTTCTCAAGAAGGACTCGGCTCCATGGAGTTTGTTACTTTACTCTTTTTATACAACACCGCTCAGGATGTCGCTGTTTTTCTTGCTGTTTACACAACATCCTACCAGCAGCTCAAATGTTAAAGGAGAAATAACACCCAAATTAAGGTATTAGAGCACGCGCATCGCACAAAACGAAATTTACCATCCCTGTTACAACTGTGGCCATCGTGTGTGCTCACTCTCTGGTCTCCATAATGAGGTTAATTGCTTGCTTTGCCATCACAGCCTCCTTGATTTGGCTATCTCAACACTTCAAGTGATTGCGCCCATCATGAAACTCTTCGTCATGTAATTTTCTCCCGTACTACGGACTTAATCGCTCTCAGATACAAACATTTGCCAGACAACCTCTAAAACACATACTTTCTAAACTCCTTCGTCATAGACAGGTACTGGATTTCACAGTCATCAAAACAGATAGTAAAGGTATTTGTCCTGTGTACTGTATAGGCCTACATGTTTTGGAAAATACAAGAAATTGTGGTGTCAATACTCCGCTGTGACATTGTGTAATCTAGCAAGTAGTCACCAACCTTTAAGAAGACCATGCTGCCTCTATCTTCAGGATTTAAATGAACCAAGTTGTGTGGTTAGTTATATAAAAGAGGCCTCTACTTCAAGTGAACGCGTCCTTCGGAGCTACTCCCCGTTGAAGAAAATTTGTCCGTTGGTTGATTAAACACCACGCCATGAAGGCGTACGAGGGAGTGGCACTAGATGCAAAGGGTCAACTTCACTTTCCAGCTGCTTTAAACCCGGCGAAAGGGCTCCCGGTACTCAGCGAATAGAAGGTTAGATGTGCCCCACAGCCGATCTTGACGCTGTGTAGAAGCCACTCTACCTTGCCAGAAATCGGCCCTTGATTCCTTCGTTATATAGTCCGTAGTCCAAATCCTTATAGTGAGTGAGGCACGCTATCCCGAGCGCTAAACTTTTATTGTCAAGGCTTCATAATTAATACAGTTCAGACAGACATGCACTGGGGTCTTTTGGATAGATGCTCAGACATTCAACAGAATGACGCCGAATAAAGTAGCCACACAATGACGCCTCATGCGGGATTTCAACCCGCCAGCCCAGTGTCTACGGACTTGCACACCGTTGATCGTTCGGCCGAAGTCAAACTTTGTTCAAAATTGGTGAAATTTTGCTGGTGCATTGAAAATACAGGTTTGCTTTTATTGATCAGCTGTAAGGCGGCGACTCTTCAACCCAAAGCAAGTGTATACATTATTAACACAGGAAACTGGAAATTGTGAACAAACACCACTACACCATGTGTCTGAGATGCAGTCATTAAGTCGACTGGTTAGAAACTTGGACAAAACATAATGAGATGGTCGTGTCATAGCCCCGGATTCTCTCCACAAAGGCCCCGGTTCGCTCTCAGAGCAGTCCATGTGGAATCTTTGGTGGACAGCGTGAGAGACTTTCTCCGAGTACTGCAGTTTCCCTGACAATTATCACTTCAATAATGCTCGCAATTCCACTGACCCAAAATCTACAAGCCACAAATATATAAAAACAACGCAATCTTTGGTGGACAGTGTGCGAGACTTTCTCCGAGTACTGCAGTTTCCCTGAGAATTATCACTTCAATAATGCTCGCAATTCCACTGACCCAAAATCTACAAGCCACAAATACATAAAAACAACGCAAATATCCATAATTCGCGTTTGAAACCAGGAAACAGTGGCAACTGAACAATATTTCAAGGTAGCCCGAATTGAAAAAGATAATCCCTTTTAAAAAAAGTTCAGTCGTCCCAACGCTTAACTAAACATCACGCCTAGAGAATGTGCAAGACAATGGAGGTATAGCTCCACTCATTCTTAACCTCGGCACTAGACGGAGGTGTTTAGCTTCACGCCCAGACTGCTTTATCTTCGGACAAAGGCCCTGACACTCATTGAATGGGTGACTGGGTGGGCTCCAGAGGCAGTTTAGACTCTGTGTAGCACAGTGCAATCACTTGTCCATGCTTGGAACTGGCCCGCGATATGTCGGCTGTTCTAGTCGCAGCCTAGTTACTAAACCGACTGAGTTATGTCCTATCCCAGAAAGAAAGATATTTGTGAAACAAAGTGTAGAGGGCGAAGGGAGCAAGTGAAATGTATGATCGTCTTACTTCAGGTATTGACGCGGTTACTCAGACATGTGACATTACCCAGTGTGCCTGTTACAACAAAGGTCTATATCATGATTTTCATGAACCATGCCGCTAGCCTATGGGATACCTCACTTTTATAATTTTCATTTCCTAGCACCCATAATATCAACATGGTGACCGTCCTAAATTCTGAGGTGAGTGAGACAGACACTAAAGCCATTTCATGCGGAGTACCGAAACTGTATGTGAACTTCGAAAAAAAATAAGCAGCTTCCTTAAAATAAGCGCTCTGGAGAACGCGAAACAGCTAGGTCGTTTCATGAAATCAATATTTATAGGCTCAAGAATCTGCAACAAAGAATGCGTCATATATTTCAAATACTTGTCGGATTTTCGCAACTGCTACTGCGTCGTTCACACGAAGGAGGCCACAAATTAAAAGTTATGTCACACAACAATTTACTGATGAAAACGAAACATGGCGAATATATACAAAAATGTCTACCTCGCCGTTTGCCCAGATTTTGTTATTCTCAACAAGATGGGATGACGTGCATTTATCCGGGCCTTGGAATAAACCAAGAGCTTCTTTGTTGATAGTAGAATATATTTTTTACACAGGATCTTGGCCCCCCTACTCTCCGAACAGTACTTGGCTGGACTTTTCCTGCAGGCTGTGCTGAAGGACAGAGTCTAAGAAAATCCTCACACTGTTGACTAAATGAAAACAAACTCTGACAACAAAAGTGCCACACTGGCTAAGCATGGGGCGTCTTGCACGCAAGTTTCTCCAGACGAGCGAAGACCACTTTCAACATCTTCTCTAACCAAATCTCCACATTTACGACTCCAAGTTTCGTGTTAGTAATTTATAAGGATTAATCCGGAACCTCCTTCAAGGATATCACTCTGCATAATAATAAAACACTTGCAGCCACCCTCCATATATAAGCCAATTTCTTCAACCGCAACCTGTGGATGCGCCATACCTTGGCGACACTAGGTGTGGACGAGATTAATATGCTGTTCACAATTCAAACATACTATTTCAGCCACGTCATTGGTAAGACACTGCACGTAGATACAAACAGACCAAGTGGGTTCCTTTCACCGTGGTATGGCGCGTTCTGAGGTTGCGGATGAAGGAGACGGCCTCCAGATGTGCAGTGTAGCTACGAATTTATTGAATAAGCAATTGCGGATAGCCGATGAAGGGTGGTCCTCCAGCCTGGGGGGTATACGAGTGTCTAACAACTCACCACCGTAGAAACTTATGTTACTAAATGGAACAAAGAGCCTCGGACCGGGATAGATCATTTGGAACGGCGTAAGCCATGGGTCTCCAACCCATTTGTAAATTGTGTACATGCCATAAAAATTTCACAATAATTCAGGCGGTTGGGTATACCACGTACTGCTATATTTTGACGTGCGGCCCGAGAACCAGTCCACAATAACCGGTGTGGCGCTTTGCCATAAAAAGGTTGGAGACACATGACGGAAGCAGTGGAAAATGGGCTTCCGTTCCATGGAGATAGATAGTTAACTAGTTAGTTAAACATACAGGCATCTTATTATTTTCCTTTTTGGTCACATATGTTCCCGAAGTGTTGCGTGCTGGTGACAATTTACCGTCATGACCATGTTTTGTTGGCCCACCAGAATAGTATTCCCCGTCTACTGTGCTTTGTTTTACTCTTACGGACCTGGAAGCTTCCCATTCTGTAGCTGCCTGCTTGCCTGCCTGTCTGCCATCGCCTACTGACTTATTGAAGATCTATCTAGACACAACTCTGTTTATGACAGCGACAGAACGGGACTCGTGTGTCTGGGTACGGCTAGACAGGGCTGACACGCTGCACACAAGGAACTGATCGGACGGGAACGAAGTACCAAAAATACTTTCTAACCCTTGTTTTGTGCATTGCTTCGTAACAAAACAGGTTCTGAAACACACGCATAGCATAAGATTTCTAGTGGGTCACTATTTTGTTTAATGTCTTAAAAACTTGACACTACGGAAAAAGTGTATTGGACACAAAATCTGTTTCAGTTCTTTATACAACTTTTGACAGTCTCTTTGCTCAAAACGCGTGCATATATTTATTCACGTAAATATCCGTTACATTTGCTAGCATCAACAATAATAGGAATATGGTGGCACAGTTCAGTGAAACACAAACATAAAGCTTCATGAACACCCATTCAGCGGCAATATAAGTAGAACTGCACGAGTAAGTAAATGCCGACAGACAAATATGACCAACTACTGGGTGCAGTTTTGAGTTTCTTTGTGGCGAAAGCGCCAAAAAGTCGATTTAGATCGCAGTAACTGTCCTACTGAGTGCCTTAGAGTCATGAAAGATATTAACTAATTCCTCAGTTAGTCAAGAAATTCCTCGCATTTAATAAACCCGGAAGGTTCACTACCGTTTTCACAACAGCCTGCCACATGTCCCTATCCTCAGCCAGATTAATTTCGTCCACATCTTCCCATGCTATTTTTCTGAGCCCAGTCTTCAAATCTCCTTTATTGGTATCTCCACCTTGCCGTGGTAGAAGGGCTTGTGAGTTCCAGTGACCCTGAGAGCTAAGCCGGCGGTAGCATTGCTACCAGTAGGGTCTCCCAAGCCGGTCAGATCAAGAGGGTATAAACCAGACGAAGAGAGATGCCTGGGAGATGGAAAATCCAATAAAACTCCCCTGATGCCGGAAGCAGCGACATCAGTAGCGACTTAAAGCACAGAGCAAATGATGTACGAGATGGTTCATGCTCGTGTAGCAACAGGCGTGACCAGAGTGGTCTGAACGGCTGCTGTACTGCGATGTGGAAAGCAAATGGAAAAACTACCACATTATTACTTTTCCTGGATAGTCTCTTCCAGAAACAGAGACAAATGCGAGATGCTTCCTCTGGGATTCTTCATATCATGCTCTCATATACGCCGAAGTCTTCTCAGTGGTCTCTTTCATTCGCGTTTCCCCATCAAAACCCTACTAGCATTTATATACTCCCCAACAGGGTAATTAGTCTATTTAAATATTTAAGTAAATATGAAAGTTTTGGAGACTCAACGCACAGGAATACGGGTCGAAACGAATGGACATCGAACGTACTGGCTGTAATTCTAGCAGGATATATATCTCTATTCGATCTGGTTCGATGCCATTCGAAAAAGAACGGGGTTTGCTGCGATTACATCGTATTCACAGCGGGAGAAACATCGGAGTAATGGTTGTCTAAACACGGGTGTTCTTAAGTTTCCTCAGTCCGTGTACGTGTCACCCCGTAAGAGGCTGGAGAAACTTCTAGCCAAGAATTTAAAGATCTGTACAAAATCAGCACATGCTCTCTTAAATAACTTTAAAAACCAGAAAACTGAGAACTGAACCTCCTTCATGTTTATCATCTACCCTCATACAAAATTTCATACGCTCCAGTACATCATTAGTCATAATTACTGATTCTGAAGCTACAGGTACAGATTCAGCACGACCGCCAATTTGTTTTACATTAAAGAACAACTGTATAACAAAGTAGCTCGTGTTTTGAAGACCTATTAACATCACTATGTGCGGTTTAAGTTTCCACGGTGATTCCTTGCTTGGACTGCTCGATTTTTTTAGAGATGGGACCCGATAGGTTGTTCCGAAACGTCGGTAACTAACTACCAATCTACAATGCGTAACATCCCAGAAGAGCGATGATCTGAGTTACATGCAAGTTAACTCAAGATGAGCTGCTGAGCCGGAGTTTTGAATGTCGAGCAACATGAAACTGCAGCAGGGGCCATACTGTTCGCTTGACAGCAGCGCTACATATTAATACTCATCTACTTCTGTACGAGTATTTGCCGATTTTGGCGCCATGTGAGGGGGCACAGGGTACGCACCTTTAGCGGTAACCTTGACGAGATCGGAGGGACATGTGAGCTGTACGGGGAAGATGAAAACTTCGTAGGTAATAACATTTTAGCCGACAGACCTGGAGCAAACAGATCACTTGCAAGACCTAGGAGAAGACGTGACGATCATACTAAAATAGATTTAAAACGTAAAAACTGCATTTAAGAATATGAAGTGGCTTAAATTGCCTAAGAAGGGAGCCCATAAGGCAGCCCTTCTGAAGAGAACATGAACACCATTCTGAAGGGTTCTGTCGATAGTATAACATATTACACTTCGGATTACTCGGTTCCTGGATTTTGTCGGTCTTCTCTTTTTCAAAAGAGAAGACGTTTCGGGAACTGGATCTTCCCTCCTCTTCAGGTGAAAGGAAGGGCAGGCCCCTACTCAGTTCGGCTGCCACACAACAGCTGGTCGCCCTCACTGCACAAACTGTGCCAGTTAGCAATCACCATGCTTGCACCTAGGGGTGCTCTCAGGCTGTCCCAGTCTATGCAGCTACACGGGGCCCCGAAAACGATGTTTGTACTTTCGATTCTCATAATTTTCATTCACAGTTTATGCTCTATCCGCACTGTCGATTTAGGACTACACGCAGATATAATCCACAAGCTCATTTTTGCACTGGGCCCTGAAAGGTGTTAAACCGGCCTGTATGCTGGTACAGTAGGATCGGGTTTAGTTGGCGGGAGAACAGAAAAAGAAGAAATAATAAACATTTCTGGAATACCAGTCTTTAAGTTCTTCATGGGAATTCCCACGTTTGACTGAACATTGTAGCTTCCGCTAACAAGATCTAATTCTAGGTGCGGACACAGGGGCAGTTAACTGACACAGATTGTCCAATTATTGAGAACAGCTCTTGTCAGTCGAACCAACTCAATAGGTGCCTCCCCACCCTTTCATCTAAAGAGGGGAAGAGATTTGGTTCGCGGTTTGGTCTGTCCTTTCTTAAATATGACGAAGTCCAGCAACCTAGCAATCTTAAAGGCAAAATCTTTGCCTTTGGTTGCATAAAAGGCGGAGAAATACTTCGCTAGCTGTATCACTCAGCTTCTCAAGAACAAGTCCTGTCCATGGAATTAGCCCCAAGTGTCATCCAGTGGAAATTGCTGAAAGTGAAGAAAAAGACCTGCAGTCCTGCATTTTTACGCTGGCTAAACTTGGGGACAGTGACAAAAAGGCACCTCAAACCCTACGGACCAGCTCACGGACATTAATTTTGCTAAACATTCAAACAGGGCCTAACGACAATAAACTGTAAAGATGATTCCGTGTTATGCTACTTACATATATCATCATCCATATTCTCTGCAGATGTGACGGGTTTTGGGAGGTTGTCGTGCAGCACCTGGCTAATGTATTCACGGCATTCACCGTACTCACTCAGGTAACAACACAAATCACTCTTCTCCACAACTTGCAGCAAATTCACTTATAACATATCTGAGGTTGTTGGGCTGGCAGCAAGACTCCTCACAAGTGCCACAGGTCATTGGGTCAATCGCAGGATTTGCCTGGGACTCGTATTTCACATAAAACTCGCGTCGTTTGTCACTCACCTCGCACTGCACCTCCGCAAGGTGCGAGCGTACGTCGCCAACTGGAGAAGGACCAAGCGCCGCGACGGATGTACGCATCTCCCATCGGTGACGCATGCGCGTAACGCTGAGATGCAAATGATTTACCGTACTTACGCGAACTGCATGCATCTAAACAGTGTCAACCGCTTTCCACTTATCGGTGTCCACCGATACGTTACTGCTTTAAACACAGTCGTTGCTTATGACGCAGCATGCAAGGTGCATAAATATAAATTACTAACTCGTTCACTTCACAGGTCACAGCATTTCTTGAGACGCTAACAGTCGCTCAGCTTGTCAAGGAATTGCTCTGTTTTACGGAACACGAATGTTCATTACCGTGTAGTATTATTCCGGTCCACTGCCTTGCACTTAACACTGCTTTGTACAAACGAGTTTCGACGCTGCCGTATGCCATCCTCACTGTATACTGTGGCTCACGTACGGTAGTGTCGAAACGCGGTGTACAAACAAAATTGTTCCAACTGCAAGGCAGCGGACCAGAATAATGCTTTACATCATTATAGCCTCACAGAATGTAAGGAATAAAGTTAATTTCCGTCTTCATAACAGACCGCCATTGTTCCCACTATAAGGAACAACACAGAAATTTTATGAGTTGCTAGTAAGGCGACTTCTTGACCCTTGAAGATGGGACCGATAGGTTGTCCCGAAACGTCGGTACAGAACTACCACTCAACGCTGTGTAATATCCCAGAAGAGCGCAGATCTCATCTACATCGCGGCGGAAGCCTGAAATCATGCTAGTAAGGCGGTTTGTCTAGGTCTTCAGCCATATGTCATGGTGTTAATCGGCGGTCTGAAAGCACCAAGGCACTTGGCTGCGTTGATTTCTTTTTCAACCGTTAGCAATGTGGACGGGCGGCTGGAACGAGGGTCACGACCACTCTTGAAAATTTTGTAATTTGTACCGTTGAAACGTAGAGAGAATGAGAGAAAATTAACCTTTGAGTGCGTCATGGGAGATGAAGAAAGAGTGGGGAAGAGAATCACTTGAATATTTTTGAGAGTTGAATGAGAGAAATGCAATAGCATGGTTTAGACTAGGAATAATGAAAACTGAGAGGTCTAAGAAAAGGAGTAGAAAGAGGAAGATGTCCCTTATGTGAGGAGTAAGAGAATGAATCACATATATTTCTGCAATGCGAGAGAGACGCAAAAATTGAGAGAACAATTTTTCAACAAAAAATGGCTGCACATGAACGAAGAAATGGCGTAAAGAAAATTAATCAGCAACACTACATCATAAGTAGAAAATCTGTGTAGATATTTATATCAAACAAAACGTAAATGGGAACGTAAAATAGAAAAATGGGTGCAGAATGGAGAAAAAGAAATACTGTGAAAGTTAAATAGAGATAGTGACAATTTATTACATAGAACATAAGATGAATACTATGGATGCGTACTGGAAAAATCAGGTGCTAACAGACACATCCCTGGGAAGCATAATAATAGAACCTAACTAATAAATTTATCCTGTATTCTGTACCGTTTAAAAGTTGGTGATCGGCTAAATGCCTCAGCGCCAAATGCCTCTTAACAAATTGTAAGTTTCCTTAGCCATTTTCCCCATCTTGTAACAAAATATCACACACATGCGCTGTTCCGTTAACATTAAAACATCACCGATGCACATTTTCTTTAAATTGTTAATTATCTTTGCTCAACAACAAAACAAATTAGGATCACAGCTGCAGGATCTAGGCAGTCTACTAAACCACGGCCAATCACCACGGGGCCATCACATGATTTTGATGGGAGGTTGCGCACGCAGTCTGAGAACTTTTTGAGCAGCCTTCCTGTCTCATGAACAAAGTGCTGGACAAAATCATACCATAATGACGGCTAATACAACACTTGCAAAGGCGCCAAGCTCAAATATTTGGGAACGACTAACAAATCGGCACTGCAAGCTTGAAGAAATTACGACGGGATTAAATTCGGGGAATATCTGCTACCATTCCATCCCGGATATTTTACCCTCCGTTTTGCTATCTAAAACACAAAGATTAAAATAGGCAGGGCTATAATTTTACCTGTAATTTTGTATGGGCGTGAAAATTGGTCTCTAATATTAGGGGATCCACATAGGCTGAGGTTTGGGCCTAAGAGGAAAGAACTAACAGGACGCTAGGGAAAACTGCATAATGAGCAGCTTCATAATATTTACTCCTCACCAACTATTTTTTTTTTCAGTGGCTCGACAGCCCCTTGGGCCGCCTCATTTTTCGAGGCTTCACGATCACACTTTTTAGACACATAAAATTTGGTAGGACTCCTCTGGACGAGGGACCAGCCCGTCGCAGAGACCTCTACCTGACAACACACAACACTCACAACAGACAGACATCCATGCCCTCGGTGGGATTCGAACCCACAATCCTAGTAAGCGAGCGGCCGCAGACCCACGGCTTAGACCGCACGGCCACTGGGATCGGCACCAACTATTATTAGGGTGATCAAATCTGCGATGAGATGGGCGCGGCATGTGGGGCGTATGGGGAAGAAGAGATATGCATACAGAGTTCTGATGGAGAAACCTGAAGGAAATAGACCACTTTGAAGACGTAGGCATAGAAGGGAGAATATTAAAATGTATCTAAAAAAATAGTTGGAATGGTGTGGACTGGATTAATCCGGCTCATGATATGGACAAGTGGCAAGCTGTCATAAACATGGAAATAAACCCTGGGGTTCTACAAAATGTGCAGAATTATTAGCTGCTCAAGAAGGACTCTACTCCAAGGAGGCAGTTCAGACACTTGCCATTGTCATATGTTCATGCAACAGCACTACCTAGCAATGGTAAAAGCATGATGATGAGGTTAGGGTTGGTGATGTGTTTCATGAAGGGGGTGAAGTTATGTGTATAAACATGTAGGCATATCGAAGTTCTTAAGCTGTAACCAGAACCCCAGAATGTCAATACACTAGTGCATTTAGGCACATCTTATTGTGCATTTACCAGAGCTAAAAATTTTAGTGGAAGTTCTACGTGTCTGTAAAATATACACACTAACATGTAATGTAATACAGAATGTTCACTGATTTCAAGAAAAACAACATTATGTGCTGTAATATGCAAAAGCAAAGAAGAGCTGAAGAAAATAATGGGAAATTGAAACTATTCAGGAACGAAGTTATTAACAGTCTTGATGGAGAGGTTGGAAGTTACCTAAATGTATTCTACAGAATGTGTTGATGAAGAAAGACATTTCCCTGTGGAATCTTAAGTCCTAATGTCTAATGTGTTCATGTTTATTTCTTCATAATACTGATATGACTAATGGCATTTGACCTATATATATATACACTTACACAGTATTCAATCACATTATTTGTTACTGAACATGCTTCAAATTAACAGCAGGCATAGGCAGATGATGTTTATGAAATATCTCTTATTTCTTTATGCAAATGTGAATTTAAGCAGCCATATACAGGACGATTCATGATATGATGTTTTTATTTTCAGGATCTTATTCCTGATATTCCCAGTGAATCAACTGTGTAGCTCATAGCACTTCATTAGAATTGTATTGCACACAGACCGCAGCATCAAAAACGTAACACAGCAATGCAGCTCCTGTTTCCACTTTTGCTGCTGTATGAAATCTTTCGTGTACCACCACAGATAGAAATCATAGGAGGATGAGGTCTGGACATCAGAGTTGCCAAGGTGCAGGCCACCCACCACAACCAATCCATTGATGGGGAAATAATAACTGACATATATACTTACTGTACAGCTAAAATAGGTAAGTGCTCCTATGTGTTGCAAGTACACAGCTGTGCTTCCTAAGATGCAGCTTCTAAGTGCACCAACATGCATTACTGCAGATACCCATGGCTCTGTGAGCTCTGCAAGTCAGACCTATCTTCACATGATATTTCTGATTACGAATGACCTGTGGAATAAGATCTTGAAGCTAAAATAAGTCACGAATCGCCCCATATATTGCCATTGTAATACATAAACATCACATGCCCACTTCAGTTAGCCTGTCTGTTTCAGTTACAAATTGGCCTCCAGTGTAATGAACTTGTCTACATTGGACAACTTGTTGGTGCCTATTTCAAAAATAAAATATTCCACATCTTTATAACCTAATCCACATCCCACAGAAAATTCTAACTAGGCTTCCTGTAACTACAATCACACATTAACACTCACAGAAGAGAAATAATACACTGAAGCAGCACACCACTGGCTTGTTTGTATGCCTATTATATCAAGTATGCAACACAGAAAGACAGGTTTTTATATGTTAACATTCCACAATATGCTGCTATGGTAAAATAAAACAGCATCAATTGACAGCTTCTGTTAATCTGTTTGAAAAACTTTGTTTCTTCCAAAATGAGGCTAATCTTAGCTTTCAAATGAGTGTCTGTACATCTCTGTGGGCGCCTCTTTTCAGACACAATTTCAATTGGTGGCAAGCGCTTACATGGTCTCATTCCGATTCATCAAAATCAGGCATGAGATTATGCATGATATTAAAATGGCTGACCATGAAAAGTCGAAACACCAAACACTGGGGTTCACAAACATTGAGACTGTACTCTACCTAGACAAATGACAGACGTCATTCATAGACAAAACATACTGTTTTCCTACCATTTCAGAATGAATTGTTAATAGCTGGCAGCATAGTACTAATGTAGAAGGTTAACTATTAAGACAGCTGTCTTCTGAAATCTGACAGCATGTAGTTTGATAGATAGGTGCAAACATTTCAGTGGAACATTCTGTTCCCATCTTCAGGATAGAAGATGGAGGCAGGTTCCTCTGAAATGTTGGTATATATGTACCACAATACATTGTGTCACACACCACAAAATAGCAGACTTCACTGCTGTGATAAACTCAAACCTCATAGGTGGACTATTAATCACATGTTTTATGTTCAATAAATATCACAAAAAATGAGAATATAATAACCCATTACATCAGATATTTATAGGCTTCTAAAAAGCCTATGAATAGGTTTGAAGAAGAATTACTTCCTTCAGCATTCTCTGCAATGTGTCATTCATTACATTTTTTAATGAAATAACACAATTACTTAATCTTAATATGACTAATAATAATCAGAAGTTACTGAGAGTGCCAAAAAAGTATGTACATATTCACTGCACATAACCTGTCATGATAATTGCATGACAATGCATCCAACTAACAATGTATTGGATGATACCGGTAGCTTGTCATGCTTCATACTAGTACTGCTTTATACATAAAAAACCTTTACAGTTGACTCTTTGTCTCCAATTACTATTTAAATTACCTGTTTAAAATATTTTCTATTTTTTTATAATAACATTGGTATTTGAACATTTACTTTACGATCACACAGTTTTAGCATTTCCTTAGGCCTCACTAAAAAAACCTAATTACCTTATATACATTTTTAATGTATTCATTGATGTAAAGGGGGTGATCTCCTACCTACATTATATGCAGAAGTTCCTTTTTACAGTTTTTTGTTAGTGGCCTGATGATGGCTCAGTTCCAGAGCAGAAACTAGTTGCCAAGAAGGAACGTATGTAATATCACTTGGCGTGATTGAAGAGCTAAATAAGCATACACTTGAGAATTACTTGACACAGCACTGTTCAGTGCCTTAAGAAGCAAACAAGTAGGAAATAACAGTCATGTCACTTTATAGTACTATATAACACTGTGCATTTCACTTCATATGGATTCCTGAATTTCATACACTATGGAAGGCAAAACAGTAAGTGAGCATGAACTGCAACTCCCAGCTACTCTGCAGGACTACACCGTGATTCCACAGCTGCTATGACAGCCAGAGTATGGAATATGCTTACATCCGGAAACAGAATCATGAAGAAACTTAAATGTTACGCATCACCTTGTGACCCTCATGTAGAAAGCTGGTGTCCTGAAATAATTTGTATATGGTATGTCCTGTCTGATGTGTTTCAGCCATGGCAACCACTTGTTTTCTAAAACTACCCAACGAAAAAACAGAAAGTGTAAAAATTACAATACAGGAAATCATGGCAGAGGCAGAGGGTTTCCTGTGCTTAATTAAGCACCATGCCATCGCGACATATGGAGGAATATTTCCATAGATTTTAATTCTTGGGATGGAGGTGAGACACTATGCTCCAGTCACTTCACTCCTGTAGAAAGAACTCCACATTCACATTGCATAGAAGGCTGAGGAGGCCCCAGAACCACAGTGAATGCTGTGCAGAAGAGAAAAGTCACTAACCTCTGCCAGGAATCACAATCTCATTCCTCGCTTTTCCTTTGGAACTGAATACCCCAGCTCCTAGATTAAGAAACAGTACTATAAGATATTTAGAAAAAAGCACCATAAATAAATAAATTAACAGAATAAAATATATATATAAACATGGTATCTTATTTGGGCTTAAAAGCTCCTGGAGAGTGGAAAGACTTGATTACTAGAAATGCACATAAAGCAGAAGTGTCTGAGGAAGTACAGGAAACTGTAGGTACAGGTTCAATCAGCTCAGTGACTATCATCATTCACAGGTATACATTGAATATTTCTCCTACAATTTTATACCTTTTTAGGTACATCTGCAAAGAAATTTTGAAAAGTGACTATTAACTGCATCATGTCTGCCTGTCTGCATGGAACAATTTGTGTGAAAAACTGATACAGAGATTTTCTGTAAAGTTTGACAACACAATCCTATTTTGGTTAAAATTGGACAAAAACAAAAACACTTTAAAAAGAAATCTGAGTACATTTATGCCTACCTTGGTTACGGGAGGTACCGATTTCCCTGTGGTTACCTGTTACCATGGCCACCTCAGTTACTACTGTTACCACTGATTTTATGGTAACCATGATTATAGATGTTCCTACAGGCACAATAGTTACCAACATTACCAATGTTTGTTGGTTGCTATGGTCACACAAACACACCAGATGTGTTTCACTTTGCTGACATTTCCTATCCTGTTTGGTTTTAAACTAACATGTGATCTTACAAAATAACAACCTGCATTTGTGATAGAATACATCCTGTTCTACTGATGACTGTAACTATACTACAATGGAATATACATGTTAATACACAACGATTAAAAAATTATTAACGCTTATACAGTGACTAAACTTTCATACACAATTTTGTATTGCAAGCGTTGTGCCATACAATTCAAATCTACCTCCATGCAGGCTGTACCCTTCCTCCTCTCCTCCCGGTTTGTTCTTATTTCAAATGTTTATTCAGGTCTCAAATCCCTACAACAGAGAACTCCATACATGTGTTACTACATTCACTTATATATCAACAAAGCTTAATCTCACAGTAAACCTCCAAATTATGCTTTCAATACCATATTATGACAAAAGGCGAGACATACATGCATTTACCTGAATATACCGTATTATTCCATTTCTTCTCTCCTTTAAGATGACGTGAAATTTACATATGTTTTGACTGTTAGCTTACAAAATAGCAAAACAAGTATGTACACAAAGGAAGGAACACTACTGACTTAATTCACATCATACCAGTAAGTAAATTTATTTTTCAGCAAAACTCTACACTATATCATTATTCCTTTTTACCCTCTCATTATGAAAATACTGCAGTGGAAATTTGGCACAAGTTTTATATGTTCAAAAGGAAGTATAAAAATTAAAGTATTTGACATGAATGTGTTCACATTGAAAGTGTGCTTCACTTACTTAGCATGAAATATTGTGCGGGAAAATGTACAAACTCTGTCAATTCAGTGCTCCAACAGATCAAAGTATCAGACTACACTACTCATTCATACCAAGTAAACACCAAATAATCCGACATCCCTAGTTGAAGAGATAGAAATAACATCATTGTAACAGTTAGGTCTTATAACATTTCTGTATAGAATGTTGAAAAATGAAACCCCTAATAAAATATGCATATAAATAACAGAAGAGTGATATAAAAACAAAATGTGCCCTCACATCTTCACATATTCACCTGCAATTGTTCCATCCTTCCAACTGTTCAAGCCCCAACAATGTGGCCAGATAACTTACAGTGGCAGAACACACAAAAATAATACTTATGTATGAAAGGGTAGCACCTCACTTTACAGTACTGGTACAACTAGAGAAATAAATTTGTGAGCAAGATCCAACAGACTTGACACCATGTGCCTTCTATGTTTGGGGATGAGAAATGGAGGAAGAGGTTCACAAGACAAAATGTAAAACTCTGGAAGAAATAGAACAAAGATCAAAAAGCTTATTCAAAATAGTACATAACTTCCAGCACACAGCAGTGGATAACGTCGAAGTCACACTGTATATGTTGGAGGTATGAGGCATGTCACATTAAATGACCCAAAATAAAGCACCACATTCTAAAAACTGTCTCTCATTCACACCATTATTTTGGTATTTATATGTAATTCAAATTAGGGACTTACTTTCCACACAGTTTGTGTGAAACCAGTCTCTCATCTTATCACTGACTACTTTACACATCAATGTTTATAACACAACACTCCATACACTGGTGGCAAAAAAAGTATATTTTAAAGCTAAGAGTATATAATTTACAGGTTCTTGTAATATTACACTTATGTTTCAAACAAGATCCTCATTATGACAAAGCTGACAGAAGTCACATATTGTCTGTAATGTTCAGCAACTTTGGTTCTATTGGTCCCTTTGTTCAGTGGTTCCTGGCTGTTCGGTGTCATGGCAGTGAGGCATCATTAGCTGAAGACACTGTTGCAGAGGGTATAACATGCACTTGCTGGGCTTTGCTGCTATTGTATACCTGGCCTGGGCTGAAGGGCTCGAGACGGGGATGTGACGTAGCATGGTAACTTGGCTCAGGTTTACGATTTGATTCTGCAACAAAGAGCCCACGTACGGTGTTGTTTCTTTGTGTATGTAATTACAGTCCATCAGCCAGTCATTTAATTGGCAATCAAATGCACAAGTTGTTTTGGTTGAATAAAGTGAGGATCTAGCTGATCCTGGTGGCTGTGCTGCTTAATTGCTGGGATTGTGGGTTCGAATCCCACTGACAGCATGGATGTTTGGCTCTTGTGTTTGCTGTGTATTATGTAGGTAGCGGCCTCTGCAATGAGCTGATCACTTGCTCAGAGGAGTCCTACGAGGTGTATGTGTCTAATTGCGTGTGATCTAGAAACTTCAAAATGAGGTGGCCTAGGCCTGACTTGGGCTGTTGTGCCACAGAAAAAGAAAGAAAGAAATAAAGAAAGAAAGAAGAGAAGAAGAAAAAAAGGTGAGGATCCATACTGTGGGCTTCTTGGTCTTGATACTGCATTGTGTTCTGGCAGGTGGGTACTAATGTTTCAGAGGAAAATACTCCTGCCCATCACAGGGTTAAAGTGTACGCAGTACATTCATCTAAAATGTTGCAAGCCTCCAATTGGACCACAATGCTGCATCACAACCTGCACCACAACATGAGTCTTAACTGCTGTAAACACATTTACTTACTTGTAGTTTATTTAAGGCTGCTCCAAGCTCTCTCACTGTACAGCATAAAATGACTGGAATACAGTGAATAACAAGTTTGAAATGATGTGGGAAAGAGCAGTCACAACACTATTGATGGCACTACCTTGACATTTGCCTGGAGGGAAAATATAAATGTAAAGGTATCCCTATGCATGCAACGTGGGCATATGGAGGGAGTGGAGGTACAGCTACATTCTTAACCTCAGCACTAGAATGAGGTGAGTGGTCACCTTCACACATTAGCTGCCTTCCCCTATGGGAAAGAGTCCCCTGTACCTACGAATAGAAGATTGGGTGAGGCCCAGGGCTGGTCTGGTCATTTGGGGGAAGAGAAAAACCTCTTACCCGTGTTCGAAATCAATCTCCCTTCCTCAATTGTCTAGCATTTAACTTAGTCTCTAGACCATCTACACTATCTATGACTTACATGCAGGGAGTGAGAAAAATCATGAGAAACCTCAGTCAGCCTAGTCTGTGTTGCAGCTGATATCTGAAAAACATGGCACCTCTCAAATATGTATCAGATGCATTACTGCATCAGCCAACTTGCTCCAAGAAACCTTCATATCTCGCAAGATGCGATGATTATTATAACTGATGGTGGCATGTGTTTAGAAACCACAGTACAACTGGTCTCCTGGCCATTCTTCAGGCTGGTTCTACTCTAGCAGAAAATTGGCTTAGGTCGGTATATGGCATAGATAAATACAGTTTGAGTGCAACGTCTTTAAGACCTTTACATGGCATCATGCCTGGCCTTGCAGCTACAAGGAAACAGCAGCTAGTTTCTGCTGTTGCAATGTTATTTTATTTTCATATCTTATTTGGCATATAGTGATAAATATAATGCATTCTTTGGTAAAAAAAAAAGGACCACACAAGAGCACAAGGTTGTCATCTGTTGACACTAAGATGAAATTCAGTAAAATGTAAGTGTGAACTTCAAATTATCTTCAGGACACTGCATGGCCATTTAAACAGAGTGGCTGCCATGTATTGGAAATGATACTAGTTGATAGTGGGTCTATGAACTGGATGTGCAGAACCAGTGGTAGACTTCATGTTTACACACGACAAGTGATTACTTGAAAACAGAGGAAGTATTGGGATCTGTAATTTTAATGGAAAATTGTTTTCTGACTGGCAATCATAATTCAATGGCCACAACTAATGGGAATAGCCCTTACAAACTCATGTTCTCACATACCACAATTTGTAAAGCATTGCTGGATTAAAACATAAATTTAACAGTATTTAAGTGATATAAATGAACAATGTACAATTAATTCATACATACCTTTTGATTGGGTTTTTTGATCTGCAGGTATATACTTAGAGAGCCGCACCAAGGGTAATGGAAGAAACCCACCAATTAGAGGCATTACATCCATTGTAACATTCTGCTTGTCCACAGTGTCCAGTGAAATGACACCTGCACAAATAATTCCCATAACAAACAGACAGAATTCCACAAACCAATACAGCGTCTAAAAATCAGCACATTGAAAAACACCTTTAGGTGAACTTTTCCTTGAAGAATGCGGTATGAAGTTGTGTTTGCTCCGACATTTAGACAACATTCTTGATTTCAAGAGACAATTCAGAGGATTAAAAACCAACCCTGAAAGTTGATCCAGTGCACTAACATGGGAATACAGTGTATGCAGAATGACACACAATGTAAGGTTTGAAGTTCTCACAGCAGTAACTATAAAGATTACAGTCTCCTAGAGTATCACACCATGCCATTTTGTTGATGGGTACCAATATTTCTGAGGAACCAACTGTCTCCATTTTCAGGATAGCTAATAGAGGCAGCAGATTCCTCCATAATACATTACATGGCAACAAGACTGCAATCCTCAAGAAATACGGTGTATCAGAAGCTAGATCTAGAGGGGTACCTTTTGGTGCTCTGAAACTGATACAAAACTGAAGTATCATCGACCAGTCATGTATCTAAAGGAGATAGTTTCTACTTCAATTACCTTGCATCCGTACACTAATCCCTGTTCTACCACATTTATAGACTGCCTTTTCTAAATCCATACCCACTTACCATTCACAATCTTAAATTTCATATGATCATACATAACTTATACAGCTGAAACAGTATTATTAAACAAGAAAATATAGTCTACAGGTCTGTGATGGTAGTGTGTTATTGAGGTGACACCATATGTGACTTCTTACATAATTCTGATTTTGTTAAAAACAGAATTTCAGTCATCAGGTACAAAATAACAAAATTATACTTCAACCAGAACTACTGTTGTTGTCTGGGAAGAGAGCTTAACTACTTGCAATGGAACCAACAGAGTAGGTTTCATCATTTTTGTATAACACATGACGAGGTAAATACAGCCAGCTTTTGAAACAGTGTGTTTGTACCCCAGGTAGGATAATGGATATATTATGTTACCTCAAAGAAGAAAAGGCTGTTCCGTGATCACAGCATCAGTACCAGATGTGTTTATCTGTTACTTCTGTATGTGGAGTTACAGTGCTGTGAAAGCTGGCACTGTTATTCTTTGTTTAAGGGTTGAATTTGCTAACATGCAATGGTACTGTAAGTTAGAGCAGAGAATATTTAAACTGTACGTCAATATATTCAAAACTGTGATGGGAACCTCATGACATATCTTTCTCTCTATCAGATTTGAGCAAACTGAAATGTCTGTTTGTAGGTGTATTTGCAAAGCAGTTGCAAGAAGTGGTGATTAGCTTCATCACATCTGTTCACCCCCTCACATGAAATAGTGTGACTCCCACCAGACAGATTTTTAGTAAAATCTGTCAAAACATTCCAATTTTCGTAAAAATCAGACAAAAATAACACATTTCACACGAAGTCCTATGTTCCTTTATAATATCTTGCTGTTACTGCTCTTTGCAATTGAGACAGTGAGGTACAAGCTGAGGCCAAAGAGAGGCTGAATGATCTAAACATAACACTTGAGCATGATCATTTCTAAATCTCCACACTTAAGAGATAATGATTATGATTGACTGTAAATCTATTGCTAGAATACAGAAAAATCTTAGTGTGAGCTGGGCAAAACATGAAAAGGCACATCTAAATACTCATATTTTCAGGTGTTTTCTTGAAATTATTACAACTCTAAACTCTAGGGACAATAACAGAGCAAATGAGTCAGAAGTGTTATGCTCTGCAGACATTTCCTAACTTCTTTATTTACAATTGTACTCTACACCTTCATTCAGACTGAGGCCATCTGGGATATAACAATATGTAGTCTGGTATCTGGTTAAATGGCTGCCTCCGTTTTCAGAGTATGAGTCAGCCAACTTGGAAAATGGGCAGAATATTTGGAATGGTGAACTGGAAATGATGAGAAGGCAAACATGATGTGCACCAAGGCATAATCCTGAGAAAAAAAACATGACAATGTCATGAGCCATGGCCAAGATTCAAACTGAGCACTACAACTCCTGAATACCATTCAGATATCTGAATTGTGTAGGATAAAGTTTGCATGTTTATGTATAGTTTCAGACATAGTCGACTTACCTGCTGTTCTGCCACATACAGCCCACATAGTTTGGTCTGCCAGCACTTCATACATCAGTGAACTGTGAGAACTGGCATTCACACGCTGCACATGAAGCTGAAGATGACACATTGTTCCAGCTCGACAAAACTCACTTCCTTTCATTGGTTCGACACGAGATTTCACCACAAACAATGTCTAATAGATGAAGTAAAATGAGATTACAAGCAAAATAATTTGTCTTTTGACATATCAGAAATTCAGCATTATATAAATATTTATCATATACATCATTCAATGCAGGGCATGATTGATAGACTAACTGAAGCTGGCAGACATTATGGAATGGAAATGAATGTGGAAAAAACTAAGGTAATGAGAATCTCAAGGCAACCATCTGCAGTACAGATTATGGTAGATCAAACTGGAGAATCTGGAATATTTCAACTTTTTCGGTAGCATGATAACAAATGATGCAAGATGTACACGTGAAATTAAAACTTGGATTGCCATGACAAAAGCAGCACTCAACAAGAAGAAGACTCTTTTCACCAGCAAATTGGACTTAACATTAAGAAAGAAACTAGTAGAGTGCTACATTTGGAACATAGGTTTGTAATGGTGCTGAAACTTGAACACTTCGGAAATAGGTCATACGTACCTTGAAAGTTTTGAAACGTGGTGCTGGAGAACGATGACATGATCAGTTAGACTGATTATGTGAAAAATAAAGAAGTATTACATAGAATCAAGAAGGAAATGAAAATCCTAAGTACAATAAAAAGAAAGGAAGGTTAAGTGGATTGGTTATATTTTGTGTAGGAACTGCCTTCTAAAACACATTACTGTAGGTAATATAGGAGGAAGGACAGAAATGATGGGAACAGGAGGAATATCTTAAGGAAATGACAGCACACTGGAAATTGAAGGAGGAAGCACTAGATCGCATTCAGTGGAGAATTCGCTTTTGAAGAGGCTATGGATCTGTCGTAAGACAGACTACAAAATGAATAAACATCATTACATAATCAAGTAATCTCCTCAGACAAGATGTATGCATGAACAGTGCTGAAAATAGGTTTCATATGAACAACTCTCCCAATTCATAGAAAATGTTGGGTTAATTCACTTCAAAAACAACTTGCAAGATGTCTGATTCATTACAAGACTAATGTGCTATTTTGGAGACTACAATGTTAACTTGAGTGTTTGTTCACATTTCAAACTGTATCACACTGAAGACTTCTTACAAATTGCAGTGGCTTTCTTTGTCTTCCATCAGAAGTGCCATTTCAAAGCATCACTCAAGATGAAAGCATATCCCACTTATGGGCTAAATGCAACATTCTTTCAAACACTGCAGTGTTGCCAGTTTGATATCTTAGATATCAGATGGACTATTTTTATGTAGCCCATTGTCCTCTTACTGAACTTCTCATAATTCCTACAGCCTAAATGTACCTTAAATCTGAAATGTGTAAAACATGCATAAAATCAATGAATATATATGTATATATACTGCACTCACAAATATTAAAGATGCTGTTAGTTGCAATGCAGTACCTTAAAATATGATTAATAGTGGTAATTTTAACAAATGGAAATGCAACAACAAAGAACTTAATGATCAAGTAATTAACCAAACAACCAACCAACCAGCCAGTCAGTCAACCAACCAGCTAGCTAACCAATCACTAACTACCTAATTACATAACCAACCAACCACCCACCCACCCAACTCACGCGCTCACTCACTCACACCACACAGTAGCGTGTGAAGCTACTTTAAGAAATTTCCTCCACTTCATGGAACCTGAAGGTTCATTATGGAATTAACAACAGCCCACTACCAGCCCCTGTTCTAAGCCAAATCAATCCATTTCAAATAATCCCATTCTACTGCTTTAAGATCCATTTTAATGTTATCTCTGTCACAAAACAAAAAAATAGAGAATTTAAATCCATCTTGCTAGGTGCATGCCAGGCATTTATATTTCCCTTACAGCTACTGCAAATATTATTGTATTTGTTGCACTACCAGAGTTCAACTACAAAAATGTACCTTGTAGTCAATGATGTCAAAGTTGTAACGGTACAACTGTGTCTGGTCATCACTGATGAGTTTCGTGAGGTCGATGATTGGACTGTAGTGGACTGTAAATTCAGTCTTGATGGGACATGTGTCCTCTATATTGCCTACATCCAGCTGCCACATGAATGATACATTCATGCCTTTGCCTACAATCTGCAAGAAACAGCATCAGGACCACTGAGCTCTGCAAACCTAACAGGGCAATAATATGTGTGCAGTGGTATCTGCAATTGCAACAGCTATGCAGTAGTGTTCCAACATTCATACACAGCCCACCAATGCATAGAGCCCTGACTCTTATCAATCCATCACAATCACCTATCTGACTCTGACTTTAGCATGAAAGGATACCCACATGGCCAACCAACATTATGAAAGTGGCAGTCCCAAATCTCAGCTAGGGCACCAAGTATCCTGACTGAGGTTCTTTATGTTTCTCACCCAGGCAATTACCAGGACAATATCCCACATTAGGTCATAACTGCTTCCTTCCATGTCTTATCCATTTCATTGGGCATGAATCATTCTATCACTTGCTGCTACACAGCCTGAACTATTAATGTCATTAAATAAATTATCAATAAATAACTATCTGTATAACTGCAACTGCATGGAATTGACTCCTTCTTGACAAGCTAGTAGTTACTCAGTCACAAAAGTCCCATCTTTTATGGAACCTAAACTTTCATACTGGGTTCACAGAAGTCTGCCACAGGTCCCTGCACAGGGCCAAATAAACCCGGCCCTACCCTACCATCCTATTTCTTTAAGATACATTTTAATATTATCTTCCCATCCATCCATCCTAGTTTTGGCATAAAGTTTCTTTCCTTCAGTTTTCTGACCAAATTTTGTATGCATATCTCTTACACATATATACAGATACAGGCTGTACCACTTAAAGTGTAACCTGCTCAGAGAATCTGTATTCACTATCTGTATTATATAACTTCCTCTGTATTACAAGCAGGTGTTGGAAACAACCTTCGGCTCTCAGACATCTCTGACACTTGGTGAACAGATTATTAAAAACTGTTTGATGTTCATGTTCAGAAACTGCTGATACTGCCCACCTGATGATTTCTTTAAGGACATCCTCTGCATGTGGACTGCTTTTATAAACAATGCCTTTCAAAATACCTCCAGAGGTAATGTCACATTGTATCAGATTAGGTAAATGAGTAGGCCACAAGAGATGAGTAATTATTCAGTCCCTAAAAATGCTATGTGTGGTAACCACTGAATTACTGGCTGTATGGGCAGTAGCACCATCTTGCTGGAAAAACCCACATTCCTTCTCCCATTGCTTACATGCCATTTTGAATGTACTGTATCCAAAAATAAGATACCATACGCATGTGACTTTCCTGCAAGAATAAATACCTTACCAGAACCAAAAATATTCACTAATGACACTAGTGTCACACATTCTAGTAAAAATTTTGATGATTTCTGTTCAATGTAAACACAGTTCTACCTCACATGAGGAACTTGTTTACTGCCAATAAGTTGTTTCTAAATCTAGATATCAAAAATATACAGGTAGACCTTGTTTTATGACCTAGTTGTGTTCCTGAGCAAGTGGGCATAAATCAGAAAGTTGTAGATAAAACTGATATTCTTACAAGAAATCATACAAATGACAGCAAGTTAATATACAGTACACATACATATGCTGTACTTATTACATTATTGCATTACTGATAATAAAAAACAAACACTGTGGCTTGATTTTGATCCTAAATCCATGTACTCATTGTCCTTTCCATACACTCCTAAGTCAAACTTCTTCAAAAAGAAATTGTTATAGCACTCGCTTTAGTTCCTGATTTAGCACTACTTTCATTTCTCCAGCATTCTCCTGAACTCTATGTACACAGCACAGCAGATATTAGCAATCCATTCATTCTTTTCAAGCTGCTTTATTACATCCAACATGTCTTCAATAGTGACTACCTTTCACTCTTTTTATTTGGGTTGCACTTGGGGATGTAGGTTCATGTTTCTCACAGACTTAAATAAAAAAAATACTGTTAAATAAAGGTAAATAAACACAATAAAGATCATTGTAAACTAAATGATAAGCACACTGCCATCCAGCCTTGTTCTGTGCCATGAGTTTCATACACCCTGGGCAGCGTCCCAGTGCACAGACAGACAAGGGCATTGAACAGAAAATGAGGAAGGTGTTGATTAAAATGCGATGTTGTCAAGGGGCATTAAAGCAAGAAGGCATAAAATAAATGGGTATAAAACAAGGTCTACCTGTATTAAAATTTATAATGAATAACTCTCCATAAATTGCAGTATGTTTTGGTTACAGTGAAAAGTATATACAAGAGTCTGTAAATACAAAATTACTTGGTTTGCAAATTGACAACCACCTGAAACGGAAGAATCATACTGATCAAAATGATTCCTAAATTACGTGGAGTATGTTATGTGCTTGGGTTGATGTTTCACATCAGTAACAATGACACTCTCAAAATAATTTCATATTGCTTATTCTCACTCTATAATGAAATATGGAATAATTCTGGAGGGAATTCGTCTAACAGTAAACAAGATATTTACTCCACAAAAGAAAACTGTTAGAATTATGGCTGAAGCAAAACCTGGAAATCATGCACAGGTCTGTTCACAAGATACATATTTTGCTTCTTCCATATGGAGACATGCTTCATTGAAGGACTTCACTGTCAGTAATCAAGAAAAAGTTCAAATTCAGTTGTAACATCTTCATTAGACAAACTGTCAACCTTTCTTGTTTTCAGAACAGTACACACAATGCTGGCATTATAACTTTCAACCACAGCCTCACAAATCTAATGAATGAAAAGGCTCTCTTTAAAGTAGCATTAAAAAGATACTTACACACTCCTCTTGTTCGGTCGATAAATTGCTAATGTTTAACAATGACTCACAATCTTATAACCTGCTGTGTATAATGGGTATTGCATAACATTCAATAACTTTATGTGAAATCCTTCTAATCCAACAATTGCACAATAAAAACAATAATTTGTCACTTTGCAATGTGCCTCCTACATGTTTCGGCCTCAACATGGCCATCCTCAGGGAGGTCTCCAATGAAGGGAAGGGGTAACTCCCCCAGAACGAAGATGACATATTCATATAAATGTTTGTCTGCAACAACAGATAGATAGATATTCACATGAAATATAAAACATTTATATGAAAAGTATTTGTAATTAGACAGTATTTTAAATATTTTAGCAATTTTATTTGAAAACATTTTATTTCTGACTTCACATATGCACAGCTTTAACAGAATCTGCCATTATTGCATTCTTTTATTGGAGATTTCCCTGAGGATGGCCATGGTGGGGCTGAAACATGAAGGAGGCACATCATAAAGTGACAAATGATTGTTTTTGTTTGTGCAATTGTTGGATTAAGTGCTGTATAATCAGTCTACTGTGTGGAATATGGAAAAAACTAAATCCTTATAATATTTTTGTATTGTATCTGTACAAAGTATTTTGTATTTTGCATGACTCATGCCACATCCTTTTGTCACTTAAGACTGAAGTCTGGGTCAATGGAATGTATACTAGTGTGTGTAAACGCGTGTGCACCCATGGGTGCGTGTATGTACTACGCTGTGATTTACTAAGCTTATAAACACTAAAATTATATTCGCAACATTACTGTGGGTAGTCCGTGATACAATGTGGCTGTGTGTTCACCAGAATATAATGTGATACATATATGTTTCTAGATTATTCATACATCCATATAATAAAGGGTTTATTAACCCACCTGCGTCCGTAAGTGTACCTAAACTTTCTGATACTGTACAGCTTAAAAAATGCAGTATATGTTATTAATTCACAGACAAGGAATATTGGTAACAAATATGACCACTTTTCCTATGGGAGGCTACCTGAAGTGGGAAAGAAGGCAGATGAGTTAAGAGGTATTGAAACTTGCCAGTTTCTGTCCATTGGTTGGATTAAGGGACCCGAGCCTGATATCTTGGTTTCCCGTAACAGTGAGGGTAGGTTTGCTGAGCTCCAGCATTTGAACATTTAATCCAACAACAATAATCTGCACAAACTTGCGTGTGTGTGCAGTATGAAGGCGAAATGAAGACATTAATGGTGGTTGGAAGTGTAGGGTGATGTTCTTCTCTTGCGGCATCCATGGACACTGCAAAGTTACCTGTAAGAAAGATGTAACTTATTTAAATACAAAACAGGAACTGTGAAGATGGAAATTTCGAGTTTAGTTGAATTATGTGATATAAAAATGATACTCCTCTGCCACTGGTACAGGAACTTGCACCTAGAAGACCCTTTGAGTTACATTCATCTGCAATATTGCCTTTAATTATTATTTTTAACCATCTACACTGGTGCTGCAAAGCACTTGAAATAGCACACTTTAACTAAAACTGTTTCTGAAGATTTGATGAACAAACCATAAACAAATCTCCTAGGCAATATGAACATTTTATAAAAATAAGCCTGTATTTTGATTTTATTTTTACAAATTGTTGTAAGTTTTCTACTTAATTACCTTAATTCCTTCACTTCTTATTATTTTGTATACTTCATTTTATGCTGTTTAATTTCATTAAAATATTTTGTGTGACTTTTCATTTTTTGTTTCATTTGTGGGTTTCTTAACTAAAGGCATTGAACACTGATTGCACTGGCATGAATTAATTTTATTTAGACTGTACTTTATGTAAAATCATGATCCGAGATGGACACACCTGCCTTAAGCTTTCCTGCTACAAATCAATTTCGAGCATTAAGTGGAAGCTTACTGTACAAAAGTAAAGTAACTTTACTTAGTAAACGTGTCTTCGTGTGTAAATACCATGCAATGAAGATATATAAGGGAGGCAGAGGTAAAGGTCCATGCATTCTACTCCTTTGTACTAAACTGAGGTAAGCAGTCATGTTCATGCTCTGATGGCTTTACCTAAAGCAACAAGGAGAGGATTTAAGGAGCAATGGAGAAGTTTTAGGTGCTTAAAAAAATTGATTTAATACCAGAGACTTAGTTACTTGCTTTGTGCTCTATGGTGCCAGCATCTTTCTGAGGCGGAAGGTCCGCTAGTACACGCAGAAGAATTGACAGAGTCTGGAAAGGTTCTGACTGGGGCAAAGGCAACTTGAAATCCCTAGAAAGAGGTTCTTCACTTGACTTTACTTGCATCTGCAGACCTCTTGATGTGCGAAGCTTTAAATGTGTTTCCTGTAAGAATACAGCATACACCATTCAGTCCTTTAAATATGTCATATGTTTCCAACTTAACACCACATAAATACTGAGAGTAATCCTACAGACATAAACTGAGATATGCAACAATAAATTCAACCTACTGGATTATTTAAAGATTATTACCTTCTGCAATATAATACCATGTAGTTTGGTAGAGAGGAATCAAGGTTTTACAGGAAACTGCTGCTTCCATATTCAGGGTAAAAGAAATGGCTCCATGACATTGGTACCTAGCCATGAAACTACATCCATCTGTTGACTGTCTTGCTGTTGTCAAGATATCAGACATTGTTTGTTTAACCAACAATTTAAGAAGCAAAATATTGAAGTATATTTGTTTAAACATTATTAAAATTCTTCTTATTGTACATGTGTGACATAATGCAGAAAATAATGATTTTATAAATGTAGGTTTTAAATTATATAGGCTGCTAATACAAAGTCTGGTCTACAAGCAAATGCAGGAAAAACCACATGTAGTGTACATTCATGTCTTGTCACAAGAATGCAGCACATACAAATACATGCAAATACTCAAAAAATTTGCCAAAGTTCAACTACTTGGCAACCACTCTAACCAACCAAAACAGCATTTATGAAGAAATTAAGAGCACAGTAAATTCAGGTAATACTTGTTATTAACATTCAGTTCAGATCTTTTGTCTTCCTGACTTCTCTCCAAAAATGTCAAGACTAAAGTATACATAACTATAATTGTGTCTGTTCCTCAGTGTGGCTGTGAACAGGGTGCTGAGTTGAATATTTGGATGTAAGACGGAGAGAGTAAAAAAATGCTGGAGAAAAGTGCATAGTGTGGATCTCCATAAATTATATTCTATGGCAAATATTATTAGGATGATCAAATAAAGGAGGGTGTAATGGATGGGGCATGTAATACACGTGAGAGAAACTTTTCTATGAGAATCTGAAGAAAAATAATGACTTGGAAGACCTGAACACAGATGGGAAGACATTATTAAAATATATCTTAAAGAAATTGAATGGGAATGTGTGGACTGGATTAAACTGGCCCATGATGGTGACCAGTGGCGTATTCTTGTAATGAACTTCTGCCTTCCATATCATGTGGGGAATTTCTTGACTCAGTGCCTCTTAGCTTCTAAAGGACTCAGCTCCATGGAGAGAGTTAGTTAGTTATCTAGTTACACTTTCAGAAATAGGAGTGACAAAGTATTTAACTTTTATCAGCTGAATGGGTGCCCATTTCCTGTTACATGTAACTCTTCACAGACAAAAGGGAAAACATTGTCCCATGCAGGTGCAGATATGGGCATTTAAAAAGAAAAATAACTCCAGCTATTCGTGGCTACATTTGGATTTAGAAACCAAATGATAAGGGTTAAATTTATGGAAACCCCCTAAACTGAAGTGCTTGAAACATTACTGGTAAGATACATGCACCAGTCATCAGTGCAGATTCCTAACAGAAACACTCAACTACAGCTGTGGTTATTTATCAGGACAGTCAAGAGATGAAATTTACCTCCAGGCAAGAAAAGTAAGTTAAGCCACCCTCCAGCATCAAGCATGGATATGCTCATATTATACTAATACAATGATGTGTATTGCAATAACATGAAATCCTTATATATAAGCGCAAAAAAAAAAAAAAAAAAAAAAAAAAAAAAAAAAAAAAAAAAAAAAAAAGAGAGAGAGAGAGAGAGAGAGAGAGAGAGAGAGTAGTGATAATAATACTCAAACAAACAATTGATAACTGTTGATGTTTAGTAATGCAGGATTTCAACACAATCTGTACCTTTGTAATAGTGTAGCTGCCTGCACAAACTGTCAGGACCATCTCTTGTTCAAGTCCTGCCAGCAGGTCCTTTTCTCCCTTGTTGAGTGTTAGAGTAGATGGCTCTCTCATCACTTCAAAACTCACGCAGGGAGTGATGATGCTTGACAGAAACTCCAGGTTTCTTGCTAACATAAGTGACAGCTGACCCAGCCTGTACAAACCTTTCTCTTGAGCCTTGTCATGAAAAGAAGATCATTCTTAAAACTCAGACATAAGCAAACTCATCTAGTTAGCAACACTAACAGTAACTCATACGACACAGTGGCGAATGACTAGACATCAGTGAACAGTCAGATGGAATGGATGAGGAAGAAAGCAGTGATGGAGAAATTTCAAGTATCAACCAGGCCTGGTTGTACTGAGGAAGGTCACAAAATCCTCAGTCAGAATAGTTGGTGTTCTGGCTGGGAATCAAACCAGGTACCTCTAGAATTCAAGTCAAAAGTATTACCAATTGAACATAATAAGTTTCTCGTAGATCTAGATGGCGTAGTCTGAATGGTTTAGAACTTGTTTACCATCAAACACCAACTAATGCACATAAATACAATGTTAAGTTGTTTACCATCATTCAGTATATGAATGAATTACTCCAAATGATTTGGACATAAGAAACTGCTCACAATTAAATATGAATCACTGAAACTGGCATACTCGTACAGATTAACAGCCACCTCATACAATCTAAATCACAGAAATGTTCACAGCATATTTTATATTCATTACTGAATTCTGGCATACCTTTGATTTCACAACAAACTCATTACTTCCAGGTTGAAGAATAATGTTTTCTGTTAGTAATGCTGATGAAAAATCTCCTTTTGGTGTGTTTGATATTTTTCTATACTTCCCATGACTGTCTGTCCTCCTAAAATGAGAGAAAGGTAAATATAAGGATAGAAAATGTCTTTAGTGTCTTCCATAAGAGTAACAGCTACTCCTTACATGTTGGTTGTGTAAATATATCATTAATTAAAACACAATTTCAAATACAAGTATAAAAACTTTTTCATCTTATCTGAATAAATACTTAACATATTCAAGCTTACCACAGAAATATTTGAGCACGGATGTTGGTGTATCATTTATAATTCCTTTACTACACATATCTGTTAAATGTAGAGTGTATATACTTTTGAAAACCTTATTTCTTTCTTGATGTCAGACAGATGGATTCCTCTAACACGATACAGAATTTTCAACTTTAGTCACTATAATACTGTGATGTGCCACTTGCTTCTATGGTAGACATTATAATCCAATTTAAACCACTCATTCTAATGCAAATATACTGCGATATGGAACACTACTTTCAGTGCTGGTTTTCTTAAACAGTATCCTGATGCATTCGCAATACTGATTCTAATATCATAGTCACAGTGTCAGAAATGCCTGACTGAAGCAAAGTTATTTGTTTCAGAGTTTGTCAGGGGGGGGGGGGGGGAAGAGAGAGAGGATAAATGCAGGAAAATAAAAATTACAGAAAAGCATTTAAATATGACAGAAACACGAGAAACTAACAATAAAAAATAAAAAATACACATCTTCCACTTATGCCTATAAAAATAATCAACAAACAAAAAGTTACTTTAATACCTGTGCACAAATAACTTTTTAGGTGCTCTTTACGACATAAAAAATAACATTGAGGAGACAACATACGTCCTTCTATCCATGACCTAGTATCAGTGACTAAACCATCTGCCAGATTTGCAAGAAATCTAGCACAAGAGTTCTTTACAAAAAGGTGTCAAATCAGCTTGAATTTCATAACAATTGGTGCAGCGAAGGCATACTTAGCTTAGAAGTGTATATAAAAATTTCTCCATATTTTCTACCCTCTACATGTGACTTGGATAAAATTAGAAAAAGGATATGTTCACAAAAATGTATTGTGTGACTGTGAGCTTAGTGAAAATCTGCGCAATGGAAGCCACACATTACATATGGGCATAAATGAATTTGTATCCCTACTTTCCGTTTATTGTCCCATTTGGGTAAAATTTGGTATAAAGAATCTGAATATAATGCTGTTAGAATCTGTGGCTTTGTGAAAATTGATGTGGGAAAAGTCATTACACTTATGTGCATATCGACATCCTTCTAAGTGTATCCCCATCACCACCACCACTCCATCTACATTCTTAACTTGCCTGAGGTATGATGACATTTTGTAACTATCATTGCTTCTGTAACCATAGTTATCAGTATGAGCAGGTTACCACTACTTTACTTTCTAAAAATATCATATTACTTTTCCTACTTGTTCCTCATAAACGACCATTCTGGGAATACTGTTGGCCAGGACCAAGAATTATGAATGATTAATGCGACAACATGACACTTCAAGGAGTGATGCATCCAATACAATTACACATTGTTTATAATGGCAACTTTTTGGGACCAGAAGAAATGAACAATTATGGGAAAACAACACATACAGGAATGGTGGACACAGGTTACACCATATTGTATGGATCTTGGAATCTGAGAGGACCAAATGGTGCTCAGCAGCCACAAAGCTCTGGGAAACACTGCACTATATCATACCCATGTCATATGTCATGTACAGTATGACAACTGTACAGTTTTTCACAAAACAAAGTTCACAGCCACATAGCATCCCCTCATAAGTACACGCTGCCTTACCGAAGAAACTGCTTGGGGTTCTTTGAGACTATACTAGCAGAGCTGAGGCTCTTGTCCTGCTTATAGTCGAGGTGCTCCACCATGTGCAGCCTGGCAAGAGCTGGATTTGCTGGTTTCATTTCCTCATTGCTGCTCCTGCTAGCAAAATCAAAGTGAGTGCATGACAGTAACATGAAACAGAACATGACAATTAAGGGAAACCAAACATTACTGCTGGTGGACTTCTTAACTTCCTAAATATTTGAGCCCCTCACACCCCAAACCACATATGCCATCACAGTAACTTTACAGCATGTAATGAAACAAGTAGCAATTCAATTACACAATGTATAATACAACACTTCAACTAAATTCAGTTCAGTGCCCTGCATTCTATATTCTCTTTAGAACATCTTTAAGTAATTCACATCTACTGATACTTTATTTTTTCATCATACATAACCTAAATGTGTGAGGACTACAGAACTTGTTTCAAGTACGTATATTCGCACAGTCCCTCTTGACAACTAACAGTTGCTCAGTAAGAAAAAAAATTCCCTGCAATTTGCACAACCTGAATGTCCATTACTGTGTTGACAAGAGCCAACTACTGGTCCCTATACTGAGCCAGATAAATCCAGGCCAAACCCTTACATCCTATTTCTTTAAGATCACTTGAATATTATTCTTCCACTTACATGTACGTTCCTTCTGGTTTTCCTACCAAAATATTGTGTGCACTTCTCTCCCATGTGTGCCATATCCCTTGAGTTAACTGTCCTCATAATATCTGGTAAAGGGCACAAATTACCAAATTCCTCATTATGCAATTTTCTCCAACCTATTTCTGGTAAATACATAATTTTTAATTCACACTGCATATATATATTTTTTGGATAATACGTTGTAATTAAGTTCTGTGTAATACACATCCATTACAGGTAACTGACTAACACAAATATATGAGCACAGGAAAGTAAGAAACTCCTGACATACCACAGTATAATATTACAAGATCTTCAACATACAGTGAAACTCTCCTAAGATGTTTCAGAAAAAAACTCAACAAATTAGACTTATTAAGCGGGAAAAGTCTTATGAATTTTTTAATTTTTTTTTGAGAAAATTACATATGTATGCTAAATTTGTGTAATTTGCAGCAGTTTTTGGTAAGTGATAAGCTTCACACATTCCCACCCTATCTGACCATCCAAGAATTTTGTCAGTAAACTTTCTCTTAGGTATGCCTAGATCTTCAGTGGTTTTCTGCAATGGACATTTGGTATGCCATCCAATTTGTTTATTATGTTCGCCTTTCCAGATACTGAGAGTAGCTTGTGTTTTATGCACATTTTTGATGTGGCCATGTTCAAGTACGTGTTTTATAAGATCAACTAAAAATCTAATGAGAAAGTTAATTCAACTTTAAACCCAATTCACTGAAGCATTCAGTTCACTGCCAGCACTGAAATAAAACAACCATAACAAGCTCCGAATTAGAAAGTATGCTGTTCCATTGTGTAATTTTTACCACACCTTATGGGAGAGTGTCAATAGATTTCAATGTTTCATGAATCCAACAACCAATGTCAAACACAGATTGTGAAAATGTCTTGCTAGCACAACACTGGTAGCAGCAGTAGCCATGCTGAAAATGTGTTCAATAATTAATTGTTCTACAGGTGAAAACTTGTACACATACACAATGTGAACACAAAAGGTACCAGTATATAAATTTTGTCCAGAGAATACTTCAAATTATTGAAATTAAAGTATACAACAGCTGCAGTCACTACGTTAAACCCACGTGCCATGAAGTTCTGTAATACTGAGGGAAACACATGTGGAAACTACCTTGGAGGTTAACGTGTATGAACTGACACTGTCATTTCGACACTGTATGGTGGGAACAGATTCAATGAATGGAAACTCGGGAAAATTGTTTAAGATTTTGATACACAAAATGTATTAAAAGGGTGAAAAATTTGTTGCATTGTAAACACTTCATGCTTCTTAGGCAGGGAATGTCCTTACGCTGGAAACATATTAAAAGGGCAAAGTATATGTTAATCATAAAGGAAAATCCTGGTACAATATTATCCTGACATCTTTCATGGAAAAACTTCTTAACCAGGTACTTTATTCTGTAATCACCGTGCATCTTTTCACAATCACTATTTACTATTTATCACTGGATGCAACTTTATTTAAAAAACTATACAGTTTTTTAAATAAAGTTGCATCCAGTTGGTGTATGTAAATAGTGGTTCTTAACCAGGGTTGTATTAGGTGAGGTTCACTGTATGTCCCAACAACTTAACCAACCCAGTTTCATTACACAGTGTGGTGCCTGTATAATTAACAGATAACCATTAGTACAGATGCCAACCACAATCACCACTATCATATAATTTGTATATCTGTTATTACAGTGGATTAAAACTGTTTTCTAGAGGTTAAGGTTCTTTTGATTAAGTATGTTTTCATAGGCAAAACATCTTATACATGCACAGAAATTCTTTTTGGCAACAGATTTTCTGCTCTGTACTTACCCATTGAGATTAGACTGGGCTTTATACGAGTGTTTTAATAATATCAATAAGAGGCTACTAATTGTGTAAGTATAAACAGCACTAAATGGCTGTTCAGCATTCCTCTACAGGTAAGTCTTCGATTGATTCATACGTGGATTAGTTAAGGAAGCAAGACTGCAGTCTTCTGGGATATGATACTGTGAGCTGTGGCAGATGGTTACTTGTGCCAGACTCAGAAATTTGCAGTCTTAATATTCACTGCCATGAGTACCTCAAAACTCATCTCCCCTCCCACCTGTCAGCTATCAAAGCACCTACCAGCAACTAGCTGGCTAAACCTCCAGCCCACCCACCATCTTGTCAGCTACCTATAAACCCCCAGCCCAATCTCCCTCCGGTCAACAAAGCTCCGCAGCCTGGTCTCTCTGCTGCTGGCTGCCTGCAACATCCACACCCACACTCCCTCTGCACAGTAGGAAACACCCCAACATGCTTTTTCATGCCCATCAGCTAAAACCCCTGAATCTACCCACAGTTGAAGCATGCAGTCATTAACAGTGGTCAAAATAAACACCTGCAATAGTTAACTATATGGCACACCATATATAGCATTTTTTAAACTACACAATGTATGCTTTTCCTTAATTACAATGTGATCAATTTTCTGAGATGGTCTCTCATTTTTGAGTTTTGTAAAATGTTATCTTTGAAAGAGTCCATGAGCGGTGGGCGGGGTGTGTAATCCCTCGTTGTGTTAATAACATACATAAAGGTTTGTTTCTCTTTGCTCTCTTTTATTATGTTAACTATGCAGATATGTATTTAGCTGTCATTATACCGCAGGCTCGGGAGTAGACCTACATGGGGTGTTGGGTACCGCCTGTGGTATTTTGCTGTGACTGGACTGACTGCTGCTTTTTCCCACCACTGCTCTGTTTTCTCTCTACAGGCTGTTCTTGTTGACAAGCATTAGACATCTCATTTTGCCTTTTTCCATCCTTTGTTGCTTCTATGGACACTGCAGCTTGGACACAAAGGATCTGCTTGGGCAAGAAGCTCTCAATCACTACAGTCACTTCTACAGTTGAGTCTTGTATAATGACTTTATTGCTCTTCTGGTTCACTTCCACACTCACTATTTTAAATGCATCATTCAAAGAAGTCATTAGTGGTGACTCTGAAATAACAGATTACAGTTCACATTAAAAAGGAACCTATGCTTACAACTGACATGGCATAAAAACACACATAAATGAACAAGTCAAAAGTGTTAGGATCTGAGACTATTACTGCATTCCATTTGTAGTGTAAAGTCTTCTGGTTTGTAATGTCATGATGTAATGGTCAAAGTGCCTTCTACCCTGAAGATAGGAGTAAAAGTTTCCCCATGACATCAGAAAATTATATTCAGTTTTACAAAATACATTGTTTAACACATTCACTCCTAGGAATGGCAGTTGCATGCTATACTAGTGTCTGTGACAGTTCAAAAAGTCACATGTACATTCAGAACACAAAGAATGACCAAAAATTCTTTCTCACCCACTGGCCCTGCAGCCATCTCCCATCTGTGTACCCTCCAAACATACTCTCACAACCTGTATCACTGACATTCTTCATTCCTCTCTAAGTACTCTTGGTTTGTTATTTGCATGAATCAAGGGAGGCTCTTAAATGTAAGCAGCATAGAGCAATAGGTATCTCATGTAAGTTCCCACTATTTGTGCTCATTATTTCACTGAATGCAACATAGGGTCAAAGAAAATATGCACAAATAAGTAACAATCATCAAAGTCAGCAAATGGGTTAAAAACAGTAAGATGTTTATAAGGAGTATTTTTACCTGTCTGTAATTCCTCCAACATACTTAACATTTTATCAAAATACAAAATTCTTGTAGGTAAGTCTAACTCCAGAGCACTGGCAATTACTGCACTGGTTTTGATAAACCTACAAACAAAAAACAGGAAACATCAATAGTGACAGTAACATCTTCAAGCCCAGTGAGAAGAACAGAATATATGGAACTGTTCAACAGCTCACTAACTCTACTGTAAAGATGTTCCTTGTGCATGTGACAGTTATTTAGCCGACAAAAAAATTCACTGTTACATAATCCAAATATTTGACACCACCAAGAAAATTCTGCCACAACAAACCATGATATATGTACGTAAACAATACAACCATTCCCTGATGTATGCGCTAGTTGTGTTTGTAAGAGCGGTTACATCACTGAAAATCATATAAGTTGAAATTTTTATTACTCTTTTCATTTGGTTGACTTTAATTTTCGCTGAGCCATACAGAATTAAATTAACTTCGGTACCAAGGGTTTTGGAGCTTGGTTAGTGTAGTCAGTACAATGACTAGGCCACAAACTCGATGTCCTAGCAATCATGGTTTGATTGCTGCTAGGTGTAATTGATTGATCTCTTCTCCAAAACATCAAGACCAACTCTGGGGTTCACCCAGCCTCATATCCAATTGGTACCAGGAGCTGTTACCTTGGAGGGCATAGCAGCTGGGGTGTGAAGCTGACCACTCACCCGCATCTAGTACCAAGGTTAAGAATGGATGGAGCTATACTTCCAAACATCCCCCCCTCCCATATGCCATCATGGCATGCACAAGGACAACTTTACCTTTTACCATTCATTTTAGCCATATACTAATCCTAAGTGTTTTGTTCCACACACACACAGTTCCATTACATATTAGTTTTTACTACAAAAATTAAACTGAATACAACTCGTATAAAACATACAAAATATGGTAAACACAGACCCAGTGATCATACCAGGAGGCATGACCTCATATCACAGGTTATAGGTGTAGTAGTTAACAGACCATTTGAAGATCGACTACATTGGCTGTATGGGGAATTGCTACTATCTGGAAACTGACTACTAACACCAGCAGGAAACATAAGACGACCATCTAAAGGAGTGCTTAGAATGACATTTCATCAGAATCCATCATCAAGGGGTTTAAAAAGTGCTGTTTGTGTCGCATGATATGAATCAAATAAATGATGATGTCCTATGGGAGGATGATCAGGAAGAAAACATTTCTTCTACTGATGAAAATGTTGGCAGTGACCAGTTAAATCAGTGACGTGCTTGTAACTTTCTACTAAAAGCATACCATCAATATTTTAAATCTGAGTTTATTTAATTCCAGAATATTAAGCATGTAAACACCACATGACATACAAACCTGGCTAATGTGAATATAGGTATATTCATGAAAACTGAAGATAATGAAGGAGGGCAATCTTATATTCAGGTCAATATGGCACATGTCTGTCAGCTGTATTAAGTGGGACCCAATAGCATGGCACGTCCTAAGGTTGCAGGTGGAACGGATTGCCTCCAGGTATGAAAGGTACCTATGAATACACTGCATATGCATTTGAGGACAGCTAACAAGGCCTCGTCCTCTAGTTTTGTGGTTGAGCAGGTGGTTAACCCCCCTCAACATAACAGCAGGAATGCCACCTACCTCTCCTTGTCATTCATCTCCCTGTAGCAATCAGCCAGTTCAAGATGTGTTTGTATCGCTAGGTGTCTCCAGTTTTCTTCTTCGAATGTTTTAAGTGCATCAGCAAGAAACACAGCTGCTTTCTGCATCTCACCCAGCTGAAGGTAAAACGCTGCTAAATCTCGGCCAATCATACGTGCTGATCGAATCCGACCTATGTGTTTGTAAGTTCCCATGGCAAGTTCAGCTAGTTCCTGAGAAATATAGTGACTTTTCTGACACATAAAAGAAGCAGAGATCACGATAAACATAAACATATACATCAATTCAGAGTTAGCATGATTAAAACAGATCAAGAAAGGGTGAGATCACAAGTGTAAACATGACTACCAACATTTCAGAGAAACATACTTGAAGACAGAGGCTGTATATTCAAGTACTCACCTGCCAAACTACACAGCATCATATCCCAGAAGACTACAATATGAATCTTCACTACCACGAACACCTCACACCTTGTATGCTATGAATGATACTGTTACTATCACCCTCTGTTAAATGCCAGATCATCAGACAGTTCCCCAGAATCTAAATTTACTACCTAATGTTGCTATTTTCAGTTTCACTGAAAGCATTCTTTAAATTTTATTTCATGGAAATGATGTTCTAATAAAAGTTATTCCACCATCCATTAGGGAAAATGTTTACCATAACCAGTAATACAAGACAACTTATGAGCTACTGCACTGCTGTAAAGAATATTGAAATTAGGTGACATGCTCTATGTGTTGACAGACTTTAGGACAAAAAGTCATTCTGATATGTCCAGCATATTTAAATAAGCCAACAATGTTAACTTAGTAAAAACTGCAAATTTTCTGAAAGTGATTGCTAATATGTAAAATGCCATGATGAGAAATGACTGGACATTACAGATTTACAGGCCCCATAAATTACCAGATAATGTTTCTTGAAAGCTTCTTTGGATGAAAGTGCTTCCTTCAATTTGTCAGTAGGTGTAAGCTCTTTGGCGTTTCCCTGGGAGTCTCCCATACCAGCTGAGAGACCAACCACTATATGTAGTTGCTCACTGGTAGGCTCGTTGCCTGGCATAAGGCCGCAGAGCTGACCTAAGTCACGCAGCTGAAAACACAACTCATATGTAGGAATTACATTTCTGGCTTTCATAAAAGTAAGGACACGGTAAATAATAATGTATACCACACTGTACCACCTTATACAAAAATAAGGGGGTGAAACTTTATATAGCAAAGAAGTATTTATGTAGCTGAGGGCTGTAAATGAAGTAAACAGTCCTTTCTCTTTACAGCTTTATATGTGGGTACAGAAAAGGAATATAAAAATTGTGGGGAAAAACCCATCCACAGAGCCCTAAAAAGTTCAGCTGCAGTGACATAAAAAGTTCAAGAATTCCAAATAGACACAAGCTACGGAAATACATCTGCAGTGTCCCAGAAAGTTCAAGAATTCTGAACAGGTATCGGTTATGTGTGTCCCATGGAAACTCACCTGCATTGCCCTAGAGAGCTCAACAAACACAAAAATGATCCTTCAGGCTTCATAATAGGCAGATTATTTCTTGACCTGCTGAGGGACTATTAGCTTTCCAAGACCATGAGAGAGCTCTCAATTTGTGGTGTAAAGTGTTGGTGAGTAGACTGATAAATTGTAATGGAAAACATATACAGACATTTAAGATAAAACACCAACAAAATGCACAGTTGTGCATTTTGTTGGTGTTTTATCTTAAATAATAAAAATGCACGGTGAATTAAGATTAAAAATATACAGACATCTTTGAGCTTATGTGAGACTTGAGATTCTCACTGTGGTGTTGCTGAAGATACAGGTCTTCTGGGATACGATGCTGTGTCACTGGTTGAGTAGTTCCCAACATTTTGAAGGACAGGATCAAGTGGTTATAGAAGACTAGCTAGATATTCCTCTTGGCACTAACTACTCATCCAATGACACAGCGTCACATTCAGAAGACTTGCATCTTCATCTACGAGCTTGGTGGAAATTAAACCCATGACCCCAGTATTTGCTCAGTACAAAATGATATGCCTTAAACTGCCTCACCACTGGAAGTAGCAACTACTTACATGTTCAAAATAGTATAAATGGTACATCAGTGTTTAATGTGACCATTACAAAAAGATCTAAGTGGACGCCAATCAAGCAGAATTTCTGAAATTCAGTTTCGTATGCCTGTATTCTACTCTGCAGTAAAGAAACTGCAGTGAGCTCACATTCATAATGTGCACATGTAGAAATGGTACATTAGTGAGTCTCACCTTGTCTCGAGCATAAGCCCACAGACTTGCAGTGTAAAGTGAATATGCTTCTACTTGGCCACTGTCATTGAAGCGTTCACAAGTGTGTAAAACCTCCAGGCAGCAGAGAAACACCCAGCAAGCAACGGCCCCTGGTGGGGCCGAGATCTCAAGAATTTCCAGTTCTTTGATACAATTGTGAAGAAATGGCAAGGACCGTTGAGCTATCTGAAACAGATATTTTAAGATGCTTAAGATACAAAACTGTATGAGAAATAAAGTAGAGAGGTAAGTTACGTACATGTAAACCAAAATGCCATTAGAAATTCTCAGTGTTGCACATCTCTTGAATATGAAACACTGTAACCATGCAACATTTTCAGAAATAAAATAAAAATATCTCTAACCTTTAATGGCTGTGTGTTGCAAAACAGGTACCCACTGACTTACATGACAGCTGAGTTAAAAACAGTGGTTGTATAGCTTGAAATCATGCAACTAAATTATTATTACTCCTATTTTCTGACTGGTCCAGCACTGCAGTTCTGCAACTTTCATACATCTATTTCATTGCAAGACTTGCTTACAGCTGCTGTTCCATACTGCTTACAAGCAATACATTAAGAACATTATGTGAAACAGCTTTCTGATCAAGTTTTTGGTAACACATGTGTCAATATCAAAACTCTTTCAAAGGCAGGTTGAATATATTGCTGTGGCAACTTTCCAGTAAACATGGGGAAAGAGATGAGTTCAAGACAGATAGACTGGGTATCAGAAAGGTGGATAGGCAAGTATGCTCAGATGAATCAAAGACAACGAAAAGTTACACAAAGTACAGGTAACTTCTGCAACTACTAGTCAGTAGTGTTCATGGATGACAGTCACAAAGTGAGTCACCATATTTTGAACCCATATTTCCCATAAGAATAATGTTATAAAACAGGTTTTACCCTAGGAAACCCATTTTACACCATAAAAATACCACACAGAATGGTTGGTTGGTTCAGAGGCATAAGGACAGGTTGTGTCTGGCCATTTATCTGTACAAACAAAAGTTTTCACACTTCACGAATCAGTCCACCACATTTTCCATCCCTACTGATTGCATTGGCCTAGCAACCTTCACGTCCTTCAAATACCTGTCCTTATTCTTCAAAACTGTGCTCACAGTTGAATGCGACAATTTGAGCTTGCATGTGACCTCACTCAGTTTCATTCCTGACAACTTCATGCTTCAAGAATATAGAAGGAGGAAAGAACAGGAAAAAAGCAAAGAAGGAAGGAAAGAAAAAAGGACACAAGACAATAGGAAGAATGAGAGAAAAAATGGAGAAAGAAAGAAAGTCAAATAAATAAATAAATAAAGCCAGAAGACAGACAATACAAGATTCGGGACTGGAAAGAGTACATTTCTTGAACATACTCTATATGTACTCTTAATTTCACTCATCTAGTATTTTCCAGTCATGTTACCAGCGAACACTTTATGTCATTTAGCAATCTTACCTCCCAAGGTTTGAATGTAAGGAGAAGCATAGCACATTGTCGAGAGAAAAGGTAGCTGCGAAACTCAAGTAACGACGCCTTACATTCCTTCAGTAGTGACCTCTGTGTCCGATTGACTGTCTGACCTAACATCAAACCAGGCCAGCTGTCAAATGGACACTGGAAGTTGCTCAACCACTCTGGAGTTTCTGCACACAACATGAATTTAATTCAACTTTAATGGATTCTGACTATGGTATATAATCACAGCCACACCCACAATTTTGAACATTCACCATCATATCAATCTATAAAGAAACCATGGACATTATCGAACATCTCAGGTTACAAAAAAACCATAATACTTCAGAAGCTGGATTCACCTCTGTCTTCAGGTGGAATGGATATAGGGGAGAACCTACTCTGGTGGGCTGAATATGGAGGCATAGTCAGCTTTTCAAATGTTGTGGGTTTTACAGCCTAAGATAATGCAAAATGTCCAAAATATTCGGCATGACTGTGAACATAAAGTTACTTTTGACATGCTCAAAAAACACAGCAAAAGATTTCACCTTACCACCAACATTAGAGTTGAGGACGAACTGTGTGAAGAGAGCATCCAATTCATCATACTGAACCAAGGCCTCCTCATAGAGACCTAACATTTCCAACACAAAAGCCATTTCCTCCTGCAAATGAAAGGAAAACTGTATGTATATTAACTTATAACTGGAATAAAAACCTGTTCCTGGCCTGGGATATGGCTCTTTCCTTATCACTATCACACTACAGTGAAATGCTCTTAAGACATTTCTGGAAAAATTCTATGAATTTGGCTTATTATGTGGGAAAATGACTTAAATGTGTAAGCCTGATAATGATAATTCTGTACTGAAACTGACATCCCCTTTGGTAGAATATTATTCTATATAAATTCTGCACTATATGATTTAATTTCACCATCAAACCACATTTCAAGTCTTACATTGTTTAGTGATTTTGACACAGTCTTTAACACAAGATTTCTTTTATAGATGAACTGTTCATTCTTACCTGAGCTATTTCATAATACTAAGTCTACCTTACTATATTTTGCTGTTTTCACCCTTTTCCCAGCTCAACTTGTCACTTAAACTGAGTACTGTGTCTCACATTTTAAGTTGTCACAAATGAAAACTTCTTAAACAATTCTTTTTACAAGGAAAATTTTAAGTAGCATCCACCACGCTCATAATATCCACATTTTCTTGAACTGAGAGAAGCTTACATTTTGTGCCACTTTTTGATGTTGCAGCCATGCTGATCACATCTTCAGTATTTACTGGCTATACAGGATAAAACTTGTACACACATAAGCAGTTCCAAGTGAATGCAAAAGGCACATAAATTTTGCACACAGAATACTTAAAATCATTAAAACTAAAGTGAAACAGAGTCACAAAGTGATACATTAAAACCATGCTGATTCATGTTGCAAATTACATGTGGTTCATGACATATCAAGCTGTGTGAAACACATATGTGGACATAGAAGGCAGTGAAATCATAAAGTAACGTCATTTCCTGCCACTCTTTTCCACGAATTAACATTGAGTTGCTTATCTGTACCTCTGATCTGTGATGGAAATGACCTTGGAGATAAATCTTTAGGAACTTAGATCATTTGCTTACTGTATGTCACTAACAAATTAAATGAATGAAAAACTGTTTAAGATTTTGATGCAAATGCATATTAAATGGGTGAAATTGTGCATTGTAAAACTTTTGTGTATTAAAAGAACAACATATACGTTAATCATGTGGGGAAATTTTGGTACTAAACTATTCTGAATTCTTAGGCAGGGAAACTTTGTAAGCAGGTACGTCTTAAGAGGGTTTCACTGTATATAGTAGCTAAAACTTTAAAGAAGATATAACACTCATACTAGAAAATAAAGTATGCTCTTGTAATTAAACAGAGATGGAGCAGCACAGTCAATACAGTGATTGCACTATGAGCTGGCAACTAGAAAATTGGTGTTTGATTTATGGTGGGGGACCGACTGGCTCTGAGCCCACCCAACCACTTATTCATTCGGTACCTGGGTGTAATGCCTTCTTTTTATCTTCATTTGGCACCGAAAAGTTAAGAAAGCCTGGAGCTATTCCTCCACAAAACAGCTAAGGCACACAGTGGGCTGTAATGCCAATCCTTTATCATCAGCAGTGTAAATGTGAGGAGGAATCACCTGTAGAAGAAAATACTGACAGAAGCTCCACCCCAGTTCGTTGCGACGTTCCCTCTTGTCCCTAATCACTTCTTCAAACCTTATTAGAGTACGATTATAAGCAGCAAGGAGCAGGTGTCGAGTCCTAGCCAGCAGTCCACGCCATGACTCTGCAGATCTTGATTCTGATCGAATAGGGTTGATCACAGACAAACACCTACAATATTAAACAAGATAACAGGTAACTTGACAGCTCAACACTACCAACATTTGTCTACACTCAACATTTAATTTTATGAATTTCACATTATATCCACCGTGCATTTTGATAATAATTCACAATTTTTAAAAACCAACAAATGCACTATATTATCAAGTATTGTTTAATATCCCCTATATATGTTTCAGCTCCAGTTGAACCATCTTCAGGGGTCAAGGTTTATATTCATATTACATCCATTAGTTAATCTGATGATATAATATATATACATCACAATACAAAATCAAGTTACTATCACATTAACAGGCTACGATTCATAAAATTACGTTGCATAATCTTTTTAGACTGTGACACAAATTGCGTCTGTTTTTAAAGTATAAATATAAAGTATAAAATATAAGAAATATAAAAGGTAGACTCTTCAGCAGGTAGATTTGTCATTAAAATTGAAGATTGTCATTAAAAATTAAAAACTGCTGGCAGTGGTTTCTTATATGCAAATTGGAGTTGACCAAGTCCTGTTAGTTGTCTTGTATTATCAAGTGTCTACCTTTAATATTTCTTATATTTTATACGTTATATTTACACTTTAAAAACAGACACAATTTGTGTCACAGTCTAAAAAGATTATGCAACGTAATTTTATGAATCGTAGCCTGTTAATGTGACAGTAACTCTTTTTTATATTGTGATGTATATATATTATATCATCTGATTAACTACTGGATGTAACATGAATGTAAACCTTGACCCCCTGAAGATGGCTCAACTGGAGCCCAAACATATGTACGGGATATTAAACAATACTTGATAATATAGTGCATTTGTAGGTTTTTAAAAATTGTGAATTTAATTTTATGTTTACCTGTCTCTGGGGAAGAACGTGCAGTGAATACGTTTGAGAACAGTGCAATGAGGGGAATATTTGGACCCAGGACAGAGAAAGTAACAGAAGCAAGGAGAAAACTGTAGATAATTTGTACTCTTTTAACAAATACAGGGAATATTTTTTACCACATCCCTGAGCACAGTAGCTGTCACAGAAGCATTATCATATACAAAGTCCACACTTCCTGAGAACTTAGAGTGTTTTCCTCCTGCAGTTCAACTTAAATCATTTCAAAGAAGAGTCATGAAGTGCTGGCCACCTGCATCTAAGCAGGCCTTGCACCGTCTGAAAACATTTTTTGACACATGACAAAGCTTGTCTTCAATTATTAACAATTTCTCTTTGAAAATTATTCTTCAATTCTTGCCAAGAAAGTGGATTGTCCTACATTTTCTCTTCTTTTGTTAATTTCCTGAATAATGGTTTCAGGATTCATTCAACATAATGGTTGGAATTTGTTTGTTCAAAAAACACATGATCTATGAATTTGCATACCTCAAACTTACGGTCATGTAAAGAAGTTCCTTAACTGCATGGGGATTTCCATTAAGGCCGATATTTATTATTCAGGCTGTTTACATTCCTACCTAATGTAAGCCATACCTCAGAGAGACAAGCACAAGTTTCTGTACTTTCAAATTTCACACTATTATCACCGTGCATTTCTATGAATCAAATGAAATAAAAAGACCAACTAATGCACTATTTTGACCACTTTAATGTAGTGTCTTTCTTATACACGTGTAGGGTGTATAAGAAAGACACTACATTAAAGTGGTCAAATAGTGCATTAGTTGGTCTATTTATTTAATTTCTGTACTTTATTTTTCTCCAGCACTCAACCTATATTTGAAATTTTTCCACTGCTCAGTACACTGTTCTTTTACATGGCATTGTTGATGTTGGATGTTTCTGACAAAACGTTTAGTGATATTTTTTTCGTGGTGCATTCTTTGCAGAAGTATCTTAAAAGAACACCCTACGTTCAAACAAATATATTTCACAAGCACACAGAAACTGAGATTCACGTGTAAGAAGACAAGAGTGACATGTAAGTACCCATTCCAACCACTAAAGTTATCGCAACATAAACACAGCGACAGTGTCAGCAAAGAAGCCCACACATGCCAAGTTTATATTTTTCCACGCTCAGGGACATGATAAATCAACCTCTCTGTATTATTCAATGTTTAATTCAAGGAGGATATGACAAGCACGGTGTGTGGCACACAAGCAGAGAATAGAAAGGTGGATTTTCATGGGAAAACCTGAAGGAAAGAAACCACTTCAAAGACCTAGGCAGAGATGGGAAGATATTAAAATGCATCGTATGTTAACATGATAAGAGTTTATGGATTGAATTTGTCTGGCTCAGAATAGGGATCAGTGGCAGGCTCTTGTAAATATGGTAATTGACCTTCAGATTCCATAAAACGCACAGCATGTCAATGACTCTACCACATGCAGTTACAGTACAATCCTGACTTAAAAGTCTCTCAGTTTAAGATTTTCCTGCATTCCAGGTTCATTTTTTGTAGTCCCGGCCAAAACCCACATATAAATAATTCATAATTCTCCCCCATTTTAGGGTTTTCCTGCATTTAAGACCACAAAATTCAGCCCGTACACCGTTTTGGAGCCTCAATTTAGGGCTTGGGTTTACAACTTTGGAGTACGGGTTCTGTAAATAATTTCATGATTATGCACAATGAAAGTGAATTGATGTCAGAACTAATTGTGAACTATCGCAGCAGTGGACTACTGATTCTCAGCAGTTGGTGAGCACGAGATTGTTCAAAAAGCCTGTGGCAGGAGCCACTTACATATAAGCCTCCCACAAAACACATATACAAACATAAAAATAAAATGGATTGAACAAAACTATCATTAGGTTTACATTCGTAGTGAATATAACATTTTAGTAATGACTGCGGCAATTTTCTGTTTCATTCTGAAACAACCCCCATTTCAGGTTTTCCTCAGTTTAAGGTATAAAAAGCTTATATCCCCAAGGAATCTTACATGGTGGGTTCTTCTGTAGTTATTTACCTGTCTCCAAGTTTTGAAGCAAAATCGCTCCTTATTTTATCAAGAACGGTGGTTCTGGGCAACAATTTATTTGTCTTCTTAATATCATATGTTTCTACAAGAACAATCATCCAGTCTTGAATGTTATGCTGACTTAATGTTTTCAGCCAGGCTTCAATCTCTTCGCGCACTGATGTCTTATATACATCCACATCCTGAAAACAACAATATACATAGTTCACACATGTAACTTAATTTCCCTTCCTTGGATGATAATTACAGCATCAGTACAAATAACAACATTACAACACACCAACTAATTAGCCCTAATGAGCCAGATAATAGTCCTACAAGACAGAAGAAAGAGGCACGCATATGTAGATGATATCTCAGTACTACTGAAAACCGACTTGAAAAATAATAACAGTGCCCACATTGAAAAAGTATCTGAGCAGATCTGACATATGGCACCAAACAAAGTTTAAATGGTACTCCTTAAGTACAGCACCTTCTGCCTTTCCATTTCATATCTACAACATTGCCTGTTTCTTGTGTGGGTATCTCACACTAAGGGACTAACATGGACTGGGGGTGTCAAGAACAGGGTGCTGGAGAGAATATTTGGATCCAAGAGGGAGGAAATGACAGGAGCATGAAGCGAATTACTTGAGAAGCTTCATAATTTGTATTCTTAACCAAATATTATCAGAGTGATCATATCAAGAAGGGTGAAATAGACAGGGTATGTAGAATGCAAGGAAGAGATGAGAAATGTATACGGAAGTTTGGCAGGAAAACCTAACAGCTTCCAAATGGAAGAATAATACTAAAATGGCTCCCAAGTAAACAGGTTGCAATAGTATGGATCGGATTCATCTGGATCAGGACAGGGTCCATTTAAGACTTGGAGGCAAAAGGCAAATAATACAGAAGAGTGGGCTTCCGTCATAAACAAAGTCATGATTGTTACAGGGCTGTACAGCCAAGGAGATAGTTACACACTTACTAAATATGAGAATGACACATCAATTACAGATACATGACACAAAAATAATCTTTAAATATTTATAACAATAATGTAACTTACATTACTAAACACTAAATTTATTGTTTTTTCCTATTCTTCTGTTTAAATCAAGCCATTAAGCAAGGGAACTGGTAAAATAAGGGTCCAAGGTACTTTTAAAAAAACTTATAAAACAACAAAAATGAAAAACAAGCACTGGCAGCAGAACCTGAAGATTCACCATTGGTAATACCAAAGCATGCCACTGGACATGATCCTGAACCACTTTGATCCATCTCCCTAAGATAAATCTGAATTTATCTTCACATCCCATTATCAGTCTACAAAGGTGATATTTTCTAAGAGGCTCTTCACCAAAATTTATACGTATCGCTTATAACCCTATGAGAAGTTCAGGACGTGTCACACAGCCTTCCAGTGCTGTTCCCACCTCACAAGGTCACACAGGTTATCAATGTGAGGGAAAGTTAAGCAGTAATTACACCAACAGGTTAACCTCTTTATCTCGCACAGATGTTTGAAATATTTTACAGAACTGAACTTAAACTTTTATGGTGGAAATAGTACTTAGCTGAGCAGTGAGTGACTTTCCAATCAAAATCATTAAGAATCATTCTGTTAAGAACTATAAAAAATAATTATCTTTTGTTATTTATTTGAACATTTTCTGTGGATAGTGAAAATAATGCATCTAGGGTATCAAATAGGGTTGCTGGTATATAAATTATTTTTTTAATGACATACTTTTAGGTTTTGTCCAGGGTTTTGACAATTCCACTCTAATAACAAATTTAAACAATAATGACATAACAGTATCTGAACAGGAAACGAATTGATTGATTCACTACAGGGCAGTGATAACTAATACTATCAGTCTAACAAACATATGATAACATACACCACAACCAACACTCTGTCCAGAAAATATGAAATATTGGTTGATGAATTAAATGCCAATCTCCTTGTTTAGGAAGGATGTCCTTGCTGAAGGAAATGAAGGATGCTTCAACATAAACAGATTTGACAGCCCTTCCATATGATCTTCTCCATTCAGTAGGATCTTGAGGCAACGCCTCCACCAAGGAAGACTCTAAACTTGAAAATAGAGCTGCATCACCTGCACCTACAACAAATTAGCAATAATATCACGCTTCGTATTTCTTGTTATTTCTGAACGTAACCTCTTTTACGAACGTACAAGTAAAATACACGTATGACATAAAATTAGTGTACTTACATGTTATTATTGGTTTGCAGTCCATAATACAAATTCTTCAACTGCTGTAATATCATTGCCATTCATTTCCTCCACACTGGGCACAAGCCAACTTTTCGAAAATTCTCCCTCCACACGTCATTTTTATCATAGTCTGCTCGGTTCTTCATGTCATGCCAAACTGGGCATCATAATTAATATAATATCATTACTGTACAATTGACAGATATCAATTCTGAGAATCCAATTATTAGTGTTAGTTCTTGTTACAAAACACAACACCCTACTGGGCTAACATCCTAATCGAACTGTTGACCAGGCATTAATGTTACGTGCCCCATCTTGAAACAACATCGATTTGAAGGATCGATTGCTATGGTATCCAAACTGATTACAGAGAATTACCTCCGTGCAATATAAATTTCCCGCAAAAGTGTGCGCTTAAAAATTAAGAGTAGGCAGGTGACAGAAAAACAAATAGTGAACGACTTAGATCAAAAGTGAAATTCTTGTATGTGGATCAGCCTAGGCAATTTTACTACTACCCCAGAATAAAGTTCTGAAACAAATTCTACCGAACCAATTAACCTAGCAGACATTACGATAAATAACAGATGGTATAAATATTCTCCGAGAGATGGCAGATCGTACTAACGCAATCCGTTTCTGCCATCTAGCGCAGATATTTTATTCTAACAAAATTAATTTAAATTAATTCAACAGTTTTAGTGACTTCCTCACAGAAAACTATTTTTGCGAGGCGCTATGAGTTGCCACTAGTTGCCAGTGCATGCTGGAACTTTGGTACAAATGGGTCTGTATGCAGTACTCCATTTTAAGGCTTGTTAAAATATTTATTACGATATTTTCGTATAAATTTAGATTCATTCATTCTGTAGTCTGTCTTACGACAGGTTCGCAGCCTCTTCCAAAGCGAGTTCTCCATAAGGTGCGATCTAGTGCTTCCTCTTTCAATTTCCAGTATCTTCTCTTTTCCTTAAGGTCATCCAGCAGCTGCTTACGTCTTCTCCCTTGTCTTCCCGTCATTTCTATCCTTCCTTCTAACTTTCTTTCAATCACGTGTTTCAGAAGGAAGTTTCTACGCAAGATGTGACCAATCCAGTTAGCCTTTCTTATTTTTATTGTATGTAGGATATTCCTCTCCTCCTTGACTCTGTGTAATACTTCTTCATTTCTCACACGCTCGGTCCAACTGATCTTCTCCATTCTTCTCCAGCACCACATTTCAAAACTTTCCGGATAATTCTGATCTATTTTCCGAAGTGTTCACGTTTCAGCACAATACAAAGCTATGCTCCAAATGTAGCACTTTACTAGTTTCTTCCTTAAATTTAAGTCCAGTTTGCTGTGGAAAAGATTCTTCTTCTTGTTGAATGCTGCTTTTGCCATGGCAATTTCTGGATTTAATTTCACGTGTACACCTTGCATCATTTGTTATCATGCTACCCAAATATTGAAATATTCCACATTCTCCAATTGCTTTTGATCTATCATAATTTTCGTTGGGGATGGTTGCCTTCAGATTCTCATTACCTTAGTTCTTTCCACATTCATTTCCATTCCATAGCGTCTTCCAATTTCAATCAGTCTATCAATCATGCCCCGTAGCATCTTTTCTTCCCTAGCCAGTAGCACAAGGTCATCTGCATATTTCACAGTGCGAATTACTTTTCCTCCTATATTAAAGTCTCCAAACCCTTCAAGAGCTTCCTTGGTAAGGTACTCGCTGTATAAGTTGAACAGAATCGGCGACAAACAGTAATTTTTACACTTCTCGTCTCCCCTTGGTCCAGTCGTATTTTGACACTCTGTTCCATGTACAATTTGCTGATCAATCTTCTTTCACGCCAGTCTATTCCAATTCCCTTTAGGATCTGCATTAATTTGATACAGTTTACACGGTCAAATGCCTTCTGCCAGTCTATCAAGCAAGCACACAATTCCTAATCTATGTCCAAGGTTCTTTCTGATATTATTCTCAGCATCCCAATTGCATCCCTAGTTCCTTTAGATAGATTTAGATAGGAGCGTTCAAATGAAAATAAACTAGATTAATTCAGTTACGAATCTCGATGTTCTGTTTCTCAGTCGATATTCTCATGAACTAACTCTTCAACTGATCAGTTTTGTGGCTACAAAAATAATCATACGACAAGCCGAACTTGGCCGTCTTTATTTACGTTAGGCTTCTACATTATATTTGTTTTGTTCTTGATGAATGAATAAATAATTCATTACATCAGTTACAATAAAAGCCTATGAAATTATATCGTGCTGCTAAGCTCATTGACACTTTTAACTAATACTCATTTTCCAGTTGGCTAAGACCCACACAGGGTTATAACGCCATAAGAAGAAGAAGAACTCATTTTCCAGTAGTCTTGTTCTGCTATGACAGTTATTAATATTAACATTCTTAAAGTTTCCTTTGCCTTTCCTCTTTTCTTCGTATGAGTCTCCAACTCGCATTTCACTTTATGCAAAACTTTTTCTAGAATCATTTATTCTGTACTATTGGTGCACCTAAAATAAGTTCTCTTAATTGTTATCTTTTCATTTAAACTTAACTACTTTCTTTCCAGAAATCTGTTCTCTCCATCTGTGTCTGTGAATAGTTTACAAGTATGACATTGGCATTTTCCTGAAGCCGGCATAATGGCCGTTTCCCGCCTCACACCTCAACCCCCTTAATTTCCAAAACCCAATTCTCAAACCAGCTACCCACACCTCTCTACATTAAATTACATAATTTTTCCTAACCAACCCTTCTTTAATTTACTTTCGCAATAATGTATTTAAGAAACGTAAACGCGAATATTCGCTGTGACCTTCTACCGCTGTGCTTCATCACAAATAAAAGAAGGCAAAGTTCACCCCATAAGAGGCAATAAAAAACCCAGAGGGAGAGTAGAAGTATAGCTGTACTCCTTCTTTAACTTTGGCGCTAGATGAGGGTGGCTGCTCAACGCCACTCCCCGGTTGCTTTACCCCCGGGAAAGAGACCCGGTACCCATTGTAAGGGAGAATGGGTGGGCACAGGGCCGTTCTGCGCGGTTGCGGAAAAGTTGGCCCCCCACCGCAGTTCCATCTGCAGACCTTCCAGCCCGTAGCGGGTCGCTATACCGACTACGCTGTCCTGGCACCCCTCTGTGCATTATCACACCTAAACTTAAGCATGTTACATATTGCCTTTGTATTTGTCTTATGTGTGTCGAGCAAATAAATTCCAAACCAATTTTTCCAAAAAAGCCTTTAGACCTATTGTTAGAACTATCAGTTTTCGTATTCTTTTCTTGCAATTCACAATATGCCCTTCCCTTTTTATCCTTGTCCAACTGCCTCAACATGAACCAAGGATAACAACTTCTACTCCTACTATCCCTAAATTACTTCAATTCTGCCACCCCGTTCACCGAGCATCCAGGTAAGTTATTCTGAAAACGGTTTTACAATATCTCTCTTCTCACTTTTCAATCCTTCCCTAGTCCCAGTACGTCTAACCCACGTAACAATCTCAGTTCACACATCGTCTCATAAAAGTTTTGTGAAGACCCAATCTTCATATTCTACGTGTTCTTTGCGAGAAATTAAATAGCATACACAGTAGAGGGTTCATAAATTTTCTTTTTATCATACACTTTTAATCTACTTGTGTACTTTGTCATAGAGCCAAATTAATTAAAGTCCTTTAAAATTATAAATTCGCAAAGTTATCATCTGGACGACAGACACGTTTTGCAGTCACTACAGTATAAACACCAAGAGAGATACTCGACAGTGCCGCGCGTGTGTGTATTAATAGATAGTTACAAATATAAAATATATCCCTGTGTAATACAGAATTTACCATTTTTAGGCGCATTCGTAAAATTGCGAAAAGCGACTATTAGTTTCGTCATATTTATCCGTCTATCCGTCCGTCTGTCCGCATGGAACACTTCAGCTCCCACTCGACAGATTTTCATAAAATTTGATACTTGAGTATTTTTCAAAAATCTGTTGAGAAAATATAAGTTTCATTAAAATCCGACAAGAATAACGGGTACATTACATAAAGACTTCTGCAAATTTATGACAATATCTCGGTGAATTATTCTCAGAATGAGAACTATTTCAGACAAATTTGCAGACAAAATCAAAACAAATTTTACATTAAATAACTTTTATCGAAATTCGTGCTGTTTATGAGATAATGTGGAAAATATGGTAGATCTGGACAGGCCACAGATGGCCATATAATACGGCACATGAGCATTACATGCTGGATAACTAAGTCTACAGACAGACACTCGGAATATGCGATTTTTTTTCTCGTGGTGCAACAGTCCTACTTGGGCCTAGGCTCCTTCCACACACACACACACCCACACCACACTCGGTAGGACTCCTCTGGACGAGGGATCGGTCCGTCGCTGACAGCTCTACTTGAAAACCACACTCACAAACTACACACCAACGAAATGCACTATACTTTCACTTTTTATTCTTTAACCCCTACATATGTTTCGGCCTTTACAAGGCCATCTTCAGGGGGCTAAAGAATAAAAAGTGAAAATACAGTGCATTTCGTTGGTGTGTAATTTGTGAGTTGTTAAAAAATGCACGATGAAGATAATATAAGATTGAAAACACACATTCACAAGAGACAGATATCCATGCCCGTGGCGGGATTCGAAACCGCAATCCTAGCAAGCGAGCTGATCGGCAGAATATGTAATACTTATTGCTTTTCCACGGCAAAAATAGTTACGCTAAATCGCTTCAATATTGCGTTATACGTACATTGCCTGTCTTGTTGGTAACTGATGGTGTTAATTACACCAAGTGTCTCCCATTTAACACGAACAAGCAACTACGCTATTCACACAGCTTTATATATGGCTGCGCATGATTAGTGAATTTGAGATATTATGCTCTAAGTCCTGTAAATACTACACGTTCCTTACGTTTAGCATTACGTAGCATAGTAGCTGTAGTATAAGACGCACTCCTGGTGCTTATGGAAAGACATTTTTTTTTGGCGTTGCAAGAAATTAGTTCCGAGCCTTGGAATATGTGGCCTATACGTTGATACTTTTGAACTAATTACTTTAGTTGTGTGACGGTGTAAATAGAAAGTGATTCTTTACATATTTGTGAATGTCCGCTTTCAATGTGCCTTATAGCATCCTGTCTGTTGGCAAGTAAAACGAGCCCCAGGTATTGCACTACAATATTTTATGCAATTAATCTCAGTAAATATCAAAGCACACACAACGTGTGTGCAGATTTTCTCGTTGTTTACATGGTTCTCAGTGTCTTAAATTTCTGGAAGGTTTCCAGACCCTTAGTTAAAACCATCTGCCTCGCCATCTGTTCTATTAAACTTAAGGACTAAATTGTGTAACAAAGAAATATTAGCTGATGTGTTTTATGTGTGTGGGACTTCATATTTTGCATTACGAGAAGAATATAGATTATGGGTGTTCGGAAATATGGAGATAAGGAGGGCATTTGGACCCACTAGCGTAGCTAGGAATTTTTACTCCTGAGGATAGTAATCAAAATGGCCACCTTTAACAGAAATTTTAAACTTTAAAAAGTTACTCTTAGTTACGAAATTTCCTTTTATTTGGATCAACAATTTAAAACATCACGCAACAATTAAACCAACAAATGCACTTTATTTCTTAAGCATGTCCACTAACCCTACATATGTTTCGGCTGCAATAGAGCCATCATCAGGGGTTCAAGGTCACGTTCACTTCAACATTCACTAATCAATTTTGTATCACCACATACAGATATGCTTAAGAAATAAAGTGCATTTGTTAGTTTAATTGTTGAGTGTCATCAAACTGCACGGTGAAAGCAACGTAAAGTTTAAAACATGTTTAGCACATAAAGTCAAAATTTCCTGTTAAGAAATTAATTTTGCCGCCCTTTGGACTCTGCCGTCACGGGCGGCAGCACCATTCGTACCCCCGTAGTTACGCTTCTGTTTGGACATAGACGGGAGGAAGTAACAAAAATGTGTAAAAAAATTATGTAATGAGAAATTCCATTGCGCATAATCTTCAACAAATGTGGTTAAGAGGATCAAATGGAGGACGAAATAAGTAGTGTATGCAGCACGCACATGAGACATGGTTTAAGTAGAGGTCTTGTCACTACTTGGATCCAAGCACACGCTTGTGAAAATAATTTTATGAAAAGTTATAAAACTTTTAAATATTTAACTTGTGTATGTCCCTTAGATATTAACATGATAAGATGGATATACAGAAAACATCAATAAATAGAATAATATGGACACAGGATTATGTCCTGGAAAACGAAATTCCACTGTCGTAGATGTAGAAGAGACAGATAACTGGCGTACAGTTATATTACACGAATACATAACATATGGTAAAAACAGCCACACGGAATGGTGAATTTAAATATGTTGGTTGTACTGCGTTGTTCACACTGTGCATTTTATTGAATTAGTAACTAAAATGTATCAACAGTAATGAACAAATTTAATAAACAACACAAATTCTTTAGAGGATCACTTTAACTCCGACATGTTTCGGTGGCATATATCCCACCATCATCAGGGGGAAATTTCACACCGAAGGCTGGAACACCGCTGGTAAGATAAATTACTTTGTGCTATGTACACATGAAATTCCGTGAAGTGACTCTAGCAGTGTATACATAGCAAGAAGGACTTTAACTTACCAGCGATGTTCCATCTTTCGGTATAAACTTTCTTCCTGATGATGGTGGTATATATGCCACCGACAAATGTCGGAGTTAAAGTGATCCTCTAACGACTTTGTGTTGTTTGTGCATTAGTTGGTATTCTAGTCAATAATGTCGGTTGTATTTTGATATTTAGCTATGTCACAGTCAAGAGAGAAGTGACGCGAAACAAAAACTCCAAAATTTTTCTAGATAATTTATACTTATTATTTCAAACATTGTGGTAATTCAGAGAGATTAGCAAGACTGTAGATCCTAATATCAAGGTGTTGGGGCGGTTTGACATACATTTTCGCAGAAATTGGCGTTATTTAATGATACTGCACAATTAAACAGAGAATTTAAAATAAACAAATCTCGTGCACGAATTTCGATCTGAAACAAAAAATTAAAAAATAAATAACTTATTATTTATTGTATTTGAGGTGTTTATAAAACCTTCAGTAACAGTACTCGTGCTTTTCATGTGTTGATTTGTAGTACAAGTGAACTTATAAAATAACGTGTGCTTAGAACTAAAGTATTTTTAAATTGATTGTAATATTTAAATCCCGAAACTTACTTTTCATTGCAATAATTCTTTCATGTAACCGTACACAAAAAACTTCAGGGAAAGAACGTTATATTAGCAATACAAATAGACCCCCCCCCCCATAGTCGAAAAGTGACATGTTATTCTCAGGCATATATATTCCTAATCGTGTAAAATGTTACCTTATCAAACACAAGTAGCATAACATATGTAATCCTAGAGATTATAAAGCCACATTGCCATCAGGATTTGAACTTTATTACCAAACTGTAAAGATAATTTTATTCTATATATAAAGATAACAGTAACTTTTGAGGTTTATATTTCATTTTAAAAATATCAGAGGTAAAGGAATAAACACGCATCTCCAAAAGTATAGGTTACTGTTTAAATTTTAATATTCAGTAAAGTAGTAATAACAAATAGTTATTATATTAAGGAAAGTAAAATTGTTGTTATTTTCCATTTTTCCTTTAAGTTTTTTTATGCACACTTGTGTTGTTTCCGGTTTAGTATCTGGGGGTCAGAAAATAAAAAAATTCAGGCAATTCGAAATGAAGATTTTTAATTTAACTCAGTAAAATATTGCTCCACCTCCTGGGTAAGGCAGTTTCAAGTGACTTCTTGCCTAGGAATTGTCAGCTGTCTCTGGTCGTTTGTTTCTGCAGCAAACAGGCAAAGAGAGGAAGAGAATTTGGCAGAAAATACAGTACTTGCTACTTTACTTCATGCTGCCGAAACATTTGCTCTGCTCAGAAGTAATGTCTAAAGCCTTCGCTCGTCTGGGATGTTAAGTGGCGTAGGTTGATAATTGGTAATGTTTATTACACTGCAGTGTATCAAGTATCAATAACTATCAATCTACGCTGCATAACATCCAAGAAGAGCGAATATCTTATTTACACCGCTACGGAAGCCTGAAAATATGCATAATTTGTAATAATCAACAAAGCATTTACACTAAAATAGCAGCTACTGAATGTGGGTTAAATAAAGAATTTAAATTTATGTATATGAAGAAAAAAAGCTTAATGAATATCGATGTAAGATAGATTTGGAATGTGACAGGCAATGGAAATAACTGTGGAATTGTATAAATATATGTAAAGAATGTAAACTAAATGTTAAAAACGACGCCCTGTACGATAAACTTAATGGGAAATTTGATAACTTATGCAAAACAAGTAAGCCTTACAATCAAAACAGTAAATACCTCATAAATTTCACATTATTATCACCGTGCATCTTCACGAATCAAATAAAACAAAATTAAACCAACTGATGCTGTGTGAAGACTGTGTGAGTCTTCACACAGCATTCCATAGCACAGCAGACAGAACACGCTGTACCGTAAAAACGTAAATACACAACGGAAGATCACGCATTACCAGGCGGAAAATGATAGCCAGTACTTCCACATTCATATCTCACACAGCTATTTTACAAATTTTAATAATATGTTTTAATTTGTATAATTGAGTTTTAATGTGTTACAATTCAAAATAATTTTACCACAATAGTGACATAAGAGAGATGTATGTCTTATAAAAACTATATTCGAGGTAGTAGCTTTTATGGACAAGACCCCCTGATGATGGACCAAGGTCCGAAACATATGTAAGGGCATATAATAAGGACGCTACAATAAAGGTGGCTCAATTTGTGCATCAGTTGGTTTAATTTTGTTTCAGTAAATACCTCACACTACCAAATTTTATATACGTCTCCTAAAGTGACAAATGTAAATTTTAAAAATTAAATGTAGATGTACGATGTTACAATATGTATGTTAACCAGTAGATGTGCAATGAGTTGGAAATAAGTATATTCTTACCTGTGTCTATTGCACAGAAAATGCACAGTATCGAATTATATGGTTGTTATGAACTGTCGGCTCCATATATTGTCCTAATTTTCTTAGGCTGACAGGAATGTTAGGTTTCCTACTTAGAAACTGGGAAAGGGCAAGTAACGTACAGAATACTGGCCGGGAAACACATTGGATAAAAATCACTTAAACAACGAGAAGTAGACTGGAGGATAACGTTAAAATGTATCTCAGGAAACGGGTTGAGGGGAAGGAAACTGGTTGAGACTGACTTGGGATCGTGTCCAGTGACGGGGTTTGGGAATTTCGGTTTGTATTACAGGAGATTTAGCAATGGTGCGAAGAAAGTGCGCGTTAGCACAGATACTGTTACGTTTGTATGTATATGGGTAAGGTAAAGGTACAGTTCACCCTAGAACAGGCCATGACGGCCCAGAGGGGAAGTAGAGGTATAGCTCTACTCTTTCCTTAACCTCGGCGCTAGATGGGGGTGGGTGGTCAACGCCACGACCCGGCCGCTTTACCCCCGGGAATGACCCGGTACCCATTTTGGTATATATATGGGTAATGGTAATTATTTAATAGCAAATATAGAGACAAGTATAGAATCGGGAATAAATGCTAAGACATAGAAATATACAGAATCTTTTCAACAAGTACCATCCGCCGAAATATATGTCGAAAACAACGAGTAATAATGGGGAAACCTTTTATTGAATAATATTGTCATCTGGGATGTGATGGCGTATAGTAAGATAAAAATTTATTGATATTTTGGTGGAAAGTGCTGCCCTAATTTATTTCTCCACATTATCACTAGAGCAACTTTGACATTATTTTCTTCCAGCGATGAACAACAATTCCATTTGATGGGGAGGACTAAGAGTCAAATGTTTGAATTGAACGGCGCAACTTGGATTTCATCTCATTCTAATGCCAGAAGGTGTTCTGCTTCGTATTTCTTCTTAAGTGACAACAGGATTTTGAAATCACTAGGCACAGCGTCAGTTTTGAACGGTGTATGTGCCAGACGTTCCCAGCTGTATGTGGAGATGCTAACGGCGTTTCACAGTGCACAGGACATTCCACTTCTTCAGTTCCTGGACCACAGCACAGCAGTGCACGCAGACTGCTATTGCACAGCACCACGGCATTCCGGATGAAGAAGAGGCGAAGCAGTAATTTTTGGCGCTGGAATCCAACAGGCTGTGAGTCGTCGATATAAATGTCACATGCCTTTTGGAAATGATGTGTAATAATATCGGGTTTGTCCATTATGATTCTTTATCTTCTCTTGGCGTTTATTTTACGACTCTGTGTCCGTAACTTAGAAAATGTAACCTTTAAAGTTATAGTGAGTAACGAAGGATACATTGAAAAAGATTTAGAAGAAGGCAGTTGTGGGCAGTAGATACTACACTGGAACTTGTCTGGAGTGATTGAGGAAAACAAAGAGTGAACTTGGTCACTACAGCTGATGACCCAACATAAATTTTAAACAGGAACCTCTCCAATAAAATATACAGCTTCACCGATACACCAGCCCTTTGTATTATTTATTACCCTGTCAGAACTCTATTTTGACGTAGAACTTTGACTTAACGTTGTATTTACCGTGCATTTTCAAATGAGATATGCTCAATAATCACCAACTAATGCACATAAACTTTTTCACAATAGTTTATTCTTAAAATTCCCCTATACGTATTTCGGTGGTTTAAACCACCATCTTCAGGGGGTCATAGAGATTAATATGCATAGACTTTACAGTTATTACATATATGGTTATATTCATATATGTAGAATATGAGTGGGCTGATAATGTCCACTTCGTACAGTATGTAAAATAAATTACTATAAAATAATTAAAAGTTGCTAAAATGTTTATATATTTGTAGTTAGCCTAATTTTCAGGCTTTCAGGTTTAAACCACCGAAATACGTATAGGGAATTTTAAGAATAAACTATTGTGAAAAAGTTTATGTGCATTATTTGGTGATTGTAGAACTCTGAGTATAACGCACCTTTGAATGTTACGTATTGAACAGCTCTTGTATAAAGAAGCAAATAAGAAAAGCTGTGCGAGGAATTATTCTACTGTTCGGGCAGGAAAAATACGTTTTCGTGAAGGTTTACCAAGGACTGCCACCTTGGCAAGAATACAAGTTTATTTCATTATAAACGTTTCATAGTACATAATTATACGGTACTTAACCATCAGTGGGGCCAAAAAGAGTTACTTCGGATATTATTTTTTATAATTTAATATATACAATGGGCAACTACTAAGATATTCTATAATATTTAAACTCGTAAAACGTTGGAATCCTTTTTCAAAAATGGGTAATGTTTTTAGCTTATTAGGTCGGAAAAAAACCACAAAATATGAATTATCGTGGCTGTAAAAAATAAGCAGTACTGGGATGTAAGAATTATTCACTAATTAAAGTGTATACAGGGCATACACAAAAGAATGGTGCGGTTTCAAAAGTGAATTAAAAATTTATGTCTGACATTACACGGGCACAACATACACCGTCAGCCGCGGCAACTGTCCAAGTTTCTTATGCGCTACCAGCAGTTCGCTTCTCATGCTTACTGTCCAAGAAATTCGTGATCGGATAACGCATGCACTGCAGGCCATTACAGCGGACATGCTACACCGGGTCTGGGATGAGTTTGATTACCGTGTGGATGTGTGTCGTGTGACCCAGGGTGCACACATTGAAGGATTGTAATTACCAAATGAGAAACTTGGACAGTTGCCGCCGCTGATGGTGTATGTTGTGCCCGTGTAAGATGAGAAATACATTTTTTATTCACTTTTGATACCGCACCATTCTTTTGTGTATGCCCTGTATATTTTTTTTTTTCGAAATTCACATGTTCAGTAATTACTCGAAGAAAATACCCAAGATTCGTGTGCCACTGTATGTTACGCTATTTCATGAATATCTGTGTTTTGCTATTGATCTGGTACACATAAAAGCAATATGCTTTTTTTATCATTCCGTACTTGCGGCTTGGGAAAGGCGAATCTGCCATCGACATAAAAATTTTGGCCGTTATATCAATTGAATTTAGGAAGTAGCTCACAAGGAAGTACGTTCATAACAGATCAGCAAGAAAACACTTAATTTCATGAGAAAGACATTGATTAACATATTTTAAACTACAATTGCATTTAAGACAAGAAGACTGATATAATAAATTTTGAAAAAAAGCCTTCTAGCAAGACTAGAATAAAGGCGCATAATATTACTAGGTATGTAGACTCAGTTTCACATGACGTGTCTGTACAAAACATTAACGTACGATCAATAAAACAATGATTTCTAAATTTTAATTTAATTACGGGAAATGCACATGAATATACAATACTGCGGACAAACCGCCCGCCACTTGTACTCAGTCCACTGGAATGTATTTAATAGTACTACTACTAATAATAATACCTTCAAATGTTTAAAAACTCAAATTATGGTACTATTGATTTTAAAACCATATAATGAGTATTTATCAGTTCTAAAAATTAAAAATGCACGAGGTATATATATATATATTATGCGAGTTTTAAAACCATAGTACACAATTTACAATAATTCTTAAAATTTTTCATTTTACAGTAGTTATATTCGACACGTATCACAGAAAACATGTAGGCCTATATATATATATGTATAATGCGAGAATGCTTTACAAATATTTATACAACAAAGGGTACGGACGATTTTACACACACACACACGCACACACACAAACATAGCTATAATAATATAATATAATATAATAATTAAGGTATTAAAGCGAAATATTATTAATAATATGGATATTTCATATTTTGATTTCTAGAATAGGATGGCGCGTTATAAACAATGTTCGTGTAATTCGGCAGACGCAACACTTACACCTTCTTACTCCCGGGAGAAGGTTTCAACTGGACCAACCTGAAAGCATAAAAAAGAAAAATAGATGACCAATTTGTGGCTTTTGTACTGTCACCTAGAATTACCTGATTTTTGGTTATTGAGATATTAACGATGTCTCTAGAGTCTCAAACAAATAACAAGTTCCTGTTTTCAGACATCGCTGAATAATGCCTTTGGGGTTAGAGCAACATACTGAAAATATGGTAGGACCTACTGACAATTAGCTGACGAATCTAGCAGACACCCAGGAAGAACGTATTTATATATAGATGAGACGAAAAATTTTTAAACAAATTTAAATGAACTGTTGTTTAAAAACTTGCCGTTATATCCTATTTATTATAAGTGAATTTTAGAAGCCACTGTCTGAATAATATTATACTTACGCAAACGGGTTTCTTATCCATTGATCAGATAATATAGCCTAAACGTAATGTAGTTGACTGTTGTTTTTATTTTGTTCAGGCAATCAAAAGGAAACGTCACCAAGTGTCTTGTAGTGCATGAGTTCTCAAGATAAGCACTAATGGTCTGTACCTGCGAAAGCTTATTAGCAATCAGGACTTCGGATTGTGTGTTCCCCTTTACATTATAATTCACTAACCTTTCACCAAATTCATAATCTGTCAATTTAAAATTTAACCTCTATTTAAGAAGTAGCGTCTTAAGAAATCTAAAAAATACCATAGTAATTACACAACCGACTAATTTCATAAGATAATAAAAAAACTATAATTTTATTATAATACATGTTTTGTAATATTTGAGAGATCTCGCAAATAATAACATTTTACCTTGATTTTTAAGGTTTTGTAGAGAACGCTTTATGGTGATCGTTTTCGCTCGAAATGTGTAGCATTGAATGAAATAATAATGTGTTGTGTTAGACGGAATAATGTGTATTTATGTCATAATTTTTCAACCTCTGTCTGTCAACTGAATTCATACAGTTAATAAATTTACCAATAAAGAAACATAAGATGACATTTAAAAGAACTTAATAGTCCACTGAATGCTATGGGCCACACACTCGAGACCTGTGAAAGCTCCCAAAGGGCTCACTGTTAATATGCCGCGGACTTTAAACGCGATGGCTTGGGAAATCGAATAAACGGCTCTCGCCTATATTAAAAATATATATATAGACAACACGGATCAAGTGGGCAACTGTAGCGAAGGCTAACTGCAGAAACCACGCTTTATTTCCTAGCGACTTTAGTGTCGTACCACGGAATGATAAGTCACGAACTTGGTTACGGTTGACCTACATCCGAATTAATTACCGATATAATTGTGTAAACGGCAGAACTTCGCATTAAAATACATAAGTCTACTCCGAAACATGAGCAGACATTTTATACATTATTACTTTATGCCTTGACTTAAGAATTGGTGGGTTGTATCATAGATTATATTCTTTCGGATTTTTATCTCAGAATTAAGAGTAATTTTAAAAATCTGTAAACACATTTGAACTGCTGCGGATTTATTGACTGTGGAAGCTATCGGTTACAAGATTTATACTATTAAAAATTTAGAGCTCTGAGATCTTCCCTCTTCTGGGATATTATGGAGCGTTGATGGGTAGTTATTTACCAACGCTTCAGCATAACTTATCGGTCCCATCTTCAACGACCAAGCAGTTCAAGAAGATTACTTGACCCTTGAAGATGTGACCGATAGTTGTCCCGAAATGTCGGTAAATAACTACCAACCAACACTACATAATATCAAGAGCAAACATCTAATTTATGCAGAGGCAGAAGCTTGAAATGATGCATAATTCTGAATTTTAAGGCAGGTGGCAAGTTCAGTTACCATTGGGCTATGTATAGTTAAATGAGCTATAAAAGCGGGCTCGTGAGAAGTAGCTGGTAATAACAACTGTTGTTACTGTCGCGAGAATTGGGGTTATCACAGCAGTGTTGCTGAAGTTTCGAATATTCCTGGATGTGAAGCCGCGTCTTTGAGCAAACAATAGCTCACTTCGACGGTTCGTAGTGATTTCATCTTCAGGGTCAAACCGTGAAAGAATACAACTTGACCCTGAAGATGAACGCACCACGATCCTTCGAAACGGGAAATACTCGCCCAACGACATGGCTTCAAATTCCAGAATGCTTTAATTTTAAACTTTTGATGATGTTGTTATTAACACCATTGTTATTAACACCATTGTTATTAACACCATTGTTATTAACACCATTGTTATTATATGTCAACAAAATTAAACATCAGCAAGCAATGAAGTAGTGCCCATTTGTACTTTCCGCAAAATATTATTAGGGCAATAAAATGGGATAGTCGTGTAGCACGCATTTGACAGCTAACCTGGGAAATGGATAGGCGTATAACATCTTAGGTGGAAAACGTAAGAGGAACAGACCATTTGGTAGACTTCAGCATAGATGGGAGGATAATATTACAGATAAATAACAAGCTAAATTTGTTTATGTGCTTAAACATAGGCGAAGACATGAATAGGTAGAGGGGAGTGGGGTATAGCTCCATGCGTTTTAATGATTATACTAGATAAGTGTGAGCGGTCAGTTTTGTGCTGCGGCCGCTGTTGTCCTCGAGGAACGACCCAAGTTTTTTAATTAGATTATTTATTTTTAGTAGTTTACTTAACCACACCTGGAGGAAACAATAAAGCCACGAAAACCTGAGTTATGATAGTCGAATTACGGGTCAGAAATTTGATCCAGGATGCACAGAATATGTGGCAGTATTAGTGCCCCTTTCACCGCAGCTTTCGGTTGTCCTGGTGTCTAATGTAGAGGAGGGATATTATAGAAATAGGAATTTATGTTGTGGATTGGATATATCTATGCCAGTCCAGTGATGGTTCATATGTTCCAACTAGTACAGCGGTTCTCAAACTTTTGTTGCTCGCGGGACTTTATTCCTTGCTGTGAGGAATGGCGGCACAGAGACTTTTAAGTTGGCAACAGTGCAGGAGAGTTGGGACTTGCGCAAAGGCAGTCCCCCCCCCCCCCACAATAGCTACAGAATACTGTAATTACCCCATACGATGTCGGTGTAAGTAAAATTTATTTTAAACAAAATTATTTATAAATTTTACCTGCAACAATACTACATCCAGAAGTTCGCGGCACAGATGGCGGAACTCACGGCACACACTTTGAGAACCACTGCCCTAATAATGGTTAGCATTTCGTAAAAAGGCTGAGAAGGTATTTGACGTCTTAGCAGCTATCAATATCTAAAGCGACCTGTTCTCCGCAGAGTTGCTTCGAATGCTCACCATTGCTACTCATGGTTGAGGAGGGTGTTGGTCACCTCAGAGATGGACAACAGAGGACTCCCGTCCGGCTTATCTGTGGATAACCGTTGTCGCTGGCCGGTGTGCTGCAACCAGTAAGCAGTCAATGTTAACTGACAAACATGTAAAACTATAAATAAAAGCATGCTAAACTTTGCTTATAACATATTTGAAATTTTCTCTGCTGTGAATATTAATAAAGTATTGGGGTATTCTGGGTAGTCATGGCACTGTGTTACATTCTGGCATGCGTGTACCAAGGTTTCGGAGGAGAATACTACCTTCTTCTTTAGGATAGATGAAAAGAATACATTTCTCCGCAAATTGGGTAACCATATAACAAACTACGGCGTTATAAGTGAAAAGTACGCGATATTAACATTTTCTTTTGGATGCTATAAAGGCGGCGTAACTTTTAGAAAAAAACTGTTAATTTTGATCTGGTTTTATTTGATGCTTATGATAAGTAAAAGAATCCCATCTCACCACACCTCAGCATTTAAAATTGATAACCCTACTTGTTAGGTTTTTAACACGAGAAAAAAAGATTTATTTAAGTACATATAGTCAATAGGCCAATCCTATAATTTTTTCTTCTAGAACAGTGTTTACTAAATTCTTATATTCTAAAAACTCCCCCGATGTACACCAGACTGTCCGATCTCCTCAAATCTGTAACAACTAAAATACTGATATTTTACAAAGTCAGTGGAAATCTTTGCAGTTGTTGTATGAACTGACTTAAGACAATGAATTAAGTTTTTTTATCTCTCCTTAAGATTGGACGTCTTTGAACGTAGAGTTGCCATCTATGTATGTACGTGAAAAATACATGTTTACGTGTCGACGTCTGTAGCTTAAAAAATGCCGATAACATACATACTAAATCATAAAATTTCTAGTACTATATAAATGTAGTGATTAAGATATGACTACGGCCTTCAGGAGTGTGACATCGTGTAGACTGATAGATATGTACCAACGTCTCGGAGTAACCGTCTGCTTCCATTTTCTGAGCAAAGAATTAATATATAATATTATTTTAAAGAATACTATTAAGCATTTCTATTCATTGTTACAGAAGAATTTACACACATAATATAATTAGACCATGCACACAAAAATGTCTTAAGTTTCCTTGTATTTATGGACTGAAGAACAATTGAATACACACTGCCGCATTTAATTAATTTATTACATATACATTTACTGTTTATTTAGGATAAATATTAATTCTGCATCTTTGTTATCGGTCTGCTCTTCGATGGCGATCGGAAACGGTTTCACACTGTCCTTGGTGGAGAGTGGCTCCCATTTGGAATGAATTCTCATAGGAGAAGATTTAAATTCATTATTTGTAGTTTATTTATTGCAACAGTAAGAGATAGAAATTGTCTACATGTAACAAACTAAAAATTTGTGTTCAAGATAATTATAATAATGTGAAACATATATTGAAATATTTCCACTAGGATATGATTATTGAAATGCGTGACCAAGACCTTGAGCTGCCTATGAGGAACTGAAGGGTCAATTAGGCCGAGTATGTAGCCAATCTCAGATTTTAATATTTATGTTGTTACATCATTATAAAGAAAACAAGTAAAATTTTGATATTTTGATAAACGATGTTTAACAAAGCACAAAGCAGCTGATACGATATAAAAATGTCGCAGTTTTGTCTCCTATAGCGATTTTTGTAACCAGATTTTAAAAACATTACTTCATAAACATACAATTCCGAGAATCTATATTTTATAAAATATCAAAATTATATTTTATATAAATATGCATGTAAAACTAGAAAGCAGAGGTAAAGGGCAGCGAGCTTACCTCTTTGAAGACCGAAATTTTCCTGATAAAATTTTGGTTTTCATCTAACACTAAACGCACAGTGCTTTTATTAAAACTAGAAAGACTTGATGTTGTTTAGACAAGCAAATCAATGTTTGCGAGATATGAGGTTCTCAGAATGATGCTGATAAAGACCAGTTACTCTGGGTGCGAATCCATGGAGCCTGACCCTTCTTTGTAAGTGGTACACTTTTCAGCTTTATATAAATATCTGCTGTAAGTAAAACAGAGTTTAAAGGACTGTCACAAGTTGAGGTCCTGACTATTAGTTGTATTATGGTCAAGGGCAGATATCAGCTGTTAAAGAAAAATCGAAACTTTGTGGTGTATTTTAGAACCTTTTCCAACTGCTTTGGAAACAAAGATGTCTGTGTAATATTATGCGCGTCCAGTGAGTATAATTACATTATCTTAGACAAACGGAATTTGGGGGCTGAATACATAATTCTTAAATTGTGTTCCCTATTAATGACATACCTTTCATTTTATTCCCGGAAATGTTAGCTACTTTATTCAAGTTCCTTGCACAAAATACAATCATTTCGGCCCAAATAACTTATTAACTTGTGAGATATGAGGTTCGCACAGAGGTGGTTTAGAGAACTACGATCTGGAATGTGACGCTGTATAGTTGGATTAGTAGTGCCAGACGACACAGTATCATACCCCAAAATAAATTAATTCTTATCAATTATGGTGCTTATTTTTGAGCTAAAGTCGTACAGTCGTTTATTTAGGTAATTGTCGGAAATATAAGTACATTCTGTGGGGAAAAAGCAGGTCGTTTAATGTTGGTAAACTGTACATATATTCAATGTTAGGCTTTAAATTGTTAATACAATTTGCATGTTTGAAAACTTACGCTCAGACCAACACTACTTGCAAGATATATGAGCCCTCATGCAAATATGATCCTTGAGCCTGGTACACACAAGTGCATTCTGCACTAATGTAACTGTGCAACAAAACGCGGTACGACTGGCATGTTAAAGAGATTTAGGTGTACACAACAGAGCGCGCTTTTTAAAGAACGGTTCCATAGCTTATGTAAAATCTTTTAATGTTCGTCAAAAGCCGGCAGTAGTGTGAACCGAGCACGGTATCTAGAGTAAAAGAAGGAATGAAAGCGGTAACAAAGTACACATCTACGCTTTAGAGGAGAGTGTGCGTGTGTGTACTCGGCTTTAGAATGTGCACATTTTTGGGATGCGGCTGGTGAGTCCTACTGGCAGCGTGAGAAGGGCGTGCCTGTTGTAGGCCATCGAGTTTGTGATTGTTAGGAATATTAACACTCGCAATTTTTTGCTTAAGAATCACCCTTTTTTGGAAGGCACAACAGAAAGTAGCTGTCTAGTGGTTAGCATTATTAGGAAGGTTCTGACTTCAAATCTTGGCTCGCAGATCAATGAGGTTCCTCAAAGTTTTCTTCCAAGGTTTCCTCATTCCCCTAAGCACATTCCATTATCATGCATAAATTATGCCACGATCGAATACTTCCACTTCCTTTCCAGTTCGTCATTTAGTATCATTCTGCCAATAGACTCTTTAGAGCCTGAGATATTGACAGAATTATTAAACCATATGTCAACAAAACACATAAAATAAGTTGTGGGGACGGGAAATACCACTGTTGAGATTTTGAAGTTTACAATTTGTTTACCCTGTTGTTGTCCAGAGTCAGAGATTTTTTTTTCCTATGGCTCGACAGCCCTATATGGGCCTGGGCCTCCTCGTTTCGTCGAGGTTTCATGGTCACACACTTTAGACACACCACAGTCGGTAGGACTCCTCTGGACGAGGGACCAGCTCGTCACAGAGACCTCTACCTGACAACACACAACACTCACAAGAGACAGACATCCATGCCCCCGGTGGGATTCGAACCCACGATCCTAGTAAGCGAGCGGCCGAATACCCACGCCTTAGACCACACGGCCACTGGGATCGGCAGAGTCAGAGATTATCTTCATCTAAATGGCCTAATACGGCATGTTTATATATTTACCTGCTGATAGAGACAGACCCAGTACCCGAAAAGCCATGTTCCTATTATCAAAATGTCCAATACATGCCATCATCACACACCTCCAGACTCAACCATGCCACTGGTAACAAAAGAGACAGCTACATGAAGCATCCCTTTTTGTAGTTAAGACTAATCGAGACTACTTGGTATTCAGCTACGATACGATCACTGTGAAACATGCTTCTGCTCTTTTGATTATGAAAGTGTTTTGAAAGGAAAAGGCAATAACAAGCATTACACTTTAGAGGAAGAGCTACGGGTTTAGTGCAGACCCTCTCATGCACTACAAAACTACAGACCATCCAACAATCGCTCTTTGCTTGCGTCAACACCTTTTACAAACACTGGGCTCAATAGCCTGTTAAAGGAGTGCTAAGTTGTTCGCGATTTTTGGATGTCTCTCCGCCTTACATGTCTAGTTGTTAGATAATATAAAATAAAAAGTGTTTCTTTCACTCACTGGGGTGCGTGGTGGTGATACGGAGTTGTGTAAGGATAGTACTGGTGATACTGGTGATGTACGGGCCATACCTCGCTCCCGGCACCAGTCTCACTGTATGCCAGCCCGCCGCTGTGCTGGTGGTGATGATGGTGATGGTGATGGGTCGTTACCACTTGGTGGTGCTGGTGATGATGGTGATAGGACTTGGCGCTAAGGGCTGGACTGCTGGCGGGGTGGGTGGGGGACGCCGAAGACACTGGTTCTGGTTTGGTCCACTTGCAGGCGTTTCCCGGGTCGCCACCACCCATGGAGTTCATTTCCACCAGGGATTTAAGTGGGTCTGAGCCAGTACTGTTGTACTTCTTGCTCACAGGACTCGCGTCTGTCTGTGGGTGGACACCATAAGACGTCGGAGTGCCATTAGAGAGGGTAGTTACCACAGGCGTGCCGGGGTTGGAGGACACCGAGTTTACGATGACATTAGGAGGAGGCGACCTGCTGCTACTACCCGTCGAGGCAACGTGGTTGAGGGTCGTCGTACCCCCGCTACCCCACATAAGGACGGTCTGGCGTGGAGTGTCGCTGGTCGAGATAGGGGGCGAGTATTGATGAGGAAGGATATCAGTTGGGGTCGCGGGGGCTTGCACCACTTGCTGATTATTTATATGGTGGCTGGTAACCTGGTGGTGCGCGGGGGGACTCCCCGACTGCAGTAAGCTCACTTCTGTCTTTATGTCCTCCAGCTTGGGCGTGATGAGGCCGTTTGCAGACGTTGCTGTCGGCGAAGATCCTGCTGAGTTGGACGAAGACATTCCATCCATTGATGGCGAGTGCTTAGAACCCGCCTTGCCACCGGTCACTACTAGTTTGTTATGAGTTATGTCACCTATAACGGAGGGTGAGGACGACGTCATTACTATCGGCTGGATGGTTACTGCGCCAGTCGGCGAGACGGAGTACGGGGACGCCACATCCAGACACTTACCACTGGCAACCACATAACCCCGACTGCTGTCCACCACAGTTGCATACTTCGATGTGGGTGTCGTGTCTACTAACTGCTGACAAGAGTACAGTTTATCTGCGTCACTCGTCTTACCGGTCAACTGGTGGTGCATGTGGTGGTGCGTACCAGAGGCAGCGGGACTCGTGTCGTACGTGGGCAGGCTGCAGGTGGTTGCACGCGGTGACATATCAAGGAAGCCGTTGCTCACGTATGGCGTTGTGGCGGCTGCGTGGTGGTAGTCTGGATAGTACGTACCCAGTGGCCGGTACTGGTGGAATAGGTTCTCTGTCGTAGCTGCCAGGAAGCGATTGTCTAGCGCCGCTGCTGCAGGATACAAGCTTTGGTGGAAGTTACCGGAGTGACCCATGTACGTGTCGGCCGGCGAGCCAGCCACGGCAGTGGTGGGGTAGGGTGTTGTGTACATGTTATTCAGGTTGGAGTACGCCGCTGCAACGGCTGCTGCAGCGGCGCTAGACGTGTCAGTAGCAGCAATGTAGTCTACGGCCGCCATGGTGTTGGGGAGTGCTGCGCCGCTTGTCGTTGTAGTACCCGCGGTGGTGCTGGGGCCCGCGTGATGCGTCAGCTTGCGCTTCGTGCGGCAAGTTGATAGGAAGTCTCGCAACTGCGTCTTGTAGCGCCGGTTCACCCTCTGCGGTGCTGTGGACACCGTGTTATTGTGGTGTGATGAGGAAGGTGACGAATGATGCTGCACAGAGCCCACAACCAGTTGGTCAGAATCCGTGAAATAGCTGTTAGTAAGCCCTGCATCCAGATAGCTCACCTTGAAGTCCATGGTGCGCTTCCCTAGCAGGTCGCGCCCTTCCTCCTCCCTGAGAGACACAGACACATAAAACTTCAATTTCTCATTACAATAGTTTGATTTTAAATAAGGGCGTATTACTGTGAAGATAGAATTTTGACATAAAGAATATTTTGAAAGTCTCGATTATAAGAAATTGATTTCATAGATAGTAGTGTACTTATTTTACAAGGAAGGATTAAATTTAAGGAAGCTGACTGAATTCGACCAGCCGGAATATATATAAACATTTTGGATAACGTAAGCTTCTTGAATTGTCTAGGATACTAATTATGAATGGGAAAATCCTATACATAGGAAGCTGTATTTATCACTGGATTATGAGCTCAGACGTTTAAAGTTCCAAGTCTACCAAGAGCGTTTGCTTATGGCTGTATATTGCATTGAAAGTTTTCAGGGTAAACTATATGAAACGGGGCGGAAATTTTTAAAACTCAAAAAGGGTTTCCATTTTCCCTTGCAGTTAGAAAATTAATATCATTTACAGAGTTCCGCTACACGGTTCATGAAAGTTCTTAGGTCTACAGTTATCAACTTGCTGTTTCACAGAATTAAAACTTTATTCCTGGATAGGCGATAGCGTCTTTGACTGGAAGGTGTGATACTATTCTCTTTAGAAATTCTAGGTTGCAAAATGGGCTTTTTTAATTTTACCGTGTCTGTCTCTCTATGTGTTTTTTCTTCCATCACTCCACATGTAACGTATTTAGGACCGAATATTAAAGTCTTTTTATTCCAGAGAAACATATATGCTGTAAAGAAAAACAAAAACTTTAGCAGTCGCTAGTAAGGAGATTGGTCTAGAAGTAAATGCTGAGAAAACTAAGTACATGGTCATGTCTCGAGATCAGAATGCAGGACAAAATCACAACATAAAGATAGACAATAAATTATTTGAAAGAGTGGAACAGTTCAAATATTTGGAAACAACCCTAATGAATCAAAATTCCATTCAGGAAGAAATTAAGAGCAGATTGAAGTCGGGGAATTCTTTTTATCATTAGGTCCAGAATCTTCTGTCTTCCAGTTTGCTATCCAAATATACAAAGATTAAGATATACAGAACTATAATTTTGTCTGTTGTTTTGTATGGGTGTGAAACTTGGTCTCTCACACTCAGGGAGGAACATAGGCTGAGGGTGTTCGAGAATAGGGTGCTGAGGAGGATATTTGGGCCTAAGAGGGACGAGGTAACAGGGGAGTGGAGAAGACTACATAACGAGGAACTTAATGATCTGTACTCATCACCAAATATTATTCGGGTGATCAAATCAAGAAGAATGAGGTTGGCGGGGCATGTAGCACGTATGGGGGGGGGGGAGGAAAGAGGTGCATACAGGATTTTGGTCGGGAGACCTGAGGGAAGGAGACCACTTGGAAGACCCAGGCGTAGATGGGAGGATAATATTAAAATGGATCTTCAAGAAGTGGGATGGGAGGGAATGGACTGGATTGATATGGCTCAGGATAGGGACAGGTGACGGGCTCTTGTGAATGCGGTAATGAACCTTCTGATCCAAAATGTGGTGATTTTCCTCACTTGCTGAGGACCTGTTAGCTTCTCAAGAAGGACTCTGCTCCATGGAGTTAGTTAGGTAGTTAGTTAGTTAGTTTTATTCCAGAACACTGAAGTCTTAATCGACACAGCTTTGAGAATTTGAAATCTCGAAATTTTAGAACTGCTCAAGAGATTGTCATGATTTCAAATAATGGGGAATGTTAGTACAATTTTTCAGTGCAATTCAATTTTGGTTTAAGTGGGTTAATAATAACATACACTACTTTAAGTAAAGAGTTTTCACGAGTTTTTGGTCAGATGTGGAGACTACGGAACGCAAAATATTTCAAACAAAAGTCACAGAGAAACGAAGATATTACTGTTACTATATTTATTATATATATTATTATATTACTATTATTTATTATATAAATAATAAAACAAACTCGAGGAAAGGATCAATAATTGTTAAGCTATGCGCAGATTTTTCCTGATTTCTTATTTTATTTAAACACGTCTGGCAAAGTTTAGAACAAAACATTATGTCAAGGCGTGTCCTGTGCCTTCATATATGTATTATAATTTTTATAAGGAAAGAGAGGTTGCCGTACAATGTCTGCATATAGGTGAACGAAACCCATAAATGTTAACGTCTGAGCAAAAATTTTAGTTTATATCAGAATTTATAAATATTTTTGTAACAGTAAATGTAATAGAGAAATAGAGTAAAGGGGTTTATTAAGCATGAGTTAACTTCTTACTACATCAGAGCATATCCATATTTTGCTAGCTAATATTCTCTTATTCCTGACGCAAACAAGTTGTTTGAATTATAAATAATTTTTTTATTACAAAGCCTAAAATAATTAAAAGAAAACTTAATTCGTTTTTATTTCTTATATAAATTAAGTAGAGTTTTATTTTAAATTTACTTTGGAATGCCAAAGTAAAAATGACTCTCAGGATACCTAGACTTGACATTTGAGTTTATGCGCAAGTTTATTTGCCGGGGGGAAAATATTTCATCACCGAAACACTTTCTTATTTATTTATTCCTTTTTTAAATATATGCCCTTCTCTTCCTTCTCATGTGTTCCTTTCCCAGTCCCTCTATTTGCCTGTCCTGTCGTCATTCCTCTTCCCCTTCATGTGTCCTTCTCTTGCTCATGCTTTTGACGCTCTAGAGCACAGTGGTTAGTAGAGGTAACAAGTAGTTTAATGTTAAACGTCTACATTTTGTCAACACTATGTATTTGTGGGTTTTTACGTTTGTCGCAATGAACAGTTACTGTTTCACTAAAGAACATTAACGGGTTTGTCTTTGTAAAGAAGCCTATCAAACCATTAACATGAGGTAAGAACTCAGCTTGCCGATCCAGTGGCCGTGCGGTCTAAGGCGTGGGTCTTCGGCCGCTCGCTTACTAGGATCGTGGGTTCGAATCCCACCGGGGGCATGGATGTCTGTCTCTTGTGAGTGTTGTGTGTTGTTGTCAGGTAGAGGTCTCTGCGACGAGCTGGTCCCTCGTCCAGAGGAGTCCTACCGAGTGTGGTGTGTCTAAAGTGTGTGACCATGAAACCTCGACGACACGAGGAGGCCCAGGCCCATTTAGGGCTGTCGAGCCATAGGAAAAAAAAGAACTCAGCTTCTATGTGTCATGCTTCTAAATTAGCCTCCAGATATTAAAACAAGAAGTCCCCCTTATGGAACCCTCTCAAGGTTGATACTAAAATTCCACCATCATGCGGCCCCACACTCCAGTGTTAATACCAAATTCAACCCTTATTTAATAAGAGGTTAACCTTTAAGAGCCGGCGATTTAAATGCCCTGTACTGTCAGCGGACCGGAGTTTTCTCTGGGGATTTAAACGTTTGTTGCAATGGTTAGGAAAATTTTGAATATCTTGAAGAATATTAACGCTGGATCTGTGAAATAAATCGTAATTACTCAAATGAAGCATGGAGAACACGGTAATGTACATCATAGTTTATTATAAAATATTTTGATGCAAAATAAGAATGAACCACTTCCCTAAGAGACAGAAATTTTAGTCTTCTTTTGTTTCTTTATCGTGTCTGGACCATTAATGGAATTTTAGTAATATGTTATGTTTCGTTCTCTTTAGCCTTAAATTCTGGCTCCTTTCTCCTGAATTCGTCCCCACTTTCAAGGGAAAATATTTCTGTGAGGTTATTTTAACAACAGCGAAATGCTTTTCGTTGGTGTGATTTCTGTAAGGGTGTACTTACAAAGAGGTTTACAGTTTTACAACCATGAGGAATCTGACCTGCGAAAGGAAAAGTACGTTTCTCGGTATTCCTACCAGTGGCCACACTCTTTCAGTGTTTGTCGCACAGTGCAGTGACCCTGTCGCTTGTGAAAATTATTTCTTGTGAGTACATAATCAGCATCATGGCTTGTAGAAGGCATATTCGTGATGAAGATATTGAATCACAGCTGATCTGTGATATTGATTCGGATGAGAACATCTAATAATAAGGTATGTAATAATTTCTGTAACAAGTAACTTCCTTCTGACGACGCATCATATACTGCCTTTCTCGGGTGAGCTATGTTTCATTCTTCCATCAAGTACGTAAGGGTAAATACAGCCGGAAGCTTTTAATTTCTTCGTATATTTGGACAAATATATTGTGAAAATGTATTGAAAATTTTTCTGTGAGTACAAGCACGGGCTAGAACAGTGAATAAGTTATATGATCACCAGAAAGGAGATCAGGGTTCGGTTCCCGGAAAGTACATAAATATATCTATAGACTCGTATAAATCTTAACTCGATTCTACCGGCTTTTTAATCGATGGGTATCTGGGGAACATGAATGTACAGATGCTGGAGCAAGAAGCTGAATACGCTCTAAACAGTGTTAAATACATCATTTTATGGTATATTACCTCCGCGCCCCAATACGCCCCCTTGATATGAGGCACAACTCTAAAATTACCTTCAAGTCTGCTGTATGTATACATAATATTTACACACGCTTATTGCCCCGCCAATATCGTATTTAATGCGAAAAGTTTACATATATCTTTTTGGACAAAAATGTCCGTTTCGGCATTCTAACCTACACAAAACGATGGACAAATTTGTCCGTTTCGGCTCTTAAAGGTTAATTTACTTCCTCTGCTGATTACTGTAAACAGTCCACTACCCATCAGCTTACAGACGGACAAGCTAGCGATGCTAGAAATATTCAAAGCTTAAAGAATTCAAAATGTTTAATACTGGACACAATATACGCCAGTAAAAACCAGTACGTGTTAGAACGGATATTTTTATTTGCAGAAAGAAGTGCCGTGCTGTTTACGAGACACTCACATCAGTGGACGATGGGTGCTGATAACGAAGTCCGGCTTGGAATTCTTGTACACCAACCGCGAGCTCGTCTGCAGCCACTGCCACTGGCCTTCTTTGGTCTGGAACCGATAGGCGATCATGCCGGAAGCACCCGTCTTTAGGACTGCAACACATTGGAAGAGAACCCATTTACAATTCACATGCGATTCTTTCATATGTTCATTTACAGTTTATTTAATTTCGCTTAAACTCTATTGCGTCAAACGACAAATGGTGTGCTGTGCTTACAGAGAGCCATAAAGACGTAGGAGTGGATGTATAGCTCCATGCATTCTTAAACTTGGAACTAGGTGGAGACAAGTAATCAGCTTCACGGTCCAGCCGGTTTTCTCACGGGAAGAGTCCCCGGTACCCACTGAATGGGAAGCAGATTAGGCCCCAGTGACCAAATGGCCTCAGTTGCGAATGGAAAATATATACCCTTATCGGGAATCGAATATCAATTCCAGGGTCGTTCGGCCCGTAACTTGGTCACCACACATTAGAATAATTAATTGTTAAGATATTGGGGAGGATGACAGGGAAGAGGTCGCAGTCTATTTCAAGACACTGCCGCAAATTTCCTTGAGATTCTGAGAGAAATAACAATACTCGTACATATCAGCCAATGTAGCCGGTTTCCGTGTCCTTCAAAATATAAAGAATGAGTGATAGCCAGTGACATGCGACATTCAGTAACTGTTAAAATGTAAACATTATTTGAAAAGACCTGTTACAATTACTGCCCATTAGTGGCTTACTAAGTACGTAGTAACTTACGTTCTTGGTGCGCACTTGCCACGTAAGCGAGGTCATCGTAATGGACTAGATCGTAGCCTCCCAAATTGGCGAGTTCAGCATCGGAGTATCCCAGCAACATCTTTCCCCTATCAAATCAAATAATATTAAATCAATAGGACTAAAATAGGATGATTATGAGACGTGAGCATATTCTAATCATAAACACATTTGTATTCACTCTTTGTCACTCATACACATACGGTAAATATTCATTTCGTGTTATACTTTATTCTCTAAATTCGCCACTAAGTTTGGTACGTGTCATTAGTTCATTTTACTGGTTCTCCAAAATGGGTATCAAATTGAATTCCAAAATATATTGTCGGCGAAAATATTTGGACGCAAAACATACGAAACTTTTTAAAGGGTTCTGATGATGTTGAGTTACGACTCTGGACATGGTCCAGAGACTGAGATTGCTTTGGTCTGTCTCACATGGCTGAGAGCATAATTTCTTAACTTACGAAGTGAGCGCAGACAGAAATTCGTTTTCCGAAACTTTGTGTTCTATTCGGGATAAGCACAAATATAATGGACAAAGTTCAGAAACTTAGTAAGAGCCCAATACCAAAACATATTCAATAACGCTGTCGGAAACTTTTGGTATAATTTTATAGAAAACTCACTTTGTTCTGTGGACCAGTGGGGCATTCCTTAAATTTCATAACAAATGGGCCCTGAATACTTCAGGCGGTTATTCACAGACGTTGCATCACAGAGGCATGAGTTCAAAAACAAAGTACTCCAACTGGGACTTTTTATGGATGAAGTAGCAATAAGGCAGGATTTTCCCAGGCAGTTCTCTCTTCCCATACAAATTACCATTCCATCAACCCTCCTTACTCTATTATAAAGACTGGTAAAATAGACCCATTTGAAGTCACAGTACGACACATTACTAAGGGATGCAGTGTCACAACTCCTTACAACGAAATAAAAGGGGGCTATGTAGGTGGTCGTTACGTAAACGTAACTGAAAAGACAGGTTACTTAGCTGTAATTACCTTTGGTCCATGGATACTAGCGTGAGATCGAGTTTGTGTTTGCTTTTGAACATCACTTCTTTTTGCGGAATTTCCAGCAGTGATGGCGGGCCAAAGGGGGTGCAGATGGCGAAAAGTGCGAGGGGGGTTCCTCCGTCTTGCGGTTCTGCCCATGGAGAACTTTGATTCGCCCCCGGATATCCAAACCTACAACACAATGTACAATAATATATGAGTGAAGGAACGTTACAAATGGTGAAACATATGTGAGTGAAGGAAACTTATAAATGGTGACACAATGCACAGGAATACACAAGTGAGTGAAGGAACGTTACAAATGGTGAACATATGTGAGTGAAGGAAACTTAAAATGGTGACACAAGCACAGGAATACACAAGTGAGTGAAGGAACGTTACAAATGGTGAACATATGTGAGTGAAGAAACTTATAATGGTGACACAATGCACAGGAATACACAAGTGAGTGAGGAACGTTACAATGGTGAAACATATGTGAGTGACGAAACTATAAATGGTGACACAATGCACAGGAATACACAAGTGAGTGAAGGAACGTTACAAGGGTGAAACATATGTGAGTGACGGAAACTTATAAATGGTGACACAATGCACAGGAATACACAAGTGAGTGAAGGAACGTTACAAATGGTGAAACATATGTGAGTGACGGAAACTTATAAATGGTGACACAATGCACAGAATACACAAGTGAGTGAAGGAACGTTACAAATGGTGAAACATATGTGAGTGAAGGAAACTTATAAATGGTGACACAATGCACAGGAATACACAAGTGAGTGAAGGAACGTTACAAATGGTGAAACATATGTGAGTGAAGGAAACTTATAAATGGTGACACAATGCACAGGAATACACAAGTGAGTGAAGGAACGTTACAAATGGTGAAACATATGTGAGTGAAGGAAACTTATAAATGGTGACACAATGCACAGGAATACACCAGTGAGTGAAGGAAAGTTACAAATGGTGACACAATGCACAGGAATACACAAGTGAGTGATGGAAAGTTACAAATGATGACACAATGCACAGGAATACACAAGTGAGTGATGGAAAGTTACAAATGGTGACACAATGCACAGGAATACACCAGTGAGTGAAGGAAAGTTACAAATGGTGACACAATGCACAGAATACACAAGTGAGTGAAGGGACGTTACAAATGGTGAAACATATGTGAGTGAAGGAAATTTATAAATGGTGACACAATGCACAGGAATACACAAGTGAGTGAAGGGACGTTACAAATGGTGAAACATATGTGAGTGAAGGAAATATAAATGGTGACACAATGCACAGGAATACACAAGTGAGTGAAGGGACGTTACAAATGGTGAACATATGTGAGTGAAGGAAACTTATAAATGGTGACACAATGCACAGGAATATACAAGTGAGTGAAGGGACGTTACAAATGGTGAAACAATGTGAGTGAGGAAACTTATAAATGGTGACACAATGCACAGGATACACCAGTGAGTGAAGGAAAGTTACAAATGGTGACACAATGCACAGAATACACAGTGAGTGATGGAAGTTACAAATGATGACACAATGCACAGGAATACACAAGTGAGTGATGGAAAGTTACAAATGGTGACACAATGCACAGGAATACACCAGTGAGTGAAGGAAAGTTACAAATGGTGACACAATGCACAGGAATACACAAGTGAGTATGGAAAGTTACAAATGGTGATAGATGCACAGGAATACATAAGTGAGTGAAGGAATGTTACAAATGGTGAAACATATGTGAGTGAAGGAAACTTATAAATGGTGACACAATGCACAGGAATACACAAGTGAGTGAAGGAACGTTACAAATGGTGACACAATGCACAGGAATACACCAGTGAGTGAAGGAAAGTTACAAATGGTGACACAATGCACAGGAATACACAAGTGAGTGATGGAAAGTTACAAATGATGACACAATGCACAGGAATACACAAGTGAGTGATGAAAGTTACAAATGGTGAAACATATGTGATGAAGGAAACTTATAAATGGTGACACAATGCACAGGAATACACAAGTGAGTGAAGAAAGTTACAAATGTTGACACAATGCACAGATACACAGTGAGTGATGGAAAGTTACAAATAGTGACAGAATGCACAGGAATACACAAGTGAGTGAAGGAATGTTACAAATGGTGAAACATATGTGAGTGAAGGAAACTTATAAATGGTGACACGATGTACAGGAATACACAAGTGAGTGAAGGAACGTTACAAATGGTGAAACATATGTGAGTGAAGGAAACTTATAAATGGTGACACAATGCACAGGAATACACAAGTGAGTGAAGGAAAGTTACAATATTGACACAAAGCACAGAATGCACAGCGAGTGAAGAAAGTTACAAATATGACACAATGCACAGGAATACACAAATGAGTGATGGAAAGTTACAAATGGTGACAGAATGCACAGGAATACACAAGTGAGTGAAGGAATGTTACAAATGGTGAAACATATGTAGTGAAGGAAACTTATAAATGGTGACACAATGTACAGGAATACACAAGTGAGTGAAGGAACATTACAAATGTGAAACTATGTGAGTGAAGGAAACTTATAAATGTGAGACAATGCACAGGAATACACAAGTGAGTGAAGGAAAGTTACAAATGGTGACACAATGCACAGGAATACACAAGTGAGTGAAGGAAAGTTACAATGGTGACACAATGCACAGGAATACACAAGTGAGTGAAGGAAAGTTACGAATGTAAAACATATAACATGCAAGTGAGGGAAGGAAACTTGTAAATGGTGACACAATGTATAAAATACATAGGTAAGTGAAGGAAGGTTTTAAATGGTAACACAATGTAGAAGAGCATAAAAGTACGTTAAGGAACATGTCAAACGGAAAAAAATAACCCATAGTAACATGAAATACAATTACGCGAAGCAACATTTCAAACAAAAATACGTAACTTAGAAGTACATACAACTACGTCAAGTAACTTTAAATCAGAAGACACAATACACAGAAACACGTAAGGGAAAGAATTTTAAATGGTGAGAAAATGCTGAGGAATATATGAGCACGTGGCAAGAAATCTGTTTCTTCTAATGTAACGTCTAGTTAACTTGCATTTCTTCAGTTTTTGCTTCCCTTTTTTCTATCATGAATGTTACATTAATGTAATTAGACTAATAGCGTTATTACCATATTCATACCAGTAAGGATGGGATTGTTAAGTATGGAGCACCTATATCAGAGAAGAGACTGCCTTGCCTCTCTCCTCCCCCATTCAATTGGAGCTTCGGTCCTTCTCCCCAGGCATAAAGAAGCCGTGGCGTAAAGGTGACCATCCATCTCAATCTGGTGTCGAGATTGAGACATCTTAGAGCTATACATCCAATACGCCTGCGCGCTTTCATGTGGCGATGCTGAGGTGCAGGGAACACTTTACCCTACAAGAATCTTCACTTTGTGCGTGACACGTTTCTAAATATTGACTGTTCAGAAGCGAAACATTAACTTAACTTACCTTCAGTGTCTTTCATTTAGAAGTTTATTCATCTAGAGCCATTTTATACACAATAAGACTTCTATTTTTCCTGTTGTCCAGAGCGGACCAAATAGAGAACAACGAAATTCTTACGGAATCCACTGCGTACCGTTAAAAATACGTACAGTAGCTAAGCAGTTGGGAGATAAACAAGTATTGTCGTGTACTAGATTTACTGAACCAACAAATCCTGATCACTTCTAATCTCCCTTCTTTCTGATGTTAATCCCTTATTTTAAATAATATACCTTCCCTAAAGTTTTAACTATTAGGAAACAACCATGTAGATATAAGATTTGTTATCTTTTCCCGACCGCGGACCTAACAGAGAACACATAAGGCTTTTATATCATACTTTTACCCAATTGTACGGCACATAAAATAATGTGCAAGTATTACGGTAGTTTCCGGTTACGATTCCAATCTTAACTCCCAAACTGCTTTCTTAAAAATTAATCTGAGTAGAGGCCGTATCATGGTTCAGGCGGCTTGTTACCAAATTCTCGATGCGATGACCCGGGTTCAATCACAGGACACAGCATATAATATATGTTTTGGAATAAGTTTTACTGGGACAGGTTTCTTTCAGAGTACTTCGGGTTTCCCTCATGCCAATACTCTTCCTCTAACACCCGATATTTTTTCATTCATCTATTATCGACGCCACAAAAGCTTCGCAATCGACAGCGTCGTTAACTATATCAACGAAGAAAGTAAGCAAAGTGTTTACGTCTTTAAAGCTTGGCTATTTTATATTGTGATACTGAAGAAGAAAAACTGGACTATGTTAGAGGTGAAAAACGGGTACCTTTATTGTGTATTGTAAAAGGTAAAGCAATCCCATTAAAGGCCCTGAGGGTTCCAGGAGGTTAAGGCTCCCAGATTTCTAGACAAGCAGCACATAAAAGTGGTAAGGTTGTCAGCCCTATGTACCGGCCGCCTTTACCCCCCAGGAAATATTCCTGGTACTCATTTCTGTTAGAGGCTGAGTCGACCACAGGGCCATAGTGTGACCTAAAGGATTATGTCAATAAAAATTTCCAATTACACCATCGGGAATCGAACCCGCGACCTTCAGGCTTGTAGCGCAGTGCCTCAACCAACTGCGCCACCGCGTGACCCCTATTGTGTATTATAAAGAGGTAAAATACGAAGGAAATCAACGTCAACATCCATTGCTTCTACGGACTAAGGAATGAAAACAACTATTTTCATACAAGGGTGTGTTCCCGTGTCCATCTACGTCTAAGAGTTATCCGAGCCGCGTCCTTCTTCTTAATGTTTATGGAGGTAACTTTGAGGGGGATAAACTAAATGCCGCTTCCTTCCAATTAAATATAAATGCTTCTAGACCGTACAAAACCCGCCATAACATTCACTGCACACATTTTAATTGTTCCCTAATATTTAGAGTATAATTACGGGTTTTCATTTTACCACAAAAACCTGCTTTCCACGTGAGTGCTTCTACTGCCCTGCCTTCCGGTGTTATAATATTTATATTTTTCTTTAACTTAGCGATAAGACACATTGCGTATAAGAGGGGAAGTGAGCCAAATAATTAATCAGCTCTAGTTTCAAAGTTGTTCTTTCTGTAACTAAATTTTTTCTTACATATATTCCGGAACCAGGCCTTGAGCCAGATATGACGAACTGATAAAAGCTTTGTTGTGGCAGTCAAATTTTTTTGTCCGCCAAAGTAATAATTCTCTGCTGTCGAGGTGCCCCACTGCACATCAACATTCGTAGGTTTCGCATCCAAAACGGTCGAGTGGGGACTAAAAGCAAATGTAAAAAACTCGCTAAGCTCGCTTAGTGCTTTACACTTTGTGGAACATCTGTTTCTTTACACCAAAACTTTTCGAAAATTGGGTTTGTTTTGGTCTTCTGGCAGAACGTAGCGTAGAATGAGACAGAGAGAGCAGCTCTTTCAGACGGACCCAACACATTAAGGTCCCTCTCATCCACTTCCCACGTAAAGACTAAAACAGACCCAATTTTAACAACGTTGTTTCATAGTAAACCCTAAGGCTACGGAGCATATCCAAAATGATAGTGAAGTTTACTAAAATATATCGTCACAATTTGTATGTTATTCATCCCGTGCATATTCTTATAATTAATGCATTAACCAAATTATGCACTTAATAAAATACATTCAGAAGTAAGTATAAAATTCCTACATGTTTCGGCACCGGGGTGCCATCATCAGGGAGTTGTTCTGAACAAAGAAATACAAGGCCAGCACCCTTATGTAAGTATTGTGTCGCCTTTATTAAATGTTTAAAATATCAAAATTCCAAAATGCACAAAATTAACATCATAGATTGTAAACAACTGGAAACTTCTGCCTGGAACACCTCACTTTAAAAAATGTTGAATTTGCTATACTGTGACTTTATGATTTTTAACTTTGTGCATTTTGGAATTTTAATATTTCAATCATTTAAGGAGGGCGACACAATACCTACATAAGCGTGGTGGCCTTGTATTCCTTTGTTTAGATAACTCCCTGATGATGGCATCTCGGTGCCGAAACATGTAGGAGTTTTGTACTTACTTCTGTATGTATTTTATTAAGTGCATAAGTTGGTTAATGTGTTAATCACTGTTACAATCCTTTTAAGATTGACCAACAATTTATTTAATTACAATTCATGGAGGCGGGGATAGTTTAGGTGGTACAGTAAATAAACTAGGGGCTGGAAAAAAGAAAAAAAAACACTGTTTGATCCCTGGCAGGGGCAAGAGATTAATCCCTTCTCCAAAAAGTCGTTACCCACCCTTCGATTCATTGGTTAATATGGGGTGTTTCCTCGAAGGTAAAGCGGCCAGCCGTGTGAAGCTGACCACTCACTCGCATCTAGTGCTGAGGTTAACAATGCATGAAGCTGTACCCCTACTTCCGCCTTATAACTTCATGGCGTGCGGAAGGATATCTGATTCTGTATCTTTACTATTTCTTAGCCTTTACTTACCAGTTGCGTCTACGTGATTTTTTTTCCGACCAATAATGTGTTACGAGTAAATTACGATTTAAAAGCGCAGTGGAAATACTTATACGGTAAATGAGACATTATATTACAGCAATGCGCAGACTGACATAGTGTAAATCCGTGCCAAAAGACATTAGAACTTGTGAGCAGGGACCGCATGCCAATTATTAGCGATTAGAACAGACTGTCCGTGAAACATGACCGCGAAGGTTGTGTGTACATGAAATTTAGCAGTTCATTTTTTTAGTGTTTCAAATGGTACTGGATGAATAGTATTCAGAACGTAAAAAGGGGAGTAGTACTAACGGATAGCAAGACAATTACGGCTCATTAACACTATTTTGTTTAACTGTTTTGAAAAAAAACTTTAAATTTTAATAAATCAACGGCTATAGAGACATATTTATTATATCTTAATTAAATATTGTTATATAGTTGTATATTTACGTAGACTTACGATTTCATGTGGAAGGAAATTCCATTTAATTATTATCAACAATAAAATATTTCGGCAAATTTTGTTTATGTTCGGAAAAAACATTGTTGATTTTGAGTACAAAAGTTCCGACATATACATTGTCCGTTAGGTTTACATAGAGCGAAAAACAAAAAGACAAAGGAAAGGGTGTACTGAAAAAATAGCGTGGACATTTTTGATTTCATGTACACAATTTGTTTCAAAAAATGTGTGCTACCATAAATATTTAGCAAGAATTCTTCCATATGCAAGTGGAAACCCATGTAGATCTTCATACAAATTCACCTTTAAAATTTTCCGGTCTAAATAAAACTTGAGATGGTTAGATAAAATTTTAATAAACATCTCGTATATGAAACTTTATAAAAATCTTTATAAAAAACTGATTTCTTTATGCACCCAGGGAGAAACATAGAAACAGCGAATTTAATACGAAATCAACAAGTTGTGAAAGCGGCCAAAACTTCAGAGGGATAAACGCTTACAGAAAACATACTGTATTTTCATTACAAATATTAATCAGTTAATATTATAGATTTGTAGAAAAGTAAGCACCGTTTATTCTGAAAATCATACAAAAACTAACACACGCTATAGATAGAATGCAGTTTTACACTTTCGAAGCAGCTGTTAGACCGGCAGACAGCTACAAATATGGTTTTTGTTGTTTCTAGCTTCAGTCTGTCAGTATTTTGCAGGGCTCACAAATAACCTCGTCCTCTCTTACGCGATAACTGAAAAATTAAATATGACTGGTGGATTAATTTATTTGTTAGTATCTACTCTTGATTTATTTTTAGGCGACTTCGCAAAGCGATTTGAGAAATGCGACTTTTAGCTTCATCATATCCACCCGCCCACTCCTCTGTCTGCATGGAAAACTCGGCTCTCACTGGAAGTACGGAATACGTTAGTAAAATTTTATATTGGGTATTTTTAATAAAATTTGTTAACATATTCAACTTTTGGTTAAAGTCTGACAAATATATTTTATATGAAGATCTACACACATGTATGATATCTCGCTGTTTACGAGATAATTACAAGAAATTAGCCATATCGCGTTTTGTGAGGTGAGCACAAGAAAGGCGACAGAGCCTGGGAGTCCGAAGTAGCAGCTGAGGATCTAAACATAACCTTTTATGTATAATACCTAATTCCACCCAAAAACAAAGTAATGTTATGCTTGCATGTACATTCACTGCAAATCTGTCGCTATTACACGGAAAAACGCGAAAAAGCGAATTTAAAATAATCGCCTTTTAGTTTCAGTCTTCAAATTAGTCATGAATTAAACATGCAAGAAAAATAATGGAGCGGAAACACCAGCAGTTCTACCTCTGCGGACATTCCAAACTTGCTTTATTTCTGCACATATGTCAAAGAGTAAATTTGAAGGATAAGTTATGCCTAATAAGTATTATACAAATGGTGTATAATAAATGCTGAGGATTTATATCATATATATTAAGCTCAATAGCAGCCTAATGCTAATCAATTATAATGGTGTGGGTAGGCATGGTTTTCCTTGTGAAGAAACATCTGAAGATTAGACGTTTTTTCTAAGCAAATGAACTGACATTATTTGTTAAAAATTGCGACATGCCTATATAATATGGGGTGAAATAAGAGCTTAGATTATAGTTGCATTTGATAACAGAATAAAGCAGCCCTCTTTGGAGTATTTTCTTCAAAAATGACTGCTGTATATTGCCCGCCGTTGGCATAAAACGCGCACTAACTCACTGTTATTAGAGACGTTTTGTCAAGGATTCTGCGGCGACTGTGAAGTCGCAGCCTTTCGCTTAGTTTTTGTGTCTGTCTGTCCGACAGACTTCAGACGTTGATGATGATAAATGGGAAATAATGGGTTTGTGCATGTTGCTTATTTTATCGAAGGAAAAGAAGAAAAAAAAAACAAAGTTTAGTTTAAAACATAAGCAAAAACAATGAAGTAGAAGAGACAAAATAATTTATTTGAATAAGTGTACATTGAAAGTACATAAGGGGAAAAAAATATATTTATTGTTTTTGGATCTAGCTATGTAAGGTTCCTCCACGTCAACATTAAAATACTTTGTTGACAATTTTGTCAACATATAATGATAAAATAATAGAGACAGGATGGTGTAGCTTTTTGACACGCAGTGACGTTTTCATTTAATGTCTGTCTTTAAGGATTTTGTGCTGCTCGCTTAAATATTTTTCGTATTTCAAAACACACAGAGCAGAAAAATATATGAAAATAAGATACACGGCAGAAAATGTATGAAGAATGGCGAAAGATACATTGACGGGATTCACAATTGGTACTTTTCACCAAACACTGTACATGTGGTGTATTACGGATGTCGTGTATTTTTGATAGTGTTATAAGCTGTGTCGGTAATTTATTATTATTATTATTATTACCATCAGAATTGTTGAGGTTACCACTCACTTTTTTATTACAACACACACCACCACCACCATCTCCAAGACCATTATTTTATTTGCGTGACTTTCTTATTTACTTGAGTTTAAATTTTAATATAACTTCGGCGACCCAACAGTAACTGTGTACTCGAGCATATACAGGGCATACACAAAAGAATGGTGCGGTATAAATTGAATAAACCATATAAACCGCACCATTCTTTTGTGTATGCCCTGTATACAGTTGAGACAATCAGCTGCCTATTAAACCGTCTGTTTCTTACGTCCGAAATTAAAACCAGAATGTTATAGATACACTTTTTAGAGTAGCCGTGGGAATACACATGGGTGGCCAGTAAAAATAAGAAAGTAGCTGAAATCTTTAGCAATAATTATGGTGCATAGAGAAGAGCTACAATTAGGGATACTACATTTGTTGCAGCCAAAGGTAGGAATTTTGCAATAATTATTTATTTTCTCTAAAATAACCCTGATTTATGTACGAAATTAATCACAAAACGTATTGTTAAATACAACTTATGCCCAATCATGTTTTTAGTTAAATAGGTTTTCTTCTAAATTGCAGGAAAACTACGATTTTAAATATAAAGTTCATCACATGACACATTCTTAAAAATATACTGCACAGTTAGAATTTCCTTTATTGTTTCAGTAGACAGCCTGATCCTCTCTTTTGCCTATGGAATACAACAGGAAGAAAACTCGCTGGAAGTTTTCATTCTGGGTAGAAATGGCGAAAAATAATTGTAACAAGTGTAGATATTAAGGGTGGGTTTTAACATTAGTATTGGTCCTAAAATGTGCTGATAATTTTTCGTGGGACAATAGAGAGAAAACTTATGAAATTTTCTCTTTTTTTGGTACCTTTGAAAAACAGATAATGTATCATACTCTTTCATCCACATATTCAACTACCTTAAGTATAAAGTGTCAAATTCTTCAGTGTGTTGGTACAACTTCTTGCACTTTCCTTTATTGTCATCACCCACTATTTGTTACAGCATATTTCTTGTTCTTTTAATGACAAAAATCTGGAAGATAATTTGTTGAGAGAACTAATGTTTGAACAGTTGCAATTACGCATGTTCTATCTCTCAGCAGTACAGTACCCCTACATTTGTTTGAAACATGAAAAGGGAGTAAATGTGCCACAAATACATTTCATTGAATTTCTTTGTTAAAAAATTTTCCTAATTATAACAGGATATTTTGTTTTACAAAGAGAGAAAGTAACATTGACAACATTTGTAAAAATCCTTTTACTGCAAGAAAAAGAAACAACCATATTTTCTCACAGTGATATAGCAAATGCTTAGCAACAGCAAATGTCTAAGAAACTACATCTCTCCTCTCGCAGCTTATACAGCAATGCAGTTATAAATTTTTGTGACAGACGACTGAAGATCAAAGCATAAAGTGTCCATCTCATGCGGCAAAATATTATTTAATATATGGCTGGACAACCCACAAGAAATAACTTGTCATTTACTGAAATCTTTAACTTTGCAAACAAATTATTTATGGAGATGAGTGCTACACCACCGAATATTGTTTTATATTTATCAAACGAAAATGTCATGCACTTTCAAACAAGGGCAGTACTTTAATTTGCCTATGAACATATGCTGCAATGGTGTTTTTTCGTTTGGTTTGCTATAACTGTGTAGTAGATTTGCTTCATATCTACCTATTTCCTTGTCAAAATATTGCATCAGCATTAGAAACATCTCAACGGAAAGAGGGTTGCTTGCGTCAGTAGTCACTAAACAAAAAGGAATTTCTGCAGTGGATGCACAAACGACTGCAACTGAGTAAGCGGAAATTACATAATTACTAATTGTCTTGGTTTTCCTGAGCGCTGGAAAGTTTCCGGACCATTTCTAATTGAGGAAAAAGTTTATTCATTAGACCATTTTTGCAGCCCATCCATTTGTAACTGCCTGAGGTTTTACCAGTAAAACATTAAGACCTCTCTGACACAGGACGCTACTCGCGATACGACTGCAATACGACGATGATATGATATATGGGACATAATACGTGACTCGCACACCGGAGGTGATCTACTCAGATGTTATGCATTGCTTCAGTATGAATATGTCTTCAGAAGAAAAGAACATATTTGTTACCTGCTAGATGAGAGGTAGATTATAGAAGAAGGTAAGATGAAGGAAGTACTGGTTTCATCCTTACTGCAGAAAAGTGGTGAACTCGGAAGTTTTTGTAGCCAGGCAACAGGACTAGGGCACTGAGAGAATTAGATCATAGGTGCACAAATCGCGGTGTGATGTGTTGCTGTAAAGATTAGATTTTATTGCGATGGCATCTGGTATTTGTGGCTTCTCAGTATGGTCCTTGATTACTACCACCATTCTGGCGCATATAACTTTGAAGTGGTTTCTAGATTTTTGGAAAATTTATGTACTCCTGATTTAGAACATCTCATACAGGAGGAAAAGGAAGATTTTAAATTTTGCCCTTTCTTGAACAACTAGGATATTTTGAGTCATAGAAAAAAGGACTGTTTTGCAGCAGGCTCCACAAGTTTAATATCTGCTTCCTCACTCGTACTTGCATAAACTAGTAAAGCATTCCAAAAGCGCGTGAGAATTTCGTCTTGTGTGGCGATATATTTACGATGGACGCTACAGCATGCTGAGTCGTCATCGTATCGTATTACGCAGTCGTGAACTTATCGTTACCTCATGGTCTTCAGTGTGCAAACTCGCATATAAAAAAGAATGGCTGAGTCGTATCATAAGCTAGTAGCGTCGCCATTTATCACCATTTTATCTTAAGTAGTGTCAAGTGTCAGAGCTCCCTAAGTTACGTTCAGTCGCACGTACGTCATCACTTATTGGCCCGGTTGCAAGAGGAAGCTCGGTATCTTTGATGAACTGCTTTCATCTCGACAGCTCTATGTGTGTTTTGTTGACTAAACATGTTCCTGTAGGTCTAACAACTTAGCAACTGATACGAAAGGTCGTAGAAGATACAGTGTACACTCGGACCCAAATTCGCTTCGGCCACGCCAAGAAGACGATTTTTTCTCAGGGTCGTCCGCAAATTTTCGTTTAAGCCTACGCGTAGATATTTTTAGAGAACAAAGAGCAGTAAATTAGAGCGAGAATAAATTAAAATTCCATACAGCAAAAAGTAGTGCCAATGCATGGCGAACATATTCACCATTCACAGACCGTCTGCTCACTGACAACATATAATTACTACAGTGATATGATAGCAGGTCGACACAAAGTAGAAAGTTAGAAGTTTGGAGATAAAGCAACAACTGAAGCCGCTCATAGTATTTTCGCACTAAAACACAGACAAAAGGGAAGGGAGGGGAAAGGAATATGCTAATACGATAACTCTCTTTGACTTGAGGTGCCGAAGGTCTTGCCGTTAATAACGAGTCCTTGAGAACAACGTATGTCCACCCGTCCACCTTCTGCCGAATGTTATCGTAAGCTTCGTTACTGGGAACCTGACACGTGAAGATGACATTCATTTATCTAGTTTTTTTTTCCTTCCTCTTCTACCTACTCCGGATTTCCCGTTTCAGTGTCGAGGTTTTGTAATTTCTTTTGATCACACACTTTAGACACACCACACTCGGTAGGACTCCACTGGACGAGGGACCAGCCCGTCGCAGAGACCTCTACCTGACAACACACAACACTCACAAGAGACAGACATCGATGCCCCCGGTGGGATTCGAACCCACGATCCCAGTAAGCCAGCGGCCGAAGACCCACGCCTTAGACCGCACGGCCACTGGGATCGGCTTTAATTTTAATAAGGCATAAAATACGTTTTTCTCTGCACTGACATAGGAGGAGAGCAGTGCTAAATTTTAGTTTGAAATCAAATCCATTCTCTTAATAATCCAATGCAAAAATATGATCGAGTTCCGACACTAACAATGTAATATTTTGCAAAATCTGCAAAATTATGGCGTTTGTATTAGTGTTTAATAAACGGTCAAGTATAAGTTTCTTTGACCTTTGCGAATTACTCACCTTTCCCACACCTTTTGTTCTCCGTCTGTCTTCAACCATACAAAACCACGTTTCCTGTTTTTACAGTAAAACAAAACTGAAGTGGCCGGAGGATATGAGAAATAAAAAGGAATTAGAGTAATAGTAATCGCATACTTTAGTAAGCATGACTAAAATTTAAAATAGCTAGAAATAATCACGTTTAGCCTTAGGGCGAACTTCTAATGCAAATTCGAATTTTCTACTCCACATATGTAAACCGTTGGAAGAAGAGTGTTTTACTATTATTTTTGTGGCAAGATCGATGGCTAAAAACCTGGACAATTTCGTGTTTGGAAAAATCCTCCCTACATCTTCGGATACAGATGATTTTTTAACATTGGCTACAATAATCTGCCAGCTAAATAAGGGATCTGATAGGCTTCCAAATTAGCCTAATTTAATAATTACTGTATAAAAATTTTAATACATATGTCGGAAGGAGACAACTACAAACCTTGTATTATAGCTCTGTATAAGATAATGGTTACGTCGAGAGCTCGTTCAATTGACAGAAGACTTTTCAGAATGGGTTCATTTGAAATTCTTAATTAATTACATCGAAAATGGGAAAGGCAGATCTATATGAAAAAGTAATAGTTGGATATAAGGATTATAATGCAATATAACAAATGTATATCTTCTTTACGTTACTTGTACCGTAGGCCTCCAACTAATCTATAGTGAAAGCAGCATGACCGGTACAGATACCAATAACCAAATACATCTAACGGCTTTTTAAGAATTTTATATACCAATAATATAGCTGTTGTAATTTCAACAAAAGAGCCCCTGAAGATGAGCCTTATATAGGCTAGAAACATGTTGGGTAACATTTAATAAAATTGTGTTAAATAACATATACAGTGTACATTTGTCTGCGTAACATATACAGGGCATACACAAAAGAATGGTGCGGTTTCAATAATGAATATTATTGAAACCGCACCATTCTTTTGTGTATGCCCTGTATATTATATCTTCTTGTAACATAAATCAGGAAACTTATTTTATTACATTAAAGCACAGAACATGGCACACGCATATATCGCACTTGCTGTAAAGGAAACTAGTGGTTGAATTCATCAGTCTGGCAGAACGTTTTAAAAATCACAATATAAACACAAAAGCAACTACAGTAATTTGCACGAGTGCTTGTACTTATTCATAGTCTTGTGTAACAAGCGGTATGCGCAACATTGCCGATCCCAGTGGCCGTGCGGTCTAAGGAGTGGGTCTGCGACCGCTCGCTTACTAGGATTGTGGGTTCGAATCCCACCGGGGGCATGGATGCCTGTCTCTTGTGAGTGTTGTGTGTTGTCAGGTAGAGGTCTCTGCGACGAGCTGGTCCCTCGTCCAGAGGAGTCCTACCAAGTGTGGTGTGTCTAAAAGTGTGATCGTGAAGCCTCCAAAAATGAGGCAGCCTAGGCCCCCAACGGGCCGTCGAGCCATTGGAAAAAGTGCGTAACATTAAAAAAATACAACAAACTGCTTCATTGTTCCATACAATATAGGGCTACTGATGTCAAGTTGTGAGTGTGTGTGTTTTTTCCGGAATATATAAAGACTCTTTGTCAGCTACAAAAATAATATACGTTGTGACGTTAGGCAGTGGATGAAATCACCTCTGGCTTTGGTGCCAACTGCTTGCAGATTCGACACGTAAAGAAGGGCAACGCTAAAAAGGAAATCAGTAAAGATTGACTATAATTAACCAGTTTTTTAAACTGACGTCTTCTTAAAATAAAATGTAGACTGTCTAAAATAATAAAATTTGTACACCAGGAAATGTGATGTCACATATTGAATATATTTCTTGAAACTGCCTGCAAACGTGCGTACGTAGACACACGGAAGCATGTATAACATATTTAATAAATACATAAAATTTGAAAGGCACTTTAAACACTTATATTATATTCTGAATTTAGGAAATTACAGAAAACAAGCACTGAAGTATTCTTACCCATTACCAAAACCTGACTTTAAAAATGAAATGTAAGACATCACCTGGGAATCCTATGCGTAGATTAGAGATCAATATTAAAGTTAATCTTCAAGAACAAAGGTTTTGTATTCTGGATTTGTTTTGTTTGGAATAAAAAGAGTGTGGGGTTTTGTAGCACGGAAATGAATTATCTGGTCCCATAACATAGGGAGTTTCTTGACTCGCTGAGAGTCCACTCACTTCTCAAGAACAGTCAGCACCAAGAAATTAGTTAATATGTACGATCTTTGGTCGTTTATTTAGACATCACACATTGTGCGATTTATTTAGACCTACCGCCTTAACGTTACGTGGTTATGAGACTTATAAAACACCAAAAAGATCGTGTTTTACAATAAAATGTTTATGAATGCACACCGAAGAAACAGCAATGAAATTATATTACTTCACACACTTATACGCACATGGCTGCCTAGCTAGGAAATGGTTGTTGATAAAGATCTTACGGCTTACAACGCGTAGATATTCTACTATGAGTAAGCTACAATCTGACGGAAGTTATGACAGTGGGAAATAGAAAGGTTCTGTATAGGATTTTGTAATCCCCTGAAGAATTTGGAAGGAACTTAGACTTAGGATATAAATTAGTAAACTTCCCTGAAGGAACTGAAGAAGAATAAGGAAAAGTTTTGTCAGAGCAGTCAGTGTCTGGTCCGAACGTCAATATATGGTAAAGTGGTGCACACGAATACTTTGTCACACATATTGTGTTTATGTGTAGATAAATTTTTTTTATATTTAGTTTGATGAAAAACTTTCGAGGGGTTCAAGGCTTAAACCGCGTGCAGAGATCCACAACGACTTCATTACGAGCAGACATCAACAGCACCAGCAGCAGCAGCAGCAGCAACAGCAGCAGGAACGCATTTACGTCATGTCACTCACCGTGACCATGACGAATTGTCCCCTCATCCAGCTGACTTTTCATTACATCCCTGACACTCCTAATTAATTGAATGCTTCCACTGTGTAATCAAATTATTTAATCTGGCACCCATTTGTATACATACTGAGCATGTAAAGTAGAATCTCGCTTTAATTATGATGATACAGGTGTCTAGAGAACTAAATTCACATATGATTAATTTCGAATGTATTCAGACCCAGTACAAACGCTGACGGTCGACTTAATTTAAAATATTAAACATGAAGAAGATAGTATTTGGACGTGACAACCTAGTTTATTTCTGCTTCGCTCTTAGGGGAAGTTTGGTATTCTTCCTGAAGACCTGAGGTCAGAAAATACGTGTATACGCACACAAAACTCTGGCAGGGACAGCGCGCAAAAAAAGATCAAAAGCAACTGCCATGCTACGTGAGGCAAAGAAATAGCCTAGAAAATGGAGCGAGAGTGGAGGGAGGAAAGAAGGTCAGAAGGACACCAAAGCAGCCCTACAGCTAAGCTATATTCGTCAAGCGTTTGTAAGTTAATATGCCACTTGAACAGTAGAAGGGCGCGAGGTCTTAAACGCAATGCTCACACTACAGTAGTAAACATTGCGCAAATCATGGATCTGTCGACAAAGTGCGGAGTCATCGGTCTGTGGACAGTATCTGCTAATAATATTGATAAAAATACAGCTATACCAACGTTCAAACAGATCTGAGACGTACTTATAACCTACACTTTCTTCAAATGCTTCGTTCTAGGTGGGGAAGATATTCTGAGGTCACCAAAAGAAGTTCCATGGATGGTGGAGATAACGGTGCTTCAGGCATTGCCCTTTATTCCTCCTACTGTATTGCCTTCCAGCGTCCTTTGGCCTATGTTAAGGAGTCCAAAGTGTTTGTCGCCACTGAAGTTTGTCACGTGATCGCCATTACAGACACTCGTGTGGGCAGAACGGCTAGACGAATGGAGGTGAATTCTGGGAAGTACGAGAGAGAGGAAAGCGTGATAGCTCGAGGAGGATGTGAAGGGGTAATTCCAAGGGCCTTCCGTCCGTGGTCACAATATAGCAAGCACTTTAAATTAGTGTCTTAATTAAATGAGCCAATGATCTTTCTTCTGAGCACAATTGCCACTAGTACTGATTCCGACTGTATAATAATTATCAGATTTGTCTGTGTCTGGTAGCGTCATGTTGGTAACTGATAACGTACGGTAAGTTATGTATACAATGTGTAGTTATGTTTATAATGTGTTTGCTACACAAATTTCAAAAACATATTTCCAATATTTTAAAAACTTTTTCGTAAAACTGGAAAAGAATTTGGCACATACGCCTATATTTCGGGCCAAAAGCTTAATGTTCCTTATATTCTACAAAAGTGCTACGTTAACAAGAGCAGCATATTTTTGTAAACCTCTCAACATATGACACCCTACGGTGCAACTAACAAGTCCACGCAGTGGACATGGTACTTCTGATTAAAGAAAATTAAGAAGCGCAAAGTTGGGTGTGATATTCATACTAAGTTTTATGAGAATTCTACCTCTGTCTCAATTATTATTATGGTGGGCAAACGCAAGGATATGGCACTACACATATGCTGGCACTAACCGAATACAATCCAGTTAAGTAGAATGTAGCCCGACTCACTAAGTGGTTTCAAAGGCAGACCCTTTCAACTTCACACGGCTTGATCATGGAGTTTTACAAGGGTGTATGGAACATTTATGCAGAAAATTTGGGTCTGTCTTTGCAGAAACTCAGTGAGTCAGACAATATTTGACTTAACTGGATATGATTGGGTTAATTTACTATGAGTCTTGGTCTACCTTGACGGGTAGAAATTAAGATGTGAACTCACCAGGAACTCAGAAGGTTTGTGTCCCGAGGTCTTAACCTACACTGAGAGAAATTTGAGTAGAAAAGTAGGAGCGTAGACTCACCAGGAAACCCGAGGTGTTGTCCAGCAGGCAGCGGAAGCGGACGGTGAAACTTCTTTCCAGCAGGTGAAAGTTCTCTGGCTGGAGAACGTCCTGGACCACGAAGTTGGCTGATTCAGGTGGTAGGAACGAATTCCACATCAACTGTCGCTGTAGTTCCTCCCGGTCCTCCGAGTGCACCAGTTCGTACACGGACTGATGGACGATGTCCGACTGTGGATCACACCAACATACAGTCATTCCTTGGAGACGGTGACTCGGATCACATCTGATTTGCACCACTCTCCCTCTAAACGCTATTTTACATATATTTGTTTCACTTTATATTCACCGTGCATCTTTTTATAATTGAATTATTTGTACCAACAAATGCACTAAGACAGTTTTTTTTCCCTGTTTTCTTTATTATAAGGATGCCCCAATACGCATTTCGGCAGTTATTCTGCCATCATCAGGGGGTATTTTAAGTGAGTTTTTTTTACATAGACCAATTCTTTGTTACGTCATAACAGTGAGTCTGTTATGACGTAACCAAAGAATTGGTCTATGTAAAAAAAACTCACTTAAAATACCCCCTGATGATGGCAGAATAACTGCCGAAATGCGTATTGGGGCATCCTTATAATAAAGAAAATAGGGGAAAAAACTGTCTTAGTGCATTTGTTGGTACAAATAATTCAATATATTTGTTTGTTTTGTTTTTTAACGATGGTCCTAATTAAGCGCTTTGAAGCATGAAATTTAGCTAATTAATATAAAATTTCAATCCCTAAAACAGAGCAAATTCTCACAATGTTCATAAGAAAGACAAACTGATTTGTGCTTCTACAGATATAGACTAATCGCTGTTTTTTCAACAATCTTATAAAACATATAAATACAGCATCTGAGCAAAATACTTAGCGGTTTAATATGACAGTTACTGCTACACAAAAGTTACTACTGTGCTTTAAATACAATTGATACTTTATTCAAATATTTAACTGTGGGAATTGATGAAAGTACTGAAAAATTGTTTAGGGATATTTCGTTTGTTATTTTATAATATTTTAATTAAATAAATACAATTATCTTCAGCAGGTTCAATAGTGTGAACATTGATTAAATTACTAACAACCTACGCGTCTCTGTCTTGTGAAACTTGTCACTTGACAGCTGTAAAGGAAGGCGGCCAGGTAGGCGTGCAAACAACAGTGAGGAGTGTAATATCGTGATGTGATGGGCACACCGTGTAATAACGGTACTCACCACAGACTTTGTGTTTGTGTAAGTATAACAGTACGTATATGAGTATTGAGCCAAAAATGTCTGGTAGCTATAATACACAAGACATAGTTGTAACTATATTTGCGGATCGAATTCTCCATTTACAGGAGCTACTAATCTTGATTCCGAAGAGTGGTAAGTTGTTGTCGACATCATAACAAACCTCACGCGAGCATAAGTACTGTCAGTGGACGCAGAAACTTGTAAGCATATAAATTATATACATATACGTAACTAAATTAAAAATGGTTACCGACTTCCTCTGTTTGTCATTTTTTTTTTCAAATTCAGTATTAGGCTACCAGAGAGTGTTCCGAGATTCAGAATACACGGTAAAAAATTTTCACAGAGCTCTTCCTCTTAAGCCCTATAAGCAGTTAGCTGCCATTCTGAATATTACATTATACATTTCTTCTTATGTTCACTCCATTTTAATCAATAGTTCTCATCGTCTTCTATTACATGTGGTAAATGCAGACTGCCCCCCCCCCCCCCAGTTGTTTTATCAGGCACTGGTGTTTCCGTTGAGCACCAGTGTGTAATAAAGGCATCACATCTCTGAGCTGTCAACATTTTATTGTTAGTGTTACTTTTTTTTATCGGTTATTAATAAGTATTTGGGATGCAGAACTTATAAATCTTGACTTTGTAGATCTATAAATCTAAAAAAGTTATTGATGAAAGTAGGTCATGTTTTACAGGTGGGTAGGTTTTTGTGTGAGGTAGTTCATATTGTAATCATCTGGGTCGTAACACAATGCAGTACGAAGATTGACACCGACGTTTCAGAAGAACTTGCTGTCTCCTTCTTTATGGCTGAAGAAATGGAAACCAACGTGTGGCTGTTATGTGTTCCTTGTACAAATTTCACGAAGAGAAAACACATCGAGAAAGTCACGCTGTAAATCTCTCTACCTTATGCTTTACTTTCGAAATGACAGAACGAATATCGACAAAACTTGGTAAAAGTGGCAGAGGTACACTAGTCGTAGGAGGGCGTATCAGTACACTTCGTGTGAAATGCAGAAGTAACTGATACCCTCAACTTTAATCAGTTTCACCTTTTTCGAAAGAAAAGAAAATGTAACTAACATTTTCCTTGCTCAAATTTCACGACGATTATTTTATTTCTATATCAAAGCATAAATCAAATTTTGGATGTAGCATAGTGTAAGGCCTTGTCAGAATATATAAAGATTGAAATACAATACTAGCATATGCGTGTATTAAATAAAATATATAAGACCATTATCATATTCCCCCAAAATTTCAACCGTCAAGTAGTCATCCTTTATCATCATATGTTGTATTATTACATAGGTTACAATATTCTTTGTAAACTACAAAGAACATGAACAACTTGTATATATAAATGGCAAGAAGTAAGTACTGTACACTGGAAGAACTATACGAATAAGCAACTACTTTATATCTTATCCTGACAACCAACTGCCACAGCAAGGTAAGAAAAAAAAGTGGCTAAGAAATTGATGCAATGCATTATTCATTTTCACTATCATATCGGAATCTACACAGATCATGTCTATAAATAACATAGTCGCTGTTCTGAATAGAGAGAGCAAAGCTGGATAAACCTGCAATTTTCAAATAGCAAACAGAATTTTAACTGCTTACAGGATTTATGTTTTATTACCATTCACATACACAAATTTCTAATGTTTATTGAACACTTTAACTTAAGTAACTGAAAAACATACGTCGATAAAAGTGTTTTTGATGAGGATGACCAACTGAGAGTTGAATCCTGTCAGGGATATATTAAAGGATTTATTTGTTTTATTTAAGAGACGCATACATTTATGTTACATTTGATTACTTATTTATTGTGCTAATTGTGGAAAACTCCAAAGGTATGGACATGAATTTTCAGATGTAAATGTATTGTTTGCTCTATCAAGGGACGGAAGGACAAAGTTCTTCTCATTGACAACGCATTAAAACGAACGGACAAAGAAATATAATTTCATAATTTTATCCCTTCTTCACAGAATTTAAAGTTCAACGTAGTGCAGTTTTATAATATGTCAATAGTATGAATTGTCCAGCAATATTACATTTACGCCTGCAATATATGAACATCAACAGCAATAGATGATTCAAAATAGCAAAGAATCCTCTTCGGATATATATGTAATGTACGAAATTAAATTAGTAATAGGGAATGATGTCCCACATTTTATTTTATTGATATATTCTCACAATATGCAATAATTATGGTAGTGTTTCTGCTATAAAACAACCAGTTTCTATGTAATCGTAGAAAATATAACTTCATTTACTCACATTAATAACAAAATAAAGATATGCCAAAGGGAATCTTTAGCAGCACCAGCTAAATGCCAGTGGATAAATTTTACCAATTTTTAAGTGGAAAAAACTTTAAGGAAACTAAGAGCAAAATGATGCCCCCGGCCGTTCACATGAACATGAGGAGGCTGGCAAAACTTTGCCATGGCACGAAGCAGTAAAAAGAGGGATTTTTTCTTTTAAAATTAATAAACAAATAGTATATGATAAAACAACAGTTGCCTGATATGTAAACATCTACAAATCACGCTACTTGCTTTAAAAAAGAGTGAAAGCTTTGAGGTGAAAAAAATAGCTGCGACTTGCACATTTCAAGAATCGTTATTGGAAGACCTTCAATCTACACCGAACAAGAGACACATAGTAGCAACTAACAGGTAACGCCAGTAATCGGTGTGGACCATAAATCAGAGAATAAAAAAAATGACGCATTATATCTTATGAAAGAAGCCAGCCATTCCCGGCGCCTCAGAGACAGACGACATTTTTAGGAGTTTGTCTAATGTAGACAGAAAGCCAGCACAATCTAGTAGCTGGTGGTTTTAATCGACTTGAAATTACATGCCATTCGCTCAGTGTGGATCGACATTAACATGTGCTGCTTCCTAGTGCAAAATTTTCAGAGTAACTACCGGTGTGGCATGATGGGCCAGTAGGGAAATTTGCCTATTTACCCTATAATGTTACGCTTTTTATAATTTATGCACTCAATTTTGCCTACATTTTATATAAAAATAAATTATTATAAAAGAATATCAAATGCTTTATTTATTTTTTCTTTTCTGCGGTTTACAGGAAGATTTAGGAATTGGACATGTAGAAATAAATTATCAACAATGCTGAAGAATATCATCCACAACTATTTAAATCAAGTTTTATGGAACCTTACACTTTATCGTTACTGACTTCCCATCTTCATTAAACAACTATCTTGAAGTGACACATCAGAATAGCTAAATTACATGACATTTCAATTAATTTAAAAATTAACAGTGTTAAAAATTTAAAAATAAATCCTTGCATGTGCAGGGTCAAAAAATACTTATTGACAATGACTCTACGGACAGAGTGTAATTGTTGCTGCAAATGAATATGAAGACAAGAGTAGCAGTTTGTCACCACGGTGTGAAGAAGTGAATAGGTTTTAGGGTAATTCACGACAGTGTTATAAATCAGTAGGTTATATACAAACCTAAGTTACAATCGTCGAGACGTTAACCCAGGACACCCGAATATGAAACAAGACAGCTCTTCACTCGTTTGAGAAATTTGGCCAATAGGTTATGTTCCTGAGGTTAATAGGCTCATCATCATTACTCTATCTGAGAAGACTTTCTTATAGGTTCTATTCTTCAGCTTCTGTGATTGGACTAGCATGTCTCATAAAGTTGTCCTTGTGCTTAATTAAGGATCAAACCCTGAAGAGGTATAGGAGGGTGGAGGTATAACTCCAAACATTTTTAAACTCGAAAATAGATTAAGGTGATTGATCAACCTCACGCCTTGGTCGCTGTAACCCTTGTGGGAATTCTCCGAAACCCATTACACAGGAGGCCTGAGAGCCGGTGCGGACACAGTGGAGAAAACAAATTACTTCGCCAAGCTGGGGATGGAAAACTGATCTTGATGTCACCCAATCTGAAGAAGTATATCGACTACGATATTCGACTCACACTTGTCCCTAAGTTTCAGATAATAATAATAATAATAATATAATAATAATAATAATAATAATAATAATAATAATAATAATAATGACACTAAATATTACATGCTTTATGTGTTATAAAAACAGAATAGCCGTAATATTGTATACAAAGAGACTAAGCTTTGTGCAGTATCTGTATATAAAACCAGTGTGCAGAAGACAACGACACGGAATATGTGTGACATTAAATACACTCATGAATGTTTAGTCGTCGAAGAACTTCGGAGGAACGGGGTTTGTCTAGTGCTGTACAGTTCTGTCATTAGGTTCCTTTGGACTTAAAGTTAACTAACAAAAGACGTTTTTGGATACTCTGCTGGGTAGGTCATACCTAGAGATTGTAGACTAGCAACCCTGACTTATTTTCTGAAGTGTCTCTAGGCGTGTCTGATGCTGGAATTGTATCACAATAAGTAACGGCTGCTATCTGCACATCTTCCTGATTCATCATTCAGCCATCCAATCATCCAACATAATACAACTAACCAACTCGAGAACCTTAAGAACATAACACTTGCTCAGCTAGCCAGTGAATTCCCCACCCGTTATGGAATCTAAAATTCATTATAATGTTCACAAGTCTACCACTGGACCAAACACAGAAATGTGTTGTAATTTTCTGTTCCACTGTATTAAGCATTGAAACATTTATCGACAAAGAACAGTTGGGATGAAAAATCCGTTTTTCAGGGATGTTGTGCTCCATCGCTGAATGCCTGTTGCCCAACATTTCGAGACTACGTAATGGCACCATCTGCAAGGGTTAATGGTCCTTTGAAATTAAAAAAAATACAAAAGCGCAAAAACTAAGCTTTTTGCAGTACTTGGAAATAAAACTAGTGTGCAAGGGGACACAGGATATGTCCTGCATAAAGGTAATAACAAATAAATAAGTAAATAATAATAATAATAATAATAATAATAAAATTTCACATGTACCATACATGCTAACCACAAACCCGCTGCAAAAATACATACTCATAGAGACGTAGATTTTTTCAGGTATACAATTCTAAACGACATGCATAAATATAATAATGATAATAGTAATGATAAAAATAATAATAATACAGGTAACGTTTTCCTTGTCTACGCCATGAAGGCATATAGGGGGCGTAAGGGTATAGCTCCACTCGGCACTAAGGAAAGGTGAGTGGTTAACTTCACGCCTCAGCCGCTTTACACTCGGGACAGAACCCCGGTACCTATTAAAGAGGAAGCTGGGTGGATCCCATTGCCGGTATGGACGTTTCGGAGAATAGAGATATCTCTTATCCTTACAGGAATTCGAACCCTGAAATGTTCAGCCCGTTGCCTAGTCGCTACACCGACTATGCTAGAGCAGCTCATAATAATAAAACAGTAATAATATTGTTATTACTTATGCCATTATTAATGACACTTGTGGCAGCTGCTGTTCCACCCGGCCAGGTTTGTCGTGTGTCCAGGAAAGCTTTTGTCCACACAGAGAGACAATGGGGTGTTATTACACTGGAGCGTTGTCGTCCACAACAACGGGGAATCGCAACAAAACCTAATTAATAATATTACAAAGTTTGCAGTTAGATAAGACAAGAGTATTTAAACGACTGCGTGACGCATCTTGGGTTCCAGACTCAGGCGGATGAATCAGAAAACTTCCGGAATGCTCATTAGGGCGTCACGCGATGTTGCATTCTCCTTGTTTCAGGGGCCGTTAGAGAAAAAAAAAACGCCACAGATTGCAGCGCACCATGTGGCAACCCGGTAAAATATCGACTATGTAAAGCAGGTACGAGTATAACATCGTGAAAATTGAGACTTCTAACCACTCTAAAAACATATGTATTAACATTCTTTCAATTTAAATACTTATAACAAATAACGTATTTTTCTTTTTTTATGCTTATATCGTGATAAATTATTAGTGAACTGTTCTTTCAAAATATAATGTTAAAATCTGACAACTCCCTTCACTAGATAGCTTACAGCTTCCACAGAAAAAAATCCTTCATAGATACAACATTCAGCTATATGTCACCTCAAAGACACTTTTAAATCACAATTTCATTCGTTATGCACACAATATAAATTTTATAGAAGCTTGTAGGCTGCAATAAAGACTCATGAACTTTTGTTGCTGACACTAGTAAAAACTATACCAACAGATGCACTTTTACTAAAACATTAATAGTTTTAAACAAATCAAGCCCTACATATGTTTCGGCCAGCTAACTGGCCATCTTCAGGGGCAACTAGCGTTTCACAGCATAATCACGTTCAATAGGTTTATCGTGAGGCGTGTGGGTGTTAAATAAAACAATTTTTAAAAACAATAAATTTTTTCGTCGTTCTATTGGGGACCACATCACATGGCGCTTGAAACCAATGCAGTGGTTGATAATACAGTGATCGCAATAAGTGATATACAGTGCTTCACCTGAACAACAATACACACGCAACACAGCGGTGCTAAAAACAGTGCAGTGTTTTATAATATAGTGATCACGACTAGTTATATACAGTACCCATGTGATGTGGTCCTCAATAGAACGACGAAAAACTTTATTGTTTGTAAAAAATTTTTTTATATAACACCCACACGTCTCACGATAAACCTATTGAACGTGATTATGCTGTGAAACGCTAGTTGCCCCTGAAGATGGCCAGTTAACTGGCCGAAACATATGTAGGGCTTGATTTTTTAAAACTATTAATGTTTTAATAAACAGTGCATGTATTGGTATAGTTTTTACTGGTGTTAATAAACATGCACGGTGAAAATAATATTAAGTATATTTTGTTGCTGACTTCTTCTCTTCCTGTTCCTCTTCGTAACTACTAACGATGATGCATACTTCTGCATATCACGCACATAAACACAGTTAATCATGAATCATATGCATACATACATACGCTTCATACATGCGTACATGCGAGTACATACATACACACACACACACAGGCGATTGGAGTGAGACTCAGCCCTACCGAACTGCAATCTCGAGTGAGCCAGTTTTACCAGCCTGTGACGGTAGAAAATTATGGAGCAACTGTGCAATGATAACAGACAAGAGAAAACCGAGGTGCTCGAAGACAACACTCGCCCCAGTGACATTTTTATCCATTATAAGTTTTATACGGGGCCGGGATAGCGTAGTAGGTATAGAGACTCGCTACGGGTTGGAGGATTCTGGGATCGAATCCCGGTGGGGCGAGATTCTTCGCACCTGTACAGACCGTGCCTGGGTCCCACACAGTCTCATGTATAATGAGTACCCGGTCTCTTTCCCGGGGGCAATGCGTCCGAGGCGTGGCTTTGAACACCCACCCCCATCTAGAGCCGAGATTAAGGGAAAAGTAGAGATATACCTCTACTCCCTTCTGGGCCTTCATGGTCTGTTCTAAGGTGAGCTTCCCCCCTCCCCCCCCAATGGCTCGACAGCCCCTTGGGGACCAAGCCCGCCTCAGTTTTCGAGGCTTCACGATCACACTTTAGACACACCACACTCGGTAGGACTCCTCTGGACGAGGGACCAGCCCGTTGCAGAGAACTCTACCTGAAACACACAACACCCACAAGAGACAGATATCGATGCCCTCGGTGGGATTCGAACCCACAATCCTAGTAAGCGAGCGGCTGCAGACCCACGCCTTAGAAGGTGAGCTTTACCTATACAAATTTTATATGGGCTATGAACCTAGATCTCAACAGTAATAATTAGACGATTAACCGACGGAGATGTGGCACGAGTTCATCTAATGATATTAATCTAACACTACGTACTTTAAATGTTTAAAGCACAGTATTTATTGTATGTAACAAAGCAGGCAGGCAACCTACTGTACGTATAATACGAGTATCATGTTGAGGCGCTTTTTCGTAACCTCTTGTTACCGTGGAAAAGTAATGATAATAATAATAATAATAATTATTATTATTATTATCAGTGTGTCTTTATTCTTACCTTAGTTATGCAGCATGTAAATCCTATGTTTTCCGCGCCGCATTATGTTGCCCTCTGTGGCCTGTCCCGCTCTACCACATTTTTCAACATTATCTTATAAACGGCACGATTTTCGGAAATAATAAGTTCAACACAAAATGTGTATTTTAACTTTCTCTACAACTTTGTCTGAAACTTTTCTCATTCTAAGAAGAATTCAACGGGATAGTGTCATAAATGTACATAGGTTTTCATGTCAAGTACTCGTTATTCTTCTCAGATTTTAAATAAACTTTAATTTTCTCACCGGATTTTCGAAAAATCTCCAAATGTCAAATTTCATGAAAATCCGTCCAGTGTGAGCCGAGTTCTTCCATGCGGACAGACAGACAGATAGACAGAGAGACAGACAGACACACACGGGCAGACGGAAGAACAGACAGAAATGGCGAACCTAATATTCGGTTTACGCAATTTTGCCAACGCGCCTAAAACGGTTGGATAATTAAAGAAATTCTGCGCAAGACACATGGGGCTTATAAGTTCTATGTGATTCCTCTGGCTATATTAAGCAGCTGATATTAGCAATACGGATGTGATGTTGCCTGTGATGTAGGCACTGAGATTTTATTAAAAGTGTTTAGATGAATTGGAAGCCTCAAAGCCCAGTCCCATGATTTTTTTTTATAAAAGGATTTCAAACGTATCCTTCAAACTGGAGAAATAAGCAAACACTCCCTTTGTGATTTAGCAAATTTCATTTACCTTCATATTCCTTTTTGTACCGGAAAGACATGGACTTACTTCAAAGAAAACTGAAGACTTCAAAGCCCATTTTTAGCCTCCTGTGCCTAAACCGAGTACTGCGTCTTCCGCAATAAGAAAACTACTGAGCATAAACCTTGATTTCAGGCTTCCGTCGCGTTGTTGACATCTGCGCTCTTCTGGGATATTACGCGGCGTCGTTTAGTAATTGTTTTACCGACGTTTCGGGACAACGTATCATTTCCATCTTCAAGGTCAAGATTATGAACTTGAAGATGGGACTGATACGTTGTCCCGAAACGTCGGTAAAAAATTACCACACGACGCAGCGTAATATTCCAAAAGAGCGCAGATCTAATGGGCATTGACTGCCACTTAACAACTTCTCTGTCTCTCACTGAACAGGTCCTGTGGCCCTTTCCGTTTCAGCATTTATCCTGACGAGGTGAAGCATTTAGAAAAGTGTTTGTTAACTAGTGGTCCGCTAATCCCTGCCCGTACGCAGTTAAAGTTATAAATGTTTTACCGGTCGACTTGTAAAGAACAACACCTTTCTGCGGCTGGTGAGTACATAGTCAGGAAAGGGAAACTGAAGGCTTCATACAAGTCCAAAATTATTGAAATACACATTTAGTACACAAGTCATTTAATAGACTTTATGCATCATTCATAGCATCCAGCTGTAAACATTCAGTGCAGAGGATTTTCATGTACAAAGATGTTGATTTTTGTGCACTGAAACAAATACATGGCTGCTATTGTTTGTAACACTGGTTCATAAGTTTTTCTGCTCTCTAGTAACAGAAGAAGAGGAACGTGGGACGACCTAAAATCCGTTGGTCTGCCTTATTCACCGAAATAGTGGGCAGGCAGTGGACACGTGTGGCCAGGAATAGGACTGAATGGAGAAGACTTGAGAAGTCACTAAGAACAGTTCAGACACTATAATTATGTAAACTGTGCAAGCTATAGCAAAATATCAGGCTAAGAAGCAGATCATGCTAGAAAAGACTCTAGGATTAAGTCAAACACTAATTGTAAAGAAAATTATGCAAGCTACTTTCTGTGGTCAGTCTCAGTCCCCAACTAGTTTTAACTCATGGCCACTTGTAATCCAGATCTGGTAGGATCACGTGTTAGTACCCAACAGCTTGCTAGGACTAGCTCACCTAGCGAGCACTCTCAGAGCTCACCCTGCACATAGCAGGAGGTCTTTGCCCTCATGGGATATTATAGGCTTATTTTATTTTATTTTTTATTTAGTAACAGAACACAAGCTGCTGGATCTATTTGAACTAAACTCCATAGTAGGATACAGCTACTCTCCTCTGTCGAGGGACTTTTGATTTCACTTTTTGGATCACAGAAAAAAGGCTTCTTTATGCAAGGGTCTAAATAATTTCTAAGTACTTGAGTCCTTTGACATTAAACGATAAAACGCCCAAACAGCGTCTAACACTTCTATCGAGTAATTGCCACAAAACAACATATAGACATACCCGATGAAATAATAAGTATATTATTTTGGACAATTTATATTAGGCATACATTTAAAATAACGACCAAAATGTTGACATTTAAATGCTTTAAGAAATTTGGAACTATAAATATTATTTGGATTTCTTATATAATTGTAACATTCTGTAAACGTGTAAAGGTGTAAGCGACATGGACGCCCCGTGAGGATAAACTGCCATATTTCTAAACATGTCGGCCCATTTCAATAATATGCGCATATAACTTTATGTATTGTGAAGGAATAACACATAGGAAGTTACAAAATGTTATTTTGTTTTTGAAATGGAAAATCTGAACTGTTTGTGGCAATGCACAATCCAGCTGGACAGTGGTCCCAGGTGCTGCTCACAATCTTTGTGTCATTTCCCGGCTTCCTTTCAGCTGGCAGGAAGCAGCTAGCTTATCACCACTCATCTGTGATTCACTATCTCTCTCGTAACTAGCTTCTGTTTCTCCACTGGGCCATGAAGAGCCTGGAGCCACCAGCTGTTGCAGTTCTGTGTGTGTCGAGTGCATGTTATAAACATACACAATCATAAGGGAGGGAAAGAGAACACTTTCGGGACCTAAGTTTAGATGGGAAAAATAATATTAAAGTTTTAAGGTCACTCTCTTCTGGGTTGAGATCCTTTTGGAGGACTGTGTTGTCTTGGTCTTGTACTCTGCAGCATGCTCATCCGAAACATTGGTAATTATCTACTAACGGACAGCGCGTCACATCTCAGGAGACAGCAAACTTCATAGTTACTGCCGTGAAAACGGAGATTTCATTATGTTAAAATTTACTTTAGAGAAATAAAACAGCATACTAGAAAAAGTAAGAGAAAAATTATTTAAGTTGCAGAATAGCCTATGGCAGAGACAATTATTTCTGGCCTCCTTGAAGATGGAACAAGAGTCTTCCTTCTAAACGTTGGTGGCCACTTACAGGACTACACGGTGTCACTGCCCAGAAGATCACAATGTGCATCTTCACTGCCGTGTAAATCCCAAATCTAATATAGAAGTATTACAATTCCAAAAGAAACCTTACTAAAATTTCATATCTTATTAGCCAGATGCATGGATTTTATAAATTAGAATCATGAATGTTAACGAAAGAAAAGAGTGCAGAGTGGGGCAGACAGACGCAAGTTTGCTCAGAGAGGTTCCATGATATAAAATGGCGCACCGTAAACGTCATGAATCCGTTACTGGGGACAACAAATATAATTTGAAAGAAACACGGTCAAAAGTATAGGCCTAACAAATAATTTTTCAGCACGAACAAATACAATCAACTCTGCCTTTCAATATTGAGGGAATGTCCAATGTGTTGGGAGACTCTCTGCCTTCATCACACGTGATGCCGGAAATAGAGATAACTTCGCTGAAAATTGCTATCGCATTTGAAAGAAAATCCGAAAAGCGAAACCCAGAATAAATGACATGACGTTACCATGTCCGTGCTGATTAATGTTGATGCATGTGGAGAAAAGTGGAAGGTGTGTTGTGTAATGTGTTAACTTCTTATTTTGGATGGTGCTGGGAATTCAGGTTGGAGTGTAAAAAACAGCTATATTTCCAGGAAGAAACTACTATCCGGAAAATTGTTAATTTTAATAATGGATTTTTCTTTTGGGAAATACGAATTTAAAATAATTGTTGTATCCACGTCCGCCGACCAGTTAGTAGTGAGGTTGGACCGTCTTTCGGATAGTGGATACGGGTGCGAAAACACGACACAGCTGCCTGAGCAAGGGCAGTACTCGACGTCTTTGACTCCTTATGCGCGGTTCAGTCCGACACCTACTTTAGCACTTGGAAGTGAAGAGTAAGGAGAGTGATTTCCTGGAGGGTTTTTATACCAGCAGACCACAGACCTTTCAATGATTTCTTTAGGAAACATTATTCTTACCCTGGTGTTGCTTCACTGAAAAGCCTCGAGTAGTGGTTAGCAATTTGAAGGTACAGTGATACCTCGGCTAACGAGTGACCCTGCTAACGAATTTTTCGGCTAACGAAGATTTTTTTCGCTGTTTTTCGGACTCGGCTAACGAATATGGATTTGGCTAACGAATGTTTTAGTGGATGCTCGCGCTAACATAAAGCAGCAAACATGAACGGTCGGGCCATTCCAGGAGCTTATCTTTTCCGTCTGTATGTGTGTGACAAAGAGATGAGCTGACCACATCACATAGGGGAGACTCACCAACCAAAAAAAGGAAGCGACAAACCCAAGGGAAGCAGAAAGTTGCTCACGTTTCGGCTAACGAATGTGATTCCGGAACGAATTATCTTCGTTAGCCGAGGTATCACTGTATATGCCAACAGCTTGTGTGATACAGATTCTTTACTCGCTGTGCCATCATCAGGGAAGAAACACAAATTACGAAAGAGTTACAAAATACTGTCTTTCTGTTACCATTATAATTAAAGTTACATAATCAATAGGTACTTAACACTATACTTAATACGATAACTAATGCAACACCTGTCTTTGCTGTTTATTTATTGACGCTGCCAAAAATTCAGGCCAGTATATCAATAAAACAGAGAAAGCTTGAGCACGAGTGGCGCTAAAAAATGTAACGGATAAATAACCTGAATATATTAACGTTGCAGGGCCGGGATAGCGCCGTCGGTATAGCGACTCCATACGGGCTGGACGGCCTGAGGTTCAAAACCCGGTGATAGCAAAATATTTTCTTTTCTCCATATCCGTCTATACTGGCTCTGGACCCACGCTGCCTCATCTACAATGTGTACCGGGGCCCTTTACCGAGACTAATGCGGCCGGGGTGTGGCGCTGACTACCCATCTCGATCTAGCATCGAGGTTAAGAATGAGGAGAGTTATACCTCTAATACCCTTCTTTGCTTTCAGGGCATGTTACGGTGTTACTTTCTTACATTAAAGTTGTATTAATGTACGACACAATTGAGTGCAAGCAGGAATCTATTCCACAAAACATTATGAATTAGAGGCGGGGATCTTTCTATACACGCAAGTTATAAACTAAAAGGGAGTTCAATGTGACCATGAACTAATGATAAACTCAGACCCTGGTGTCCACCTCTCGTCTAATGGTGATGATATTAGAGAAAAAATGTGGATATTTGAAGTACGATGAGAAGACTCCAGTGGCAGCAGACGTGATGACGATTGTTACGTACATTTGATTGTAACAAGAAATGTGGATATTTGAAGTCCGATGAGAAGACTCCAGTGGCAGCACACGTGAAGACGATTGTTACGTACATTTGATTGTAACAAGAAATGTGGATATTTGAAGTCCGATGAGAAGACTCCAGTGGCAGCACACGTGAAGACGATTGTTACGTACATTTGATTGTAACAAGAAATGTGGATATTTGAAGTCCGATGAGAAGACTCCAGTGGCAGCACACGTGAAGACGATTGTTACGTACATTTGATTGTAACAAGAAATGTGGATATTTGAAGTGCGATGAAGAGACTTCAGTGGCAGCAGACGTAATGACGATTGTTACGTACATTTGATTGTAACAAGAAATGTGGATATTTGAAGTACGATGAAGAGACTTCAGTGGCAGCAGACGTGATGACGATTGTTACGTACATTTGATTGTAACAAGAAATGTGGATATTTGAAGTGCGATGAAGAGACTTCAGTAGCAGCAGACGTGATGACGATTGTTACGTACATTTGACTGTAACAAGAAATATGGATATTTGAAGTACGATGAGAAGACTCCAGTGGCAGCAGACGTGATGACGATTGTTACGTACATTTGATTGTAACAAGAAATATGGATATTTGAAGTACGATGAGAAGACTCCAGTGGCAGCAGACGTGATGACGATTGTTACGTACATTTGATTGTAACAAGAAATATGGATATTTGAAGTACGATGAGAAGACTCCAGTGGCAGCAGACGTGATGACGATTGTTACGTACATTTGATTGTAACAAGAAATATGGATATTTGAAGTACGATGAGAAGACTCCAGTGGCAGCAGACGTGATGACGATTGTTACGTACATTTGATTGTAACAAGAAATGTCCCAATCAGCAGAATTGTTATCAACTGCCAAGGGTGTTCTGTTCCAAGGTTCCAATTAGTTAATAAACACAGCCAAAAGTTCTTGTAACAAATTTATAATTTTGAGAGCTACTGCAAAGTTTACATTCTTGGTAACAACTGTGTTGTCTGGTGGTGATTTGAACCCAAACGTTTTTACCGATTGTAACGTCCTACATAAGCAGCCATTAAGTCACACATATCTGGATTCTATGTCATTATGAGGGCCTGGTCAATCATCACTTCGTCACGGTGACGAAATCGATACTTTCAGGCGTACATTGCACCCAGAGACTCCTGACTCACTATATGGAGTAGAGACGAGTCGAGCGAAACTACAGGTCTCATGCCTGTGCAGCCCTTCGTGAGACAGCCTCGAGTCAGTTGCTCCAGCCTTATGCTATTACGTGAGACAGCCTCGAGTCAGTTGCTCCAGCCTTATGCTATTAATGAATGTTGGACACTCATAGTCATTTGGAGCACGACGCTTTTCTAAATAATAGGTTAATGTAAAAAAAACATCCTATCTCACACGGAACACAAAGCGTCTCCATTACCAAAACCTGTCGGCTAATGCTGTGTAGGAACATATTCGTTATTTACAATGACAATCAGACAAAACACATAAACACACTGTGCAAAATGCAGAGACTTGTATTATCACAGCAAGTGTTCCATGTAGTAACCACGGTGCTTATAGCGGAAAATAAGAAATGTAACTGACAAGGGCTACACGACTGCCGTTTTTTTAATCCAGGGTCGCACGTATGATTTAAGTCTAGCAGAAGTACGAAAATAAAACGGAGATACTCAATATAGTCTTCTCGGGCTCACAGTTTTGCCTGAGGATGGGGACGGAGCTAGTCCCGAAACGTTGTATTCAAACGAATTGACGCGGCTGTGCGCCCGAGAAGACTATATTGAATCATGTCGCCGCGAAAGTTTTTAAAACTTATAAAACAGATATACTGTTGAAAATTTTTGTGATGGAAGATAATAATAAATAATAAGATGAAAAATTACGTATTTACACATGCTGAAGGGAAATAGAGTGATGAACAGGCTTTGAATTATATTATTTGAACTTTCGACAAGTTCATTAGTAAATAGTGGGGGATCCAAATTACCTGCAGGTCAATTAATCAAGATGATGATGGAGGTGAGGAGAGAGTTTATGACACTTTAACAGGTATACTGTCGGGGCGGGAAATGGCTAATGAAGTCATAAACTGGGTGGATTTATGCTGACTCACCCAGATATTTACAGCGTTTCATATTTTGAGATTGGGCGTCTGGCCGATAAATTCCCTAATTATGTGCCGATTGTCATATTTATGCTATAACTACGAACCGACAGGATAGGATCCACAGTTTCACTTGAAACAGCAGAAATAAATTTATGAATGAAATTACGAAAATGTAAAAAGTACAGGTACGGAATTAAACTAGAATCTAGCCTATATTACATTTTTCCGTCTCTCTATGTCCTTCCATTCCCTCCTGTCTTCGATGCTAGACAGTTGTGATTATATCCACCGCAGTGTCGCCGCCAGATACACTAAATGCTTTAATGCATGAAACGATGAATTCTGTAAAGCTATCCCATTACAGGTCTGGACAGACCCTTAGGGTTCCAGGAGGTTGAGGCTCCCAGATTTCTAGACAATCGGCACATGAAGGTGGTAAGGTTGTCAGCCCTACGCACCGGCCGCCTTTACCCCCCAGGAAATATTCCTGGTACTCATTTTTGTTGGAGGCTGAGTCGACCCCAGGGCCATAGTGCGACCGAAACGATTATGTCAAGGAATTAATCCCAATGACACCATCGGGAATCGAACCCGCGACGTTCCGGTTTGTAGCATAGTGCCTCAACCAACTACGCCACCGCGTGCCCCAACGAATTATGTACTTAGAACAATTACACAGAATGTGGTAAATAACCGAATATTTGTATGATGTCATTTAGTTTTCTCTCGAGAATCCGAATTTTTTGGTAAGTACGAATAATTCAGATTTTCTAGGACTGCTTCACCCTTGAAGATGGGAATGTTAGGCTGTCCCGAACCTTCGGTAATTACCGATCAACGCTGTGTAATATCCCAGAAGAGCAAAGATCTCAATTCAGTGTTTTTCCTTGCAATAAAACAAATATCACATATAAGATTTAAAGTTAAGATACTCCTTTAATATTTGCATCTTTAAGTGAATTACAGGTATAACGTATGCAGAATATTAGTGTGAAAAGCGTGTGGTGTAACGAGCCACGATTATTTCCTGGTAAGACATTCTAAGTTAACCACATATGTGAATTGCTTTGAAAAGGCAAATTTAAGAGTTTTTGTATTGATGACTGTATTAAGGGCAACCTCTATCCAGACGAAACTTTTACCCTGGGATCCTCCGAAAACGAAGTACCAGCTACTCTATCAGTACTTTCTTTTCTGAGAGAGAAAATAATTAAATGATGTAGATTATATGATTTCTAACGGAGTTAACAATCATGGTAAGACTCATAACAGGGACATTATTATTTCATTCTAAGCACTAGGCTATGATTTACACGCCTGTAGCGCTTCGAGCGGGTTTACAGAACTGTAATAAATCGAAGCCAATCATGTGGTTCCTGCGGAATGTCTAAATCAAAACGCGGTGGGGTATAATACATGCATTAAACCATGGCAGCCGCGGGGTCATTCTGGGTTCACGATCAACCGGTTACATGTGTAAATCAATGCACAATTCTCACCCCTGCCACGAGATTTAGTCATCGACTGCTCTCCAGTCTTGCACTGCAGAATGTTCAGTGACTCCAGTCGTAGGGCTCACACTTTCAAAACTGATAGCTTTATCTGTATTTTCACATGAAACATGAGAAGCATACGAAAACAATCTTACTTTTTATTTTATTTAAGACTTGTAATAATAATAATAATAATAATAATAATAACCATGGCTCAACAGCCCTATATGAGCTCGGGCCTCCTCTTTCCGAGGTTACTAAGTCGTGTACATTCGTGGCAGTTGGTGACTGGCCAACTGGCCGCGCTACTGTTCTATCGATCCTGATGTGTCCGCCAGAGCCATCTGGCAGGCAGTCAGGAGACTTGGGTGAGAAATGGAGGCTTTGAATTTAGCTTACGTAACATTTTTTATTCATGCCCGTAAGGTTCTTTTACATGCCGTAAATCTACGACATGGGACCGACGGCTTTACTTCCCCTCCGAAGGAAGTAGTGCTCCGGATTTTTATCACCCTTAAAAATCCATCGACCTCGGTCGGGATCGAACCAGCGAACCTTGGGTCCAGTGGCGAGCACGCTAACCACTAGTCCACCGAGGTCGACATTTAAGACTTGTAGGAAGAGAAAAAGTAACGAAATTTATCACAGCATTACGATTCTTGAACCTTCAGTCTGCTTTTTTTACAAATGTATCGGACACGGCAACAATCCACGGAATAAGAGTAGTGACCATAAAATACGTGCTTTTTTCCAAAAACGTTTGTTCGATTTCTGCTGCTTCGATACATTAGAGTATTTGACGACTTACAGAGTACGCTTTGAGATAGGAGCAGATATGCATGTAAATATTCACGTAAAGTGTCCGTTGTTGGTTGTTAGACGGAATTTCGATGGATCAAGATATTTGAGTTAGTGAAGATTCATATCTTCTGCGTTATGAAGCAGTGTCAATGGAGAAAACGCATTTTGAACTTCGAAGGCTAAAAAATTTTAATTTAACTCCGGAACAAGAAGTTCCATGAAAATTCATTTACCGTTTTTCATGGCGTTTTATGAATACAGACAGACAGAAGGATGATTTTGATAGCGAATCCGCAGGAATTCGATTGTCCCTAAAAATGAGACCACTTTTTCAATACACGTATATATGACAGGTTTTGTAACTGTGAAGTGTGTTTCAGATCGCGTACTGTAAACCTCTATTTGGCGCGTGGAGTAAGAAATTTCCCGCAGAAGGGAATTCTTCAGTGTAAGAGACGAAAGCGTGTGATCTGCTTGCTAAGTACGTCTATCTAGTCCCTGCCTCAGTGCCACATGGGGTCTCTCCAAAAGATGAAAAGTTGAACTTGTTTCTTTTTAACATCTTTCACGAATAAAACGAGGCGCGGATTAGTAGGGAGTAGGCCTATCATAATTCCCTCTTTCAAGGTAATTAGTTTCAGGTTGTAGAACAAAAGACGTACAGTATCTGTTTTACTGTCCTGTCCATCGGCAGTCCGCTCCTGACTTGTTTTAGGTTGTAGAACAAAAGACGTACAGTATCTGTTTTACTGTCCTGTCCATCGGCAGTCCGCTCCTGACTTGTTTCAGTTTGTAGAACAAAAGACGTACAGTATTTGTTTTACTGTCCTGTCCATCGGCAGTCCGCTCCTGACTTGTTTCAGTTTGTAGAACAAAAGACGTACAGTATTTGTTTTACTGTCCTGTCCATCGGCAGTCCGCTCCTGACTTGTTTCAGTTTGTAGAACAAAAGACGTACAGTATTTGTTTTACTGTCCTGTCCATCGGCAGTCCGCTCCTGACTTGTTTCAGTTTGTAGAACAAAAGGCGTACAGTATTTGTTTTACTGTCCTGTCCATCGAAAGTCCGCTCCTGACTTGTTTCAGTTTGTAGAACAAAAGACGTACAGTATCTGTTTTATTGTCCTGTCCATCGTCAGTCCGCTCCTGACTTGTTTCAGGTTGTAGAACAAAAGACGTACAGTATCTGTTTTATTGTCTTGTCTATCGGCAGTCCGCACCTGACTTGTTTCAGTTTGTAGAACAAAAGACGTACAGTATCTGTTTTACTGTCCTGTCCATCGGCAGTCCGCTCCTGACTTGTTTCAGTTTGTAGAACAAAAGACGTACAGCATCTGTTTTACTGTCCTGTCCATCGGCAGTCCGCTCCTGACTTGTTTCAGTTTGTAGAACAAAAGACGTACAGTATCTGTTTTACTGTCCTGTCCATCGGCAGTCCGCTCCTGACTTGTTACCTACTCTGGCAGCAATAGTTATGGACTCAGAAAGAAAGAATACAAAAGCAGCACGTGAGAGTGTTGATGGTTCTGTGTCACACACTAATCGTCCACGAAAGTGAGCGTAGTGGCACAAAGATGAAAGGGAAATAAGCATGGAGCTCTACCCGTCACAGCATTTTATAAGAGAACTGCGAATTTTTCGAATCAGTAATTGTGGACATTGGCAAATGGGGTCCACGTGGTTGGAGAAGGGACCTTAATATATCCTACCAAAATATGTATCCAGACTTTTTTTTTTAACCTGTGGCACTTCCATTCTTCCCACCCGAGCAGAAGCAAAATATTTGGGGAAAAATTATGGAAAATAAAAAATCCACATATCGCTTTGCAATAATTTCACTTATTGACAAGTATTATTGTTATTTTTATTCCTACTATGCTAGAAAAAGTTAGAGAACAATGCAACATATATTTATTGTCCAGTAGACTTTTCTGCATGTCTTACGACTTTATAGACGACGCCAGAAATGTTACTTTATGTCACGTTTTCATTTCTTAATTTAGTAAGACTTGATGTTCTTGCGGACTTGACCACGAAGACAGTGTTCTGTAATATGGAGCCACATGGTTTGCACGTGCGTACCGATATTTTAAAGAAATAAGATTTTTACACTATCAGCGTAGGTGATATTAAACTTGTTAATACAAAACGGGGAAATTTTACTTGGGGTTCACGACTAAATCCCTGGAGTACAGTGGGTAATATAGGAATAGTGCCGTTCGTCTCGGTAACGTGTACTAGCTCGCATTTGGAGGGCAAAAGATCTTATCTTCATGGGAATATAACGTGGAGGTATAACTGCACCAGCGAAAACTTTATCATGACCACAGTGAAACAACTTATGGATTTTTCTTTTGGTTTATTGTCAGTTAATAAATAACTTAATGTATTTATTTCACTTCACTGACACTTTGTGATTTGGGCATGGATTTTGAAACTATCCCGACTGTATTGTACAGAAGAACAACAAATACCCTGCTTTTGAAAATACCACGACTGTATTGCAGAGATGAATAATAGATTCTCCCCTCGATCTCGAGTCCTCGTTCTGTCCAAAAAATCTTCCCCCCTAATCCAAAAAATTTAAACTCATTGGCCGAAACGTAAATTTTGCCGTCCCCAATTGGCCAAATTTAACTTTTTAAAAGTTTGAACCTAATTGGCTAGAACAAACGGCACACTGGACGCTCTAATTTAAGTTGGGAGATCCCAAGCTTACAATAAACGGACATCTTGGGGTGGGTTTCTTCTAACCTCCCATGGTTAAGTACGGGATTTCACAAAGAAACACCGCGACATGTCCCTACCGCCCTTGAAGCTGTAAGTCGCCACTGTCCTTCCTGATTTTGTCTCTCTCCCTAATTTCTAAAGCCAGATGTTTTACTCTTTAGCCCCAATTTGTAAGCCGAAAATAAGTAATTAGATCTTATAATCGACATGTCCAGGGTTCGAACCCGAAGGGCCGAACAGAATATACTGTTTTAGTGTGAAAGGCTCTACATTTTGCTCACGGTGAGTACTTATTTGTTTGGTGTGATTGTCAAAGTAAACAGCCATCTTATCCCTAAAGATCATTAAGTGGTTGTTACTTATAATGTAGACACATAGAGCTTCCTATGACGCTCAAACAAATGTTGCAATGACGAATATAACATAATGGATTAAATTTGGAATTATACTGGAAATCAAAGTACGTGTATTTTCATACAATGTACTGGTTTATCTCTCAGAACTTTAATTCGTATAGCCAGGAAGTTGTATATTTTTACACTTGACATGTAAGTGAAATTATCAATGAGATAACAAACTATCTGTAGGAAAATTAGAGGAGGTCCTTATTCTGTCCTAAGCCGGACAGCTGTCTAGAACTCAGTGTGCACCCCAAAGTTCCTGAGAGTGGCCCTTTTGACACGTGCTTTCTTGGTTTCCTGTGACTTCAAGCAAATGTGGGATGATTTCCAAGTTCCTAGCTTCTACTGAATAATTTAAATGTAGCCCTCCAAATTTAAGGCAATCAAAATTTACCACTTGCTTTGGATGTCGCCAAATTATTTTCCCAAATTATGGATTTCACCATTCACTAGTACATCAAAATCAATATCGAGCCACTACTTTTCAGCATCTTAGCGTCTTTATTCTAAAGCCACTCACACCAGAAGATCGATCAAAGGGAGCATGTGAGATTTCTAACTGCTTAATGCTCCTCTTCTAATAATATCTCCCTGCAGTTTTCACATTTCTCATGTGTTCGTATATCCCACGTAAACTTCACTTTCCTTACCACTGGTCTCTTAACAAATATCTCCATAGTTTGGGAGGATATCACAACCAAGCCCATCACATGCAAGATACACTACACAATCACAGCCAGACCACAAGCGAATCGGGCACTTCATCATAAAGGAGGCATGCCCATCTTTGTAAGTTTTTAAATATTTTTACCATGAGATATGTAGACACAAGTTTTATTTTAAGATGAAGTGCATGGTTTTAAGTGTGAAAACACAGTCATAGAAGCTCATACCAAATATTGCCTTCGTAATGTTTATCGTTACGTTTTTACAACAATATTTACCAACGAACAGTTGCTTTTATGATATTTAAGAGTGTATCTTTGTAAATTCTTGCAATTGATACTTCTTGGTAATGGCTCATGAAGGTCCGAAACATGTAGAAGGCAAAGCGTAGACAGTTAAGGCTTATTCCCCAGTAAAGTGTAATTGTTCGTTTAATTACTAAGTTTGTACAATAAAATATACAGTTATATGCAACACTCTAAGTCATGAATTTATTCGAATTAATGATATTTATCATCACCTTGTTAGCAGGAAAACTCCTTTGTTAGGCCCACAATCTTTGAGCTCTTCTTGACCGATATGCAAATATCGGATACGAGTAGTACTGTGCGGATCATTGTGAAAGTTTATATGTATATATATACAAGGAACGATTTGTGAATTTCTGTAAAAAGTACAACTCTTTCCTTAGGTAGGAAAATTCATGGAATCCAAAGACATTAATTTGTATAATCTGCATTTTTCAGCGAAACTGAAGTCATGGAAGCTACGTTGGACTGAGCTTCATGCGGATAGCACAGGGAGTTTGGAAATTCATACAGAATTTTGGTTGGGAACGTCTTGCAAAAGTATTCAACTGGAAAAAAACGAGAAGGTGATGGGAGGATACCTTTCAGAGAAACCTTATGAAGAAGTTTTGAGGAGACGAGGTGAATGGAACTGGCTCGTGATCATATCCAAAGAATGGACTTGATATTAGTAGTGTTGAACTTTCGGGTTCTTCTACAGCTCGCAGTACGTCCTTCTAACTGCTTGTTACACTCTTACAAAGCAAACCGGTATAGTGGCAGCAGATAATGAGAAAACTCATCAAGCGTTGTTTCAAATTATGACGGAGTGTTATGATGAAAGAAGAGGTGGAGTAGAGTTTTGCTTCATCTTTCTTCTGAGAACTCGATAGACTGGACTTTTCCCCTCTTACTCTCCATAGCTGTTACAATCATATCACTCCACTCATCCATTAAGCAGAGTAGGCCCCTAGACAGGATCTTTTCAGATTAAGTTTAAGAAAATGAATCGATTCCGACAAGCGATAGGGCACCTTGAATGAGGAAACAGCCTGTCACTAGTGATCTGTTGTGAAATTACATAAAAAATGGTGAAATATCTACACTGTATGTGAAAATGGAGTTCAGTCTCGCCCCCAAGTGTTTGAAAAAACGAGAACCAAGGTCGGGCTCCGTACAACTGAACGACCTTTCGAATGTGTCGGTTAGTCTGTAATTTCTTCTCTTCTGGGAAATTGATACATATATTTCGGAATAATTTCCTACAGAAAAAAAGGAGGAAGTTCCATACAAGAAATTAATCAAGTGTGGTAAGGTAGCAGATTAGAATATTTTAAGTATGTTTCCATATAAAATTAAATGTAAGTGGAAAATTGAGTGACAGAGGATAGGAGGGAACGAATAGTGCAAAAAAAGTGATTTAATGGCTTGAGTATATATCACGATGGGATTTAGAGCAGAAAACAAAATGCAAGGGATGTGTACTGCAGAAAACCTGGCGTTAGCAGTCACATTGCATAGGAATATGTCTACTACTACTACTACTACTACTACTACTACTACTACTACTACTACTACTACTAATAATAATAATAATAATAATAATACTGCTACTAATACTACTACTACTAATAATAATAATAATAATAACTCGCCAGCTATTTTTGTAACAGATAAATGCTCCTACAATCCCTCTGTAATCGCTCCGGACCAGCCTAACATCACTAAGTCTTATTGCTTCTTACATTATGTGATATATGTATAAATATCATTCTGGAAGTACATTTATGTACGTAAAATGACCATCAAGAATGTATAGCTGAGAAACCTGTAAAGTGCACATGTATGGAGCATTTTATACACAGTGTCTTGTGGGTGAAAGCCCAGTGCCCCCAACGCGCGATACTCGGCAATATGTTCTTAAATTTCTAACACAATTCTGAATACATCACTAATACATTTGCAGACGGTTAATATTTTGCAATAGTTTCACATAATTAAGCCAGATGTCACTACCTCGTAGACGGCCAAATTATTACATGGTGTGACTTTCTTACAAAAAATAAAAGAAGGAAATTCCATGATTATATTGCTCCCAAGGATTGTCATTCTTTAAAACGCCCGGGTGTGTAGGTTCACACAAAAATGTGAAGTATTGTAAAATAAGTGAAATCTAGGATGCTATGCTGGACATGGGGAGGGGAGAACCAAGCAATTAATACAGAGTTTTGGAAAGAAAACGTCTTACAAAGCGACCGTTCCTAAGCCGGAGAAATAAATGGGACTAAAGTGATAATCAAGATAGAGATTAAGGAATGGCTTTCGAGGATTTAAGATGGATGAAGCTGACACGGGTTAGTGATATTTGCAGAAAAAGGGATGAGATTTCGGGATGGTGTACAGCACTGGGAGAAGTCCTCAAATACATTGATGTGAACCTTGAAGGTAAGGCAGTTGACGGAAGATGGAGACCTAAGTGGGACACAATATTAAAATTGAGTTTTGAGAAGGGGACTATGAAAAATATAACCTATAATAAGGGGTCCGCCAGGCAGAATAACAATGATGATAATGACGATGATTGTGACAATTGTAAGACAAAAATCGCACAACAAAACAAAAGCACAAAACAACAACCACAACAACGACATGTTCTGTGGCAAGAGTTTACGTTTGACACCAGTGCTGCGTGCTTCCTGTCACGGTCTGAACATACGAAAAGAGAACAGCAGCAGGAAATGATCCAGGCAGGTCAAATTTACATGTTGACAGAGCTGCTGGAGCAAACTATTTCACGATATTATCATCACCATATCTCCACCCACCCAACAAACTCACTATAATTACGGAGGCTAATGATCACTGTCAAACCATGTTACGATACTACTAACCAGCTTAAAAATACTGCCATAATTTCTGGCTTACAAACTGAGGGGAGCACAAAAGGTATGTAATATTGATAGTTATTTTTAGTGCTGTGCGTCTTTACATACCAGCAGGGGACTCATGTCCCTTCCACCTAAAGCATATTTAGATTACGAGTTTGCCATTTTTATATGTGGGTACTAGAGGCAATTCAACCAGCAGTAAAGGGGCCGGAGCTTGAATCTGGCTACATACTTCAGTCTGTTGCCAAAGTTAAGCATGCATGGAGCTACACGTCCACTCTCCAAAATGCCTTCATAGCGTAATGCTTCATTAAACACAGGAAAATTTTGTTTTACAGTGGGTGCCGAGGAAATTTCAGGAAAAGGGTGTCAAGTCATATACGTGGTGCAACCCAAAAGTTGCCGAAATTTGAATGCCGCGCGAAAACCGCTTGTAGTACAGTTGTGGGCCTCTAGGTATCGCGAGCTGTACCCTTTGTGAACCAGTCAGCCAAGTGGCGTTGTGCTGTGTTGAAGTGTGTGTTTTTTCTGTGCATTTTTTTTAACGTCGTGTTAGTGCCGTTTTGCGATCGCACCGACCTGCCAAAATGACTGATGTGAAGTAGCAACGTATTTCATCAAATTCTGCTTCAAACTCAGCAAGACGGCAGCGGAAACACACCAGATGCTTAAAGAAGCATTTGGTGATCATGCCCTAGGCCAAACGCAAACCTACGAATGGTTTAAGCGTAATCTAAATGTAATCTAATCTCTGCAGTTGAAAACAAGTCCTTTTTAGTTATTAAACTTCCATAACATTCATAAAAACAGTGGATGAAGAAAACTGTTTGCTTTCATTTTCGTACCCAAAGGGCATAAATCTATGACAAGCACATAGAAGTAACGGGAAAAACTAAATATTGAATACTTTGAATGTCTAAATTATAAAAGTCAAATTTTTATGAGGTAACATTACAAGAATTCTTAACCAAAGTATTTTGTGGAGCTGAGTGGTCGCAAATTCCCTGTCTGTTGTCTTCTTCTGTGGCCATTATTTAGGAAGTTGTGTATGGTGAAAAAAACGTAACCCAGCACTCTAAGTGTATTTGAACATTGTCTCTCCAAATTTCACACTGTTGACACCGTGCATCTTCGTCATATTAAATTAAGTTACAGACCAACTGATGCACACTAAAACCACTTTTTATGTAGCTTTATTATTAAAATTATTAAAATTATACCCCTACACGTGTTTCGATCCTAGGATTAACGAGTCTTTTTACAAGATTTTAACTTATAATATATAAGTTTTAAAGTGCCGTTAGAATATTTAAAATCATGTATATGAAGTGACTGTAGCTTTCAACAAAAAAAACCCCCTGACGATGATCCTAGGATCGAAACACGTGTTGGGGTATAATTTTAATAATTTTAATAATAAAGCTACATAAAAAGTGGTTTTAGTGTGCATCAGTTGGTCTGTAACTTAATTTAATTGTCCCTCCAGTCAGTAATAAGTTTCGCTATTAACATATAAACACCTGTCTCCACTTCTGCAGCCACTTCAGATTCATCAGAAGTTTGTACATTGTTTTTATGGAGAATTCAACAAGATACGGAATTTATTCGTAACATAAGACTTGTGGCGCTTTCGATGTGTTATGTTTTCTAATTTTCATTTCTTAAATGCTAACTTTTGTCGTGAAATTTGAGGGAGTTTGATACAATTCGGACGCGAAATGCAACAAGCAGTTTTTAAAAATCAGCGCAAAATATTCTCCAATTATGAGATTATAGAGTATACAAATATCTTTTATTTAATTATTTTGATTTTCTGAAGATATATGGGAAAATGACACTTGGCATAAATGTGTAATAAATTATTCTTCAAGACAATTTTTGAAATACTTTTCTATCTGACTTTGGTCCAAAACTTACAGACATTTAATTCTGCTTTATAAATTGCCATGTTAAGTGGACTGTGTTAAAAATCAAACAAAAGGAAGATTGTAATCTGTGGTCTTTTGGGTAATTACACGGCGTCGTGTGGTAATTATTTACCGACGTTTCGGGACGTGTCGAGATTCCAGGAAGGAATCTTGACCCGTGAAGATGGGACCGACACGTTGTCCTGAAACGTCGGTAAACAATTACCACATGACGCCGTGTAATTACCCAAAATACCACAGATTACATCAACATCGCGGCGGAAGCCTGAAGTCAAAAGGAAGATTTATTATTTTTGTCAGAAGTGTACATTGCAATTCAAACTGAATATAAAGAAAACGAATTATGTAGTCATTAATGTGTTAAAGATTCATTCATAACCTCATGCAGCTTACATATACAAAACACTGGTCACCGGTATATGGAAGAAACAATAACATCACAGACTGTAGAAGCTCTCGTTTGACTATTTATGCTACAAAACAAATCTGCCTATTTCCACAATTCTAAGTTGCCGACAGCCTGTTCAACTTAATGCGCTAAACGTACACTTCTGTGACACTGCTTGTGTCAAATGTACGTAGTTTTGTATAGTGTGCAGAAGATTGTTTCTGCTGTTTCCGTGGAAAATAATTTTGAGGTGAATGGACATATTTAATAATAAAGAGAGAGAAAGAATTTTCAAGTTTCACTTTAAAGATTATTATTTTTGTATTTCATTTTGAAATACTGACTTGTACTTACACTGTATTTAATATTCTTCAAATTTTTGTCACACTCAGAAATAATAGGATACATAAAGGGATATTGATATTATAGTACGAGACAAATTCATACTTTTCTGTTATTTATTACGAAGAATTTACTTTTGCCCATAATTTTCTAAATATATGGACTGTTATCCGTAGGTAACGTGCCAGTGTGGCTAATCCCCCTTGCCCTTAGGTCCCAGCACATGTGTGACCCATTAACAACGACAACGCACATCGGACCCGACGTCTTCAGCCCTTCCCTCGCTGTGCCAGTACTGACAACATGCGACTTAGCCAGATCGTTACGTGACCTGATCACGAGACCAGAGACCTGTGCTTTTGTCAAGCGTCAAGGGAAGCTATTGATAATTCGAGTTTATCAAATACTAAAGACCTCCTGAACACAGAGGACAAATTTTACACTAACTTCAAGCCTGTAACCTCTAAATCTACAGAATTTATTTTATACGGCAGAAAATCGTTAATGTGTATGTGATTTGCAAATATTTAACGATTTCAAATAGTGATTAGTCTTGGGGACATAATAACCTAACGTATTGGCTCTACACCCTCGTTCATGGATGTTATTCAGGGTTTAAGAAACTTACACTAGCCTGGATGTTCACAGAGAAGTTCTATTAATTCAGGTTTCGGTTTTTAATTTTGTTGGTAGCTGTAAAGGAGAATGCCTTTATTAATAGTACTAGGCTTAGTGATTTGAGATAAGGGCCGCGAAAGTCTGGCTTTGATGTGAGCATGAGTTTCATGAAACTAATATTCAAAGTTTTAGTCTCTATGCTTAGAGAACACTTTGTCTCTATTACAAGGAATAATGGGTTAGATCTCTTTAGGAAAATATTCCATGTTTTTTGTGATATAAAAATACATAACAGTTCTATATTCTGTGGAGAAAATGCAGAGATTATACATATACACATATATATGCACATACATGCAGTTTTCCTACTACCTGACTAAGAGCTATTTGTGTTTGTGGATTTTGTGCGGCTGTCAGTGACTCAGATTATAGCATTCGAGTTGGAAAGGATTTGGAAGGAAACCATCTTACACTATTAGCAGTTAGCAGTATTATAACCAACAAATGCACTTTTTACTGCTAACTGAATCAAAATGCACGGTGAAAATAACGTGAAAATCATCTTACACTAATCACTCCGACATTTGCCTGGAAGAACTGAGGAAAACACGAATATCTTCAGGCAGGAGAATCGAAGACACGGCTGAGATTCGAGCCAGACATGTCTCGAATGCGAATCTACAGCCTTTCCGCTACAGCATCCTGCTATGTTTCTATGTCCTAACAGGGAAGATCAGAATATAGATTCAGTTATCGAAAGGATTGACGTGGTGGTAGAGCTCTAGAAAGGTGTTGGAGCGATGTCCTGCTTGATTTGAATCTCCCCCTCTCATCAAAACTTCTGACTGAGGTTCTTCATGCTTCCTAAGTCCCGCCAGACAAATGACGGAACGGTAAGTTCAGAGGCCACAACCGCTTTCTTCCAAATTCCTTCGCCATCAGTCATCATATCACTCGCCTCTGTAGAGCCGAGTGACTTAGGGGGTCGCAAAATAACCCCGAAAAAATAAATATAATTATCGGTGTCATGCCTCACCTGATGGAAGCCGAGGTAGCTCTCTATGCTGTGGGTTGCGAAGAACACTTCGCCCTCGCATGTAAGGATAAGCAGAAAGCCGTTCAACGCCTGCAACACAACAGACACGAATTCAGGAGCAAGTAACTTCACACACGTGAGGACCTATATTCCTTATGGCAGTACTTATTTGGCATTTTTACCACATACCATGGCTCCAGAACCTTATATCGGCTTTAGGCAAAAGTTTTTCATTAATTACTTGCACACAGTTTTGGATTCATTACAGGAAGGCTTACGTTATGGCTAACAGTTTATCAGCAAGTTTTCCCTCCTGCAGGAATGAAAAACGTTTAACAAAATCATGTACTGGAATTCTACTAAAAGTTGCCGAGGTTCAGTGTATTCCCTAAATTACAGTCAGATCTAATCGGGAATAAATTATTTATTTTAAGGTCGAATTACCACTTATATATTACTGATATATAACAAATAATATAAGTATATAATTAAGATGCACACCTTATATGCAAACAATTTTTCTTTGTGTCAAACATTTAAAGAAACACAAGAAAATAATGTAAGATTCTGCTCGATAGCATAGCTGTTCTCTTTTGTGATTAGCTTTAAAATAATGTATTTAAGTCGGAAAGAAAAGAAAATAAAGACTACAGAGTGGTCAGCGTAAAAGAATGAAATGCATTTAGAACGTGTTATCTCCACTTCTAGGGTAGAAATTTTTATGTCCTGAAGAAGGAAAGAACGTGTGCCTCTAAAACGTCTGTATATGTTTAGGAGACTGCGTAGCACAAAATCCCAGAAAAGCTAGGCTTTATGTGAAATTTTATTTTAGTTCCCTGCTAGGTTAGAAAACACTTGTCGTTCGAAAGCATAGCCACGTAAGCCGCCACAGTCTTGAGAGGCGTTGGT